>JAHLJT010009436.1:232250403-232717903 GCA_031308135.1 Acheta domesticus
CGTGTTTTTTTTCTGCTTTCTCTATCACATCCCCGTAGTCACGAACCATCTTCGCCTTTAGGGTTCCTCCTCCTCATTACTCTCGAGAAACTATTTTTTGTTTACAAATTGCCTAGACGCTCCATCCTTTCGTCTCTTCTATACAGACAGCATCCTTGATTAATTATTTTGTCCATGGTCTTTCCCGCTTACGTAATCATTTTCTATTTATTCCTCTCTTTGTTACATTTTACTAGTGTTTGTATTCATTCACTTATTTTTTAAATGTATTATTAGTCACACCGACAACTGAGATCATTAGCGACTACTTTAAGTACAATTTTACAATATTAACATAGCAACTTTACAATAGGTATGAAAGTTGACAGATATTACAATATATATGAATATGTAGAGAGAGACATTACATGTATTTTGATGTTACAGAATTAGTTTCTAGTATCGATACCAATACACCTATTACAAGTAAATTTATTTAAGAATGTTGTTGTCTTTACAGATTTTTAATATTTTATTTTGGTAGTCGTTGGATGACAGCATCAGTTCAGGATTTTGCTCACCTTCTAGGTATGTGTGTCTGCTGTACTAAAACATAGGACATTGAGTTAAAATGTGTTCAGAGTTAAGAATGGTATCACAGTGCTGGCAGGTGGGTGGGGGATTTCCAGTTAGCAAGTGTTGATAGCTGAACTTCCAATGACCGGTTCTTATTCTTGTCATTGTCACCTGATCTTTTCTTGACAATGTTTTGGAGGTTTTCAGGGAGTAAAAATTGTTAACGTGTTTGTGTAGAGGGCTGGTTTCATGTTTTTCCAGAATGTTGCTCCACTTTTAAACCATTGCTTTCTTGATGTGGGTTCATAATTCCTTGCAAGTGTGTGATATTGTTAAAATAATTTCTGTTTCAGGGCTTACATTTTCCTCTTCAAGACCCATTGTATTATGTTCAGGGGTTTCTTTGTAATCTGGTATCCAGGCAATTACGAGACTTCTATTAGATTGTATAATGTCTTGATATATTTCATGAATAATGTTTATCATTGGTAGGCCAGGGTAGTTATTGAGAATGTTGTTTATTGCTTCAAGGGAAGTAGAGAATATGACAAACTTGTTATTTCTGAGTTTCATATAATATGAATCTATAGTCGATTTTGGATCGAATTATTGCTTTGTAGGTCATCAGCTGGAGATGTTTATCTGCTCCCGAGTTATTATGGGATATGCACTTGAATATGTTTAATCTTTTCTTACATTCCTCAGATATGATTTGTATATGCCTTTTCCAGTTCATTTTTGAGTCAAAATGCAAGCCTAGTATTTTAATGTTTTGATCAACTTTTAGGTACTGTAGATCCATTTTAATGTAGGCTGACTTTCCATATTTTGTCTGGAGAATACTATATATTGGGTTTTGGAAGCTGAAAATTTAAAGCCTGATTTGCGAGATCAGTGATGTAGATTGTTTAGGGCAGATTGTATAATTTCTTGATTGGTTGTAATAGATGATCCTCTGCAGAGAATGGACCCTAGTAACGAAAAAGTTGATAAATCCAGTTGTTTAATTTGGAAAAAAATCCTGTCACATGGTATAGCAAAAATGCACGTTTTGTGGGTCCTTGATACCGAAAAATCGAATGACGGCCAAATGTCTGTCTGCCTGTCTGCGTGTCTGTCTGCCTGCCTGTCTGTCTGTCTCCTTTCTGTCTGTCTCCCTGTCTCTCTGTCCGTCTGCGAACAGCCCTAGCAGCTAAACCGTTCATCATATTATCTCCGAAATGGATATGCCCAATCGATCTGGCAGATATCGCAGCCCCTTGAATTTGAAACCGATATTTTAATTTTGGGGGATAGCCTAAACATGATGCCCCGGAGACATTTTCCAAATTTTCAAAAAGATGACTCCAACATTTTTTATTCAACTTTGTTATTCGATACTGTGAAGGACCTTTAAAAGAATAGTGTAGGCCTCATGTTGGTTGAAAACCCTGATTTTTTGAAAATTGCAAAAGTTCAAAATTTTTTAGGAGTTTTTCTACATCTAAAATATTAGAGGTAGAGATTTTTCTTTTAATGAAATCTCTTTCCCAATGATAGATTGTGAAATAAGGTCAGGTACAATTTTTTGAAAATTTGATTAATTTTCGCGTAATTTTGCGTGAAAATATGGTCGAGAAATACATCGTATTTTACACCACAAGTTACTTTATTACGTACTAGTTGCTCCCACAATCAGAACTTGTTATGTAGAAGAGTAAAAGTAATGCACTGCTGAAAAACTCCATGTCAAAAACGTGTGAGAGGTATATTTTGGCGGTTTTTAATACCGTCTGTCTTTGAAGAACACCTTAACCTACACCGATAGCAAAATTTTCTTCAAACGTCTACACCCTGATCAATGTTGTCAAACTCCATGTTAATATGAAACGGATTAACGGTTAATATGAAACGGAAAATTTAATGTTGGCAAATGTTTATATTGCAAGCGTCTTCCATGCCCTCCACTCAGTTTCACTCACGTTCCCAAAGCGCTCTCTTGTTCCATGATCGAATTGCTTATTCTCCTTTACATTTAAAAAAATTAGATAAAAGATTCAGAAAATAGTCTTTGAGTGTATTTTTGGGGGATACATTACTTAAAACACGTATGTCATTTTTATACTTTACATAAAAATGGCTTCAATTTTTTCTTTAAACATTTTTTTCAGAATATAACAATACTACTTTTAGTGTATCGTATAGATGTAATTTTCTTTAAAATCTTTGAATTTTTGAACATATCAAATGATTAATGTTTTAAGTCACATATAAGTGCATTATTAAAACTAGATTTTTTCGTCATAAAATGTATTCTTTGGGTTCTTTTCAGATTATTATCTTTTTAATTTGTGAATAATGTATTTATTCAAATGTTAATGAAGTTATGTACACTTGACTTTCAAAACAAGAATAAAGTAACTGTTTACAAGAGATTTTGTAAACAAAGCTCCCTATTCCTCTTTCTCACTCTTTAAAACAAAGTACGCGTTAAATACGTACTATTTCAGTTTCTTGCAATACATCGATATTTTGCGATCTACCGTGATAAAAAAATCCACCAGAGCACCGAACATGTCTAAACTCCGGTAAAATTCTCTTCTACAGTATTAGTTCGGAAGGGAAGGTTTAAAGAAGGGCGGAAGGTGAGAGAGAGAGAGGGCGTGGGGCACAGACCAAAGAGTGAAACGTTGTTGGGGAGGGCGGGTGGGCGGGCAAAGTGGGGAGTAGTTGTGTGGAGTGCAGGGAAAGCGAAGTGGGAATGTAAATAAAATTACTGTCACTTTATGTTGTAGGTATGTTGCTGTCTTTTCGTGTCTAGTACTAAATAATGGTGATAAATAAATGTCCTTGCAACATCTGGATATATCCCTAATAAAATAATATTGAGTAACCTTTTAAAATGATACGAGTGCTATTTTAGCGCCACAAATTGTGTTTCTATTTGCGCACTGTGATTTCCTCATCAAAATTGAGTATTTATATTCCTTTGGCCCCATTCGCTGTGCAGTTCCCTTCGCCCCTCGTTTCACAGCCGAGTTCCACGGAACGATCGATCGATGCACAACGCGGCCAGCCTTCCGGAGACGCCCGCTCGGATTCGCTCGAGAAATTATGGAAATACTAATGTTTTAATTACGCCTTGATGGGATTTCGCGTCGACGGATCAGCGCCTGCCACAGAGTCGTCAGAGAGACTCGGTGGCCGACGTGGATTACCTGCCTGTTGATAGCAGCTGGCAAGCAGGTCTTTGGTACTGAAAATTATCCTTTTCACACCTAATACATTTTGTGTAAGATTTACATGACGAATTAACTTGTAGTGCGTAAAGTTATTTTGAATATCTAATGTGAATTGATTTTATCATAATCATAATTTTAAAGGTGATCAAGGTATTTTTATTGTAAAGTATTTGTTTTCCCTGTATTACCGGTTAATAGTAAACGTAAAATAAATAGCAATAATTACACGCTTAAAGAATAAGCAATAATTAATCTTTCAAAATTTAAGAACATTTGCTATGAATGATGAAGAAAATGTTAAGTATAAGAAGAATACTGAAGTTAAATTTGTTTCCGGCTCTTAAGTAATATTTAATTTTGAATTGTTCTTATACAGTCATTTGATTTATTTTTTCTTTATTCACCTTCTGCATATTGGAAGTAGAACATGAAAATATTGTTTCGTTCTTAAAAAGGGCTTTTTTTGTTACTTTAGTACCGTGGTTCATGGAGGTACACTGAGGATTTCCTTAGTTTACTGCATTAAGGTAAAAAGAAACTCTCAGTCACTCTCGCATGCCACAAAACGTGTTTTCTCGCCGACGACGAGGGGAAGCCAGCGAGCAACGGAGACAGCTCGGTCGTAAAATTTTATCTCGAAGTTCGACGGGTTGTTTCCGACCATCACCTCCCCGGGGAGGTGGCGCGACCTCGTCCTTTCTCGGTTCGATGTCGGGCGCCGCCGCCGGGCGCGGGGCCGACCGCGGGGTGGGCGGGGTGGGTGGGCGGCGCGGTGCAGCGGGCATCCGGGAAGCGCAGTGATCTAATTCAATCTTGCGGGGTCCCCGGCGGGGGCGGCCGAGACCCCGCGCCAGCAGGATCGCGGGCGGAGGCGCAGGCGAGGGTGGGGCTCCGCCAAACCAGGACGTGGTAGCAAGAGCGGGTCGGAGACTCTAAAGCAGTGTTATCAGGGTCGATGCCACGAGCGGGAGTCCTTGGCACCAGTGTCACGACGAAATCGCCTCTCCGCGCAGTTCATCTCCCCGCCACCTGAGACAACGCCATCCGTATTGTAAAACGGCGAGGTTACTACCACTCGTAATAGTTCCCTTTCCCAATGCTAGTCGCACAGAGAAGCTCGTGAATGCCACGGTGCCACGACGCTACCACAGTCACCAGTAGAAAATCTGGATACCACGGCTGTAAAGTCACTCGTCTCCGGGCTTGCAGCTTGCCTATTTTCGATCTATATCCAGCTTCGCTGGCCTCCACTTCCTTGTCTTGAAGCAAATCTCCTAAAGTCCCAGACATCTCCCGGAGAGTCGCCTAGAAGTCCAAGAGGTCTGATGAGTTAATGGTCAGTAATAGTTGATGTGCTGCCGCGCTTCTGCTGCCGTCTTAACTGCTTCTGCTTTTGCTGCCATCACCTCCAAAGTCTTCCTCATTGCCGTCGCGACCGCTACCGCCAAACGTCTGCCGGGGACGCCTGTATAATGTACTGCGTTCCCGGAGCGGCGGTGGCTGTGGCGGCGGTAGCAGCAACAACAGCTGGCAGAGCATCCTGCATCCGCTCCGTCGCCAGAATATTTGAATGGCAACCAGCGCCGCATACCAAACGCATCTCCAGGGTGCCCTCCGTTCGACGCACTCGCCTCCCGCAGACGCATTTCCTTCGGATCTCGCTTCTCCACTGCTATTCTCTTTCCAGCGGCATTTGTGCTGCTTCTCGTTTTGCTTTTACCTTATTTACCGTCTTATTTATCAGCATATGTGATCCTAGGTGCGTACTCATCTTGTGTTCATCGTTAGAATTCCTCTTACAATCTATTTGCGAGCAAATCTGCCACGTTCTCCACTCAGCTTCACTCACTTTGTATCTTTTCATGACCTTCCCAAAGCGTTTTCTTCTACTATGATCATGTTCCTTATTCTCCTTTACTTTTTTAAAATTTTTTAGATGAAAGATTCAGAAAATGTCTTTCAGTGATATCCAGACTGTCAATCATTTCGTTCATAATAAAATCATAGTTTAAATAAGTACTCCTTAAAAATTACATCTAACAGTTCCCTGGTAGCTTTCTTTGACAAGTTATCTATGCTTCAAAATATCCCTGGAATGTTTCTTTTCCACCATTTTCAAGAAATTTACCGACCCCCGATGTGGTTACAATGGAACTTTTGATGTACTGAAGAACGTAGATCATTGGAAACCTCGTATCTCTCCTCTGCCTAGCGCCGCCGCTCCTTTTACGTCTATGCACGACGCCCGAGCGATGGTGCCTGGAGGTGACAGGTACCGTGGGGAGTTGCATTTGGCGCTGCGATTTCTGGTCTCGACGCCTCCGTCCCAAGCTCGTGCGCAAGAACTGATGCATCATTTTGACTTCCTCGCTTTTTATATATGGAAAAATATAACATCACACTGCGGCCGAACACTGGCCTTCGAAGAACGGAAGGTAATCAGAGAGTGATTACTCTCACCCTATTAGCACACAACATCTGTTCATTTTGTCTGGAGGAAAAAGCTCGTAGGATATAATTGATTTCACAAAATACTTTTCCTTTAGTTGATTGTTAGATCACTAATTTTTCGCATTGTGGATTTTGAATTTTGTATATTAAAACTATCTTATTATGTTTTTTTATACATTTCCTTACAGGTCCATCAGTTGCTGCAAGTGCATTTATCTCCTTTTGAAGGCGGAAAAAAACTGTTTGTAACAGCTTCTGAAAATAAAATTCCTCGGAATTTATGGAGAAATTGTAAATTATTACAAGAGAAGAAAAAAGGCATTGAAAGGGGCACATACTGCAAAGCAAACTATTATGGGACGAACTACTTTACGTCACTTTCGCCGAAACATGTTTCTTTACTTTATTTCGCCAAACATTCTAGCGACCGCGCAATATTTTTCGTCACTATTTCGGAGAAATCGACTATCAAATCTCTTGAAGTTGCATTGCTGACGCGAAGTCTCGTTCGCATGTACACCGTCCGACATTTACCCCTCGTTCCGCTTCCGTTCCCGTCCGCGTGGATGGGCGGTTGGCCATGCCAGGGGGCGGCAGGCACTGGAGAGGCTGCGATGGGTAGTCCTGTTTTGGCTCCATCCCCGCACGCTCCTGCCACTCGCCCTCGCAACTGCCGTCGGTCGCATTCGCTTGCAGAAGAGGCCAAGTGGCAGGTGACGGAGAGAAAGCACCTGGGCCACAATTGAGCAATATGCGCGTTTCAACGAAAGATCGGAATGATTGATTGATATCTTCTGTTATTTATATTCACAAAAAGGACTCAATGTACATTGTTACTTAACAAGATGAGATACACTTTGACCAAAATCGAGATATTGGCGTTCACCAAGCGCTGGGGACTGGCTATGCCTGCTCTGTCATCTTGTTCAGGTTCCAAGATCTTCATATGAGAGGAAGAGAGATAAAGAGGTAGAGAAAGAGAGAGGAGTATCGCGTGTTACTCGAAAATGCAATCGTTTCTCGAGATAAAGAGGTGTCATGGCAGAGAATTATGTTCAAGGTCAGTCAACAATGGATTATTTTAAATAAAATAATACGTACCAATGTCGACATTGGTTATTTTAATGTTATTTTTGGGTTTCCTTATCGGTCAGCCCAGTTCCAAAGTGTGTTTTGGAAGTTACAGAAAACTCTCTTGCACTTATTTAGGCCTAGTTAGTTGAGTTCGAACTCGTATATAATTAGATAGTATTTGTCTTTCAATGTTCTTTTTTCAAAATTATAATATTTGCAAATCATAACATTCATAACAAATTTATAAACGTTTCATTACATATTTTTTATTCATTTTTGTATTTCAAAGCTCAGCTGTTTTGCTACATAATTTCGAAATCGTGTGCTTTCGCCGCACGTGATCCACGTGAAAACGCCTTCTGATGCACGCGATCTGTTTGGATTAAACTACGTCTCCACTGCATATGTATTGCGCATGAGTGTTGAGAATATTACCTTTAGAAAGTTTCAGTGACGTGGTTTCTCTTGATCTTTAACTCCAATTTTCGATAAATTTTTGTGTTCACAGACGTGTAGCACTTCAAAGAGAATACAATAATGATTGTTTTCCGGTCATTGAGTTCCATCGTTTGTACGATGGCTATCATTGCTCTCAGTGATAAAAATTTACTCTTCAAAAAATAAATCAGTAGTTCAAGCAATACTCATTTTTAAAATTTGTTTTATAAATATTTTATTAATGAAATTCCAAATTGTGTAAATTTTTGTTTCTAAATGTTCTGCAAATAAGAGGGTGATTTGAATATTTCATATTATATCCTTTTTTTCCATATTTGCTACATATTCTTATCGTTTTCATTACATATTGATGCACAAATTTTGCCATTTCAAACCACTTATTTTTAGCGAGGCTGCTCAATTTTTTTTCACTGCTTAGTGATTACGGGCGCGTCAACTACTAAAGTCATTAGTCCCGTTAGTGTAGTGCATTTGTTCTTCGAGAGGTGGTGGTGATCGTCCCAATTCAGATGGTGAGATTCGGCGCCAACCTTCCCGTCGGCTAGAGGGGTTTTCCACTACCAGGTATCGCTCAACAACGGAGTACCGCCCCAGCCGTGGCAAGCTCTAAGTTCCCGATCGGTCTCCCGTCATACGTGGTAATGTAGTGCATGTAAGAGTGTGTGTAAATAAGGGGTTGGAATAGGAAAAGAGAAAGGAAGGAAAGATCGCGCAGAGTCGTAGCCTGTTTGTTAGGGTACTGCTCCCGCATTCGCCTGGTGTTGAACGGATAAATCACAGAAAACTACCGATCAGAGCAGCCGGCCCCTAGAACTCTCCTCCACACAGCGACTAGCTATCTAGCTAGTGCCGAAATTCCTGCCACCGTCGGTACTCGAACCTAGGACCTCCCGATCAGAGGTACTGCAGTGACATCAGTTGATGCCCTGTGCTACCTCCCGCGGTCGGGTGCTCGGGAGACGCTGAGACGTTAGAGGGGCGGAAGCGGCGGCACGGGACGGGGCAGTTCCTGCCTTCTGCTGAATGCGCTGAATGCTGAATGTGGCGTTGTCAGGGTTAATGTTCGCGAAGAAAGAAGTTTTTTACAAACTGCGTTTGATAAATGGGCCAATAGTTGGAACTGGGGAGAAAACAGGCAGGTGTCTTCGACAATGGTGTGTTGGAAATGGCATTCGTGAATCTGAAAGTTATTAATGATAAACGATTCCTCGTAGTTTGTGATATCTTTGAAGTTAGAGAAGTATTCATGAAGTGAAATATTTTACTTGCTTCTATAGTGCAACTGCGTCAAAACAGACATACCGTAGATTTATGTGCAATACCACTTCTGTGATGTCAGAGATTTATTTTACTTTTGGTTATTTTTTCATTGGTTGCAATGTTAAATGATCAATTTTTATTACTCACTACAGGCTGAGCTGTCTCAAAACAATAACTGTTGTACATGTAACGACTTTGATCGGGAGATACTAGACTTTAGAAGATGGCAGATTTTCGGTACAAACTTGGTAGTTAGATCGAATACGGCCGCTGACTGCAAGAAAATTTTAGTAGCAGGCTAATATGATTAGCTTTCTTTAGTTTCTCCGATGAAAACCAGGCGAATGCCAGAATACAACCTTAACAAAAGGTCCACACCGCGCCTGATCTTTCCGCCATCCACCTTGACCCGTACTGTTCCCGTGTCATACTACCACACACGTCAAGAAACCAATAGGAGCTTAGAGATTTCCCTGGATGGGGCGGTGCCCAGCTGTCGGAGATGTCAAGAGGACGGAAATTCTGAAGTTTAAGTCAGCGCCGGATCTCACGTTCTACCATGCTAACACCGCCACCTCCAGGAATATAACATGTACTACATTTGCAAGGCTTAATATTTGTATCTTAATATATATTGGAGCTTAATATATTGGTCTGTTCAACCATTAAATTCTTACATGATCTGAGTTCTAGCGACCAAAGCAGTTGCTCTTACCGGAAACAAAAATCAAAATCAATATTACTGGTAATTAATATAATAAAAAAAACACTATTCAAAGAGACGCCGACAATTTTTTTTCAACTCTAAAACGAAAATCGTAAACTGCTTCTGAATTCTCACAAGATTAAACAATAAATACCCAGCCTCGGTTAAACCGCTGATAAGTCAACACCTTGCTGAAAATGTTATTAGTATACTAATGGATTCTCCTAAACATTTATTACAGTTTTTTATTGACGAAGGTAATACAAATTTTATAAAATAATTCACCCTAAGCGGTAGACAAACCCAGTTGTCCGATTACTCACGATTTGGTAGTTATTTGAGATAATTGATTAACAATTAATAACTTGAGTTAGCTACTTATTCACCCATGAAGATTAGTTCTTATAATTATATAATAGCAAGATATAATTCTGTCGTGTAAAACGTAGTTATCATGACATCACCTTGTTCACTGGAGTCAAATAAATTTAATGGAATATCGAAAGTTGTGTTACGTGTACGTATGTGAGAACTGTGATATTTTGACCTTATAAGATAACTTCTGATTTTCGCGTTCGAAATTACATTTCGGTTGTGGCTCCGTGTTGAGGCACCTCCTGTCCAGGTGCTCGAGTTTGGAGAGTAGGGGTGTAATTGAGTTGCTGATTCGGCGTTCGGCAGCCAGACAATGCAGAGATTAGTTCCCTCGCAATTCTCTCCGAGCCACTTTCAGGCAACTGGCTTCAGCCCTTTCCACTGGCATGCTTTAGATTTAGGATCTGAGAGGCAGGTTCACATTCCCTCAGGACATGCCAATTATGAATCCTCTACATTTGACAAACCGTCTAGTTCTGAACTCACCAGGTTGATTGCATTATTAAATTTCTGAGTTAAATGCGTTATATTTTGTTCCTATAACTTCGTTAGTTTCCTACATTTCTTCGTTATTTTTGAATGATTTTTCGGTAGATCAGTGATCCCATGCTTAAATCGAGTTATATTTATGTTACCTTCAGTACGTTTGCTTATGTCCTTAATTTCCAACTATCACCTTTTCCCGCTTCGCTGCTCAAATTTCATTGAATCATTTATCGCAGAGTATATCATTTATCATATCTTCTTATTTCTATCATTATGATCTCAATTTAATTACATTTTCACAGTTAATCCTTTCGTTAACTGTTTGCATTGTTTCCATTAACTTCGTTTTCATTACTGTTTTATTACTGCCTTCTTCCATATTTTATTCATTAATTTCTCCCGTCAGCCAAATCCCCCAAGTCCTAATCTGCTTGCTCTTCGGTGGATTCCGCTCTTTTACAAATGTGCAGCGTCCCCCATCCCCCAGCCCTTGAGCCCTCCCGCTCCGTGCCATCTACGCGCGGAGTGCTCCCGAAGTAGCGTGTTGACCTCGCATGCAACGCCCTCTTCCGGAGCGTTCACGGTTCTCCTCGCTCCCGCCTTCCCCGACACCTTCCTCCACGCGCCCTCTCGTCCTCCGGCCGGCCTCACTCCGAATCTGGCATCTGCCCTATCGCGGCCTCAACCCGTCCTCGTTCCCCCCGCTTCTCCCTCCCTGCCACCCTTTCCCGCCCGCCACCCGCTCCCGCCGCTTGGCGCGGCCCGAACGCGCCCGCCGCAGCGGCCGCAACCACCAAAGCGATTTGCGCCCTGGCTACAACCCGCTCAGATTGCGAGCGCTGGTGGAATTCTCACCTTGTCGCCGATTCATTTCTGCTCGCGCTCCGTCCGCTTCGTGGAGCAAAGCGATCGCTCTGTCGCCAGGAGATTACTTCGGCAATGGAAATCGTAGTAATTTTCTCTGTTGTGCGATTTCCCTCGCCGTCCTAAGGTTGCTACGTGTAATCTCACTTTCAAATCCAATTGCAGAGGTCGTTTGTAGTTGTAGTCGGTATATTTCGTGTGATTACACCTCGGTGATATGCTTTTCTGGCCGACAATGTATCTGGGGACATGTGTTCATTATTTCGTTTTCGACTCTCAAACTTACAAAAATAGAGGAAAAGTTAATATATATTAAAACTAGCGGTGCTTAATAGCACATACTTTTGCGTGTTATTTCTAACGGTTATGTGATATTAGAATACCAATGGAACCCGTTGGAAAATGTCGTACATTTCAGTTTGAAAGCAAGTGTATTTTCGGCCAGCGACTCGAGCACGTACGCTTAGGTTTACGACAATCATTGCACCTGAAAGATAATCACCGGGCGGCTTAAATTTCCTTACACGTCTACAGAAATCGTTATATACGTTTAATCCTTTAATTCGTGAAAATTATTTTCACTTCCATGAAAATGGCATTTATGCTATAAAATTTCGCATAATTCACAGTATTTTTGCAACAACAAAAAAATAAAGAAAAACTAGTCATTCTTGAGAATATCATGTTTATGTATTTGCAAAAAGTGTGACATTTTCACAAAAAATGAAGAAAACTTCTAATATTTTGAAAAAATTGTATGTGAAATGATTTATGTATCTAATTTTGAAGAAGCAAGAAAGAGGCTCTCTAGCTTCAATACGCTGATGGTCTAGGAAAGGCTGTTCCAACTCAGCCTTAAAGAGCAAGCGCTGTGTAGCCTGAGGAAGGAGGGGGGAGCTACATATCTAATCATGTCTGACCGATTGAAGGACGCGCTCGTCTCATTTTCGCTTTATTTTTCCTGGAAGCAAGAATAGCGCATGCATTTGTTGTGATGATACATGTCTTCCCCAAGCTTCATAACCGTACAAAGACGTTTTTGTCTATGTTTGTGTCAGCATGCATCATTACAATGTACAAGAATTATTCTCTGTAAGAAAAGAATAAAAACAAAGAAAGATCGCAATTTAGGATCCGATATTTAGATCCTGCATTGTTTCAACCCAAGGACTGAAGACTTTTACCAGATGTAGTTTACTTTGTTAATAAAAATATATCTCAAATATCATGTTAGTAAAATGTTATTTTGAAATTGAATTGCATTGTAAGTTTGTGTTAAACTTGATGATTTTTTTCTGATCCCAGGTATTCATATTATTCCCCACCTTAACAGCTCCCTGCGTTAAGACTTACCAAAGAGTGTTATTCTGTCAAAATCTCAACATAGATTTTTTTGCAGCATTACATAAAATTTTGTGTACTACTTAAGGTTGTATACAAAAGAGTAGGTTACTTGTTACTGGATCAAACGAACTCAGTGTTTTATTATATTGACATATGTATGCACACGAAGGTACTTGTACATGCATTTCATGTCTTCATTACAAATCATACATCCAATATTATTTACTTACAATACCCATTGAGACGCTTTAGGAAATAAGTATCAATAGAAATATATGCAATTTAATGCAAAGTTGTTACTTTAATGTAATATTTTGTGACCTATGTTTGGAAGAAAATGAGGAAAAAGAAGAACAGATATCATCGCTGATGCATGAAGCAAAAGAAATTTTTTTCAAAATTTCTTCATCCCTTTCGAATTATGGTACAAGATTGGTTATTACCCCACATCGTGAAGATGGTGGGAAGGTTCCCGAAAATTGTTGAAAACTTCGTTTTCGCATACCATCCACACATCAGCAGATGTACACGGTTCCTTCTCAATGATTTTGCAAACAACAAGAACGAGAGATCTTACGAACAGCTTAGAAAAGTTTGAGCGTGGCCTGAAATACGAATACAGCTGCTCCGGTCCAGCAATTTAAAGAAACTTTATACCAGAAATAAAACTGCTTATTTCGGTGGGCACAACATCTCTGAACGCGCAAGTTGTTGCTGCCGCTGCTGCACCCTGCGTTCCCCAGCCCTCTCCTTCAAACCGAGCGAGGGGAAGGGGAGGGACATAAAACTTTTTCAATCTCCGCCTCCGCCAGAAGCTCTAATCTGAGAGCTGTCTCGGGTTCGATCCTCCGCCGGGGCGCTGGCGCCGCGCCAGCGGGCCCCATCCATTCATTAGGCGGCGGGGGCGCGGGGGGCGAAAGCGGGGGGGGGTGCCTGTCGACGCGTCTGCCTCTGCCTGCCGATGCTGCCGGTTCTCTCTCGCATTTTCAGGCTTCTATTGCACCGCGCGTTCTCACGCTTCGCTTCCCCTATTGTGCGCTCGTTTTGATACTGTCGCGTCGTACTTGTAAAGTAGTTTCTCTTTTAGCCCGCTCCTCTTCCGAAAATTACGTCTCGTTTGATCGTTTTTTTTTTCTTTTTAGCGACGAGGCGAGAGAACGAATTTGCCACCCAATATCTTGCACTTTCCCGAAGTTGTTTTAATTTTTATTTAGTATATTTGTTCTTTTCTTTTCTACTTACGAAACTTCTCTATGTATTTGTTATTGATTTGTGTGCATTTTTATAAAAACAAATGTTGGGCTACAAGTGTTTATTTTCGTAGTATTCTATTTAGAAATAATAATACCGCAGTAAACCAACTTTAGAAGCCCGAAAGGTGCACGTTAGGTGCCCGAAAAGTGCACGTTAGGTGCATGTGATGTTTGAATTTTGTATACAATTTGCAAATTATTTTATCTATTAATTAAAAGTATTATATTCGTTGATTAAGGTTATGTATTCTTTTTTCATGATTCGTTTCAGAAAAAAATGTGTGAATCATAAGAACTTTTATCATTCAATCATGTTAGGAATAGTTGTCGCCTTTATAAACTCAGCTTCGGTTGACTAACGTGAATTAATCACTAGCATCCGTAATATAACCTGCTGATGCAAGGTTTCTTCAGTTTGCCTATCTCCGCGCCTACTGGGAGTGAGAAGTATGGGGGATTGTATGTTCAATAAAACAATTATGTTTTTATCACATTTAATTAGAATTATAATTATGCCATTCAAATGAAATTAATTATTTCAGAGAGTTTACAATTTATTCGTTTTTCCGGCTTGTTGGATTGACAGAGGGTCTAGAAATTATTTCCTGCCGAAATGAAACAGCATGCGGTCTTGTTGACATTGACATTATTTCTAGTAGCCTGATCCCTTTATTGGCAGTCTCGCCCGTAGTCCCAGCATGGAAAGAAGTAGGGGGTGACTCAGTTAATAATCACCGATAATGTTCTTACAGCTGTATTGTGTAGATGTTTCGCGACCAGTTGGGCATCGGGCCGCACCGCCTGAGATAGAAAAGAGGGTGGATGTCCCCCTTTGACGGCTTAGCCGCTGCGGCCGGCTGGCAGCGTCACATCCGGCGGCTGCCAGCGATCTTGCTTCTGCCGACCTCTCGATCACATCGACTGGGCGTGGGGAGGCGCGTGGTCGTAGGACCCACTGCCGCGCCCTGTCCACTGCCGCCCCGCGATAACATGTCCGCGATCGTGATGGTATCCCGGACACTAACCGACGATGGCAATGCGGGCGTTTGTGCACAATGTACCGCGTTTCCGTACCGCAAAATGCTTAAAGTAAACTTCCGGGCATCTGGTGTGGTGTGAACGGAGAGCTGCTGGCTTGCATCGAAATAATGCTGAGACCGAAACAAAAAAGTGGTAGAGGCTCTCAGAAAAGTAGCTGCAACTAATTATTCTACAGACGTCTCCAAGTGGTAGTAGCAACGAAGTACTCTAAACGAGTTTCCAAATGAATGCATCTTTGAGGTTATCAAGAAAAGTGGTGTCTTTAGAAGCTGACACGAAAAGTAGTGTTAAATGCTCTGCCTCTGGAATCATGAAGACTTGGGTCCCCTCCTTCTCCAAGCCTCCCCTTCTCCTGATTGCTCAGCATGAACTTAAGAGAACATTAGCGGGGATGTTTGAACTTTCGTTTGCCCCAAAAAGAAATGCCCCCCCTACCTTCTACGCCTGCATCGTGCAGCACCCAAGGGTGAGATTATCGAAGCCTAATGCAATGCAAATCGTTCTCAGAGATCGCGTACCGTTACAATAAACTTTATTATTATTATTATTCCATTACATCACGACTAAAGATCTTATGAGTCGGCTGAATATAAAATCTACTCCAGGTTGCAACCAGCTACCTAAGGAGCAGATTCGGTGACTATCAGTGCCTCTACAATACTTTACGCAAAATGTGGGCTGTTCCAAATAAAGCAATTTCTTGCACTTCCCAGTCTTTTGAATTACCTGGGAGTTTAGACAAGTTCTTACTCAAATTTTGCGGAACAAATCCCAGAGCTCCGATAACTATCGGGACGACCTGTGCTTTTACGCCCCACATTCGGCTGATCTCGATTTCCAAACTCTTGTATTTAAGACGTTTCTCTGCCTCCTTGGTAACGACGTTTTGATCGCAAGGTACAGCAACATCGATAAGTAAACACGATTTTTTGGCCAAATCCCGGATAACTATATCCGGTTTGTTTGCCGCTATCGTGCGATCAGTTTGAATTTGTTGGTCGTACAATATCGTACACAATCCAACAGACGTCACCGGTTTCGGTGAGTGTTCGTACCACTTGGGGCATGTGTTTGGAACTTCGAGGGCGGTACAGATCTGCCAGTGGAGGTAGCTACACACCCTGTCATGTCTTTTAAGGTATTCGGTCTTTGCTAGGATTGGACAAGCTGAGACAATATGATCAATGGTTTCTACTTGCTCCAGGCAAATGCGGCATTTGTCATCTTGGGAAATTTTGAGAACCGCTTTATCATAATGTCGTGTTCTCAAGGCCTGATCTTGGGCAGCTATTACAAGTGCTTCCGATTCTGGCTTCATCCTTCCCCTTTTAAGCCACATAAATGATTGATCTTTATTGATCTGCACCTTGTCCATTCTTTTTAGGTATTGACCGTGGAGTGGTTTGTCTCTCCACGATTTCTTTAACATTTTTTGTGTCTCACACTTCATGTTTAGCAGCATCAGAAGTTCAGTGTCTGTGTTATTCGACGTGTCTTGCCTAGTTTTCTTCGCAATGTTTCTTGCTACACTAACAATGCCTCTGTTTCCCATTCTTCGGTCAGATTTCATGACCTGCATCATTAGAGGGTCGTCTTGATGGCTGACTACATACTTACCCAACCCGACTATTGCGTTGTGCCAGGAGGCCTCAATTTGTCTGAGGCCTCTTCCTCCTTCCTTACGTGACACATAAAGTCTATGTATATCAGCTCGAGGGTGGGAAACATGATGCATTGTCAGCAGTTTTCTGGTTTTTCGATCCATGGTGCGAATTTCTTGCTCAGTCCAGTCCACTAGTCCAAAACTGTATTCGGCTACAGGTACCGCCAAACTACCTATTGCAGATATTTTATTCCTGGAATTCAGAGCGGACTGCAGGACCAGTCTCACTCTTCTATAATACTCCCTACGAATTCTTTCTTTCATTCTGTCATTCGAGATGGTTTCACATTCTTCAATGCCCAGATATTTGTAAGTTTTACCTGGCACAAGATCTTGAATCACAGTGTGCGTATCAATTTCAATGTTCTCAGACGTTGTGAGTTTCCCTCTTTTTAAATTGATTTTTGCACACTTGTCAAGACCAAACTTCATGCAGATGTCATTGCTAAAGTCATTCACGACAGACAGCATTTGGGAGAGAATCGCTTCATTCTTGGCAAACACTTTCAGATCATCCATGTAAAACAAATGTGATACTGACCTTTCATCACCATGGAGCTTAAAACCAAAGTCAGCTTGCGACAACTGTCTCGATAGTGGGATCAAACTAATGCAAAACAGCAGAGGGGATAGTGAATCTCCTTGAAAAATACCCCTGTTAATCTGAATACTTCTGGTTTCTACTGCTTCCTTTCCGCTGTGGATTAGTAACCTGGTACTCCACGACTTCATACTAGCCTTGCAAAACTCAACAAGTCTAGGATGAAATCGATAGATCTCCAGGGTCTTCAAAATCCAATCGTGTGGTACACTATCAAAGGCCTTTTGGTAGTCAATCCAAGCCATGCTCAAATTACGTTTGCGTTTCTTTACATCATTCAAGATGACTTTATTCAGTAGCAAGATTTCCTTACACCCATAAGAGCCTTTACGACATCCTTTTTGTTCAGCTGGCATTAGATGATTCTTATCCAGATGTCTATACATTTTGTCAGCTATAGCTGAAGTTATAACTTTGTACAGTACTGGCAGACAAGTAATTGGCCTGTAGTTCTTCGCCAAAGAGCTGTCTCCCGCTTTGGGTAGCAAATACGTGATGCCGCGTGTGAGCCATTCCGGGATTTCCTTTGGGTTTTCAAAAATTTTATTAACAGCCTTTGCTAGATGAGAATGTATTGCTGTTAATTTCTTAATCCAATAAATCTGGATCTTATCAATCCCGGGGGACTTCCAGTTTCCCATGTTCTTAATTGCTTGGAAGAGGTCCTCTTCCGAGAATTGGTGAACATCTTCCACTGTTTCTACAAGTTCATCGGCAGCATCAACTTCAGATTGAAGCCAAGATGCGTCTTTGTTGTAGGATCTGCTCTCTTCCCAGATTCCTGCCCAAAATGCTTCGACGTCATCTTTTGAAGGAGTAACAGCTTTGCCATTCGGTTTTTGAGTCAGATTGCGATAGAATCTCTTCGCGTCTGTTTCAAACAACCGGTTCTGTACACGGAAATCTATTCTACGTTTGTAACGTCTAATTCGTTGAGCCCATGCTTGAATTTTCTCTTTTAGCTTCTCAACTACCATTAGCCTGCTGGTGTCATTTTCAATTTGGTATTTTTGTTCAACATTGAATATTTTTCGTTGAACTTTAGAGGTGTGCGTTGATTTAGAAGATGCCTCAGCTAAGAATGATATTTCACGCCGGGTGTCGGCTATCCGTTTCATAATTCTGTTCATCCATGGGGGTACAGAGCTGTTTACTCTGTTTTGCTGTCGGCCGTCGGTGTTCTTGGCTGGCCCCAAAATTATCTGAGATACTAGATATCCAGTTGCATATATGATGTGATTGATTTATTACTATTATTATTATTATTATTATTATTATTATTCCAATACATCACGACTTAAGATGTTACGAGTCGGCTGAATAGAAAATCTACTCCAGGTTGCAACCAGCTACCTAAGGAGCAGATCCGGTGACTATCAGTGCCTCTACAATACTTTACGCAAAATGTGAGCTGTTCCAAATAAAGCAAGTTCTTGCACTTCCCAGTCTTTTGAATTACCTGGGAGTTTAGACAAGTTCTTACTCAAATTTTGTGGAACAAATCCCAGAGCTCCGATAACTATCGGGACGACCTGTGCTTTTACGCCCCACATTCGGCTGATCTCGATTTCCAAACTCTTGTATTTAAGACGTTTCTCTGCCTCCTTGGTAACGACGTTTTGATCGCAAGGTACCGCAACATCGATAAGTAAACACGATTTTTTCGACAAATCCCGGATAACTATATCCGGTTTGTTTGCCGCTATCTTGCGATCAGTTTGAATTTGTTGGTCGTACAATATCGTACACAATCCAACAGACGTCACCGGTTTTGGTGAGTGTTCGTACCACTTGGGGCATGTGTTTGGAACTTCGAGGGCGGTACAGATCTGCCAGTGGAGGTAGCTACACACCCTGTCATGTCTTTTCAGGTATTCCGTCTTTGCTAGGATTGGACAAGCTGAGACAATATGATCAATGGTTTCTACTTGCTCCAGGCAAATGCGGCATTTATCATCTTGGGAGATTTTGAGAACCGCTTTATCATAATGTCGTGTTCTCAAGGCCTGATCTTGGGCAGCTATTACAAGTGCTTCCGATTCTGGCTTCATTCTTCCCCTTTTAAGACACATAAATGATTGATCTTTATTGATCTGCACCTTGTCCATTCTTTTTAGGTATTGTCCGTGGAGTGGTTTGTCTCTCCACGATTTCTTTAACATTTTTTGTGTTTCACACTTCATGTTTAGCAGCATCAGAAGTTCAGTGTCTGTGTTATTCGACGTGTCTTGCCTAGTTTTCTTCGCAATGCTTCTAGCTACACTAACAATGCCTCTGTTTCCCATTCTTCGGTCAGATTTCATGACCTGCATCATTAGAGGGTCATCTTGATGGCTGACTACAACTTTCCCATCCCGACTATTGCGTTGTGCCAGGAGGCCTCAATTTGTCTGAGGCCTCTTCCTCCTTCCTTACGTGACACATAAAGTCTATGTATATCAGCTCGAGGGTGGGCAACATGATGCATTGTTAGCAGTTTTCTGGTTTTTCGATCCATGGTGCGAATTTCTTGCTCAGTCCAGTCCACTAGTCCAAAACTGTATTCGGCTACAGGTACCGCCAAACTACCTATTGCAGAAATTTTATTCCTGGAATTCAGAGCGGACTGCAGGACCAGTCTCACTCTCCTATAATACTCCCTACGAATTCTCTCTTTCATTCTGTCATTCGAGATGGTTTCACATTCTTCAATGCCCAGATATTTGTAAGTTTTACCTGGCTCAAGATCTTGAATCCCAGTGTGCGTATCAATTTCAATATTCTCAGACGTTGTGAGTTTCCCTCTTTTTAAATTGATTTTTGCACACTTGTCAAGACCAAACTTCATGCAGATGTCATTGCTAAAGTCATTCACGACAGACAGCATTTGGGAGAGAATCGCTTCATTCTTAGCAAACACTTTCAGATCATCCATGTAAAACAAATGTGATACTGGCCTTTCATCACCATGGAGCTTAAAACCAAAGTCAGCTTGCGACAACTGTCTCGATAGTGGGATCAAACGAATGCAAAACAGCAGAGGGGATAGTGAATCTCCTTGAAAAATACCCCTGTTAATCTGAATACTTCTGGTTTCTACTGCTTCCTTTCCGCTGTGGATTAGTAACCTGGTACTCCACGACTTCATACTAGCCTTGCAAAATTCAATAAGTCTAGGATGAAATCGATAGATCTCCAGGGTCTTCAAAATCCAATCGTGTGGTACACTATCAAAGGCCTTTTGGTAGTCAATCCAAGCCATGCTCAAATTACGTTTGCGTTTCTTTACATCATTCAAGATGACTTTATTCAGGAGCAAGAATTCCTTACAGCCATAAGAGCCTTTACGACATCCTTTTTGTTCAGCTGGCATTAGATGATTCTTATCTAGATGTCTGTACATTTTGTCAGCTATGGCTGAAGTTATAACTTTGTACAGTACTGGCAGACAAGTAATTGGCCTGTAGTTCTTCGCCAAAGAGCTGTCTCCCGCTTTGGGTAGCAAATACGTGATGCCGCGTGTGAGCCATTCCGGGATTTCCTTTGGGTTTTCAAAAATTTTATTAACAGCCTTTGCTAGATGAGAATGTATTGCTGTTAATTTCTTAATCCAATAAATCTGGATTTTATCAATCCCGGGGGACTTCCAGCTTCCCATGTTCTTAATTGCTTGGAAGAGGTCCTCTTCCGAGAATTGGTGAACATCTTCCACTGTTTCTACAAGTTCATCGGCAGCATCAACTTCAGATTGAAGCCATGATGCGTCTTTGTTGTAGGATCTGCTCTCCTCCCAGATTCCTGCCCAAAACGCTTCGACGTCTTCTTTTGAAGGAGTGACAGCTTTGCCATTCGGTTTTTGAGTCAGATTGCGATAGAATCTCTTCGTGTCTGTTTCAAACAACCGGTTCTGTACACGGAAATCTATTCTACGTTTGTAACGTCTAATTCTTTGAGCCCATGCTTGAATTTTCTCTTTTAGCTTTTCAACTACCATTAGCCTGCTGGTGTCATTTTCAATTTGGTATTTTTGTTCAACATTGAATATTTTTCGTTGAACTGTAGAGTTGTGCATTGATTTAGAAGATGCCTCAGCTAAGAGTGATATTTCGCGCCGGGTGTCGGCTATCCGTTTCCTAATTCTGTTCAACCATGGGGGTACAGAGCTGTTTACTCTGTTTTGCTGTCGGCCGTCGGTGTTCTTGGCTGGCCCCAAAATTATCTGAGATACTAGATATCCAGTTGCATATATGATGTGATTGATTTCAGTAATATCTAGATCTCTGCCTGGGGTCTCCACCACCTCATTTAAGACAGAATTCACTGTTTCTATCAATCTTTTAGCTTTGGCAGTTTCGTATATTCTCCTCAACGGTTCGCGAGATTCAAACGGAAGTTGACTAACTCTTTCTATCTCGCGCCGAAGGAGATTTCGCATTATGTCCTTATCGTGTAATTCATTGCCAGATGAATTTTCACCACTGACGTGTG
The DNA here is from genome assembly GCA_031308135.1 of Acheta domesticus. Taxonomy (NCBI): domain Eukaryota; kingdom Metazoa; phylum Arthropoda; class Insecta; order Orthoptera; family Gryllidae; genus Acheta; species Acheta domesticus. The sequence continues at coordinate 232,272,224 of JAHLJT010009436.1, forward strand.
TTTCACTGGAAAGAGATGAACCTTATTATTATTATTATTATTATTATTATTATTATTATTATTATTGTTGTTGTGATTCTACTGAAATGGAGTGTTTCATTCTGCTAGTTTACAATATGAGTGCTTTCCCTAAATCTGCTCTTCGAGGGAGTGAAGCCTAAAAAGTACGTCATTTTTTATATTGTGCTTTGTTTAACTTCTTCACGTAATGCCCCTTAGGCGAACATTTCACCTAGTTTCTGTTCTATTATTATTATTATTATTATTATTATTAAATAATATTAGAAGATATGGATCACTTGCTCCAAATTAGCTTCCACAATGATATCAATCATCCACAGTGACAAGCCCATTGATTCCTCATTAGTCAACTGCACTATCTCGGAATATGGTCTTACACTCTAGTCTGGTGCCTACCTCGCATTGTTCTGATGTTCCTCGTGTACGTGGCGCTTGACCGCATGGTTCACAGACAGGTACTGTCAAAACGCGAGAATGTGCAGCTCAAGCGTCAGTTCTCCTGATAAACGTGACGTCCCTTCATTACTCCGTTAGTCTCCATAGTAAACGGTATGCTTGAGGATAATTTACTGTGTTTTCCCTCTGACCAATATGATATTGAAACTTAAAAATGATCGTGGCAAATTACCAGTCAAAATTGGTTCTATTGTAGTGAATGATCGGTAGTTCAAATTGATATTTTTCATTACAGACTCTACAGCTGTGAGCTGGAGCTGTATCATACACGAGGTTTGGGGCAGAAGTCGTGGAAACTATTTTTTCTAAAAGAAATGTTATCGGATCACTCAATTTTACTGGTCGCGTGAAAGAAATGCTGTACTAATGAGTGTTCACAACAACATTTGGTTCTATGAGCACACTTTGAATTAGCACACTTTGAAATCAGTTGTGTTGACCTCCGGCGTACCAGATGAATGTGACTCGTTTCGAGGAGCGCTCATAGAGCAATATAGCCTTTCTCCGTCGGAGAAATGCTCGAAAATGCCCAGGGAATTAATGAAAGCTCTCGGGCAGTCTCTAGATGGACAGAGGAGTTTCCACCCATGCTCGTATTCTTACAAAAAAAAAAGTTGCCATGGCTTATCCCAAACCATCCAATAACCTTTCAGCATTTAATTGTAAGGGACATTTAATACAATATATTCCCCAGTCTTTACTTTAAAATCATATGTATTATATATTAATTTGTTCACGATTATATTTACACAATTCTCCGATATACTACAATTTTATGAATAATTTTACAATATTTGGTAGGAAACATTACTTCTCACACTTCATACTTCACATTATTTATCACACCCTGCTTAATACTTCAAAATGAGGTGTCTTATCTTTCCACAAAAAATGTTTTCAATTACATTGTGAGAATGCCTACCAACAACTTAATCGTTGACTACATAGTTGACAAATACATTGACTTTTCCGCGGAGTCATATTCAAACAAGCCCCACCGTGAACGAAACGGTTTGTCCCTGGCGTGTGTACCCCGGGGGCTGACAACCCCGTGTCTGCCTCTGCCCCCCTCCACCCCTCGCAGCCGCCTCCGTCTCTACCCACGCTTCCACCCACCGCCTCCGCCTCCACCCCCGCCCCCGCTGGGCCGCGCGTGCCTCCCGCGGGGCGTTGTATCGACGCGAGTCGGAATCGATGACCCCGGACCGGTGGCAGCGGCACCGCGAGAGTATTTCGGGTACTCGGTTTACCGCCGCCTGGTGCATTGCGGCGGCGCCGGCGACAGGCCAGCGAACCGCTCCTCCACCCCGCCCCCGCCCCCGCGCCCGCACCCGCACCCGCACCCGCACCCACACCTGCGCGCGTGACAGACAGGGCACGGCACGCGCGTGGCTAGAGGGCGACAACAGTGGCGGCGACGGACGGAATGGAAATGGAAGAGCGACACCTCGGAATCGCCTCACACTTAAACGGCGTGGAGAGACTACTGAGTTTGACTTGAATGAAATGATACATCACTAGTGTTCTGTCGCATTCTTGTCACTGTGAACTGCCTTTGGAGATTTTTTACCGCATCTTTCACGAGTGCACGCTAGATAAATATCCACAACTCTCAGCAGGCACCATGAATGCAAATATACTCACCATGTGCGCTTTACATTGAATTGTATTGTGCAATTGTTATGTGTACATTGTGTGTACATTGAATTGTATTGTGCAATTGTATTGTGCAATGTAGTTATAGATTTTGCTAAAGCATTTGATGTCGTTCCACACGATCGGCTTGTACAGAAATTAATGAATTCAGGCATAGATCCCAGGATGGTGGCGTAGATTAGCGAGTTTCTGCGAGATAGAAAACAGAAAGTCCGAATTGGACAAGAGTTATCTTCCGGGGCAAGCGTTACGTCAGGAATACAGCAGGGGAGTGTCATTGGACCTCTTCTATTTCTACCTTTCGTCAATGATCTGCCGGCGCAATTAACCTCAAATGTTCGGCTATTTGCAGACGATTGCATAATATATCGTAGTATTAACTCGAAAAGAGATGAAGAAATACTGCAAAAGGATCTTGATGCGTTACATTACTGGGCGGAAAATAACGGAATGTCCATAAATAGCTCTAAAAGTAAATCCATCACTTTTGGCAGGGGTCATAATTACAGTGAAACACATTACCGTTTAAATAATGACATTATTCCGAGAGTTTCCTCGTGCAAGTACCTAGGAATTCATTTCGATAGTAAATTAAGTTGGAAAAAACACGTAGATTTTGTTGTAGGGAAAGCCTGGCGATCTCTTCACTTTGTAATGCGCATCATAAAAAAGAGTACGGCAAACGCGAGGGAAATTGCTTATTTATCTCTTGTTCGTCCAATAATGGAATATGGAACAATTTGTTGGGATCCGCACAAGATTATGCAGTGTAAACACTTGGAAAGGATTCAGCATAGGGCAGCTAAATTTACTTTCGGGGACAAGAAAACGGCAGGGTGGGATTCACTCAAAAACAGGCGATCAGTAGCAAGACTCTGCGCCTTGTATAAAGCTTATAATGGTCATCCAGCTTGGAAAGAAATTAATCGGCGGCTATGTATTCCTACATACATCAGTAGAGTGGATCACAGGCACAAAATAAATTTAAGACAGCAGAGAACGGATGTCGGGAAATTTTCTTTTACAAATCGAACGATTACGGAATGGAATAGATTGCCTGCAAAAACCTTTGAACCCTTTCCTCAAAGTGTTCAACAGTTTAGGAAATTAATTTAGGGTATTATTAAGTAAATGAGGGAGAATAGTGGGTTATATAGCGATGCATAAGTGTTCTATTGTGAAGTGAGGTGTAGTGCAGTGTATAGCAGAGAAATAAAGAAGGAAATGTTTTCAGGTCTTAGTGAAGTGAAGTGCAGTGAAGTGCAGTGTAATACTAATGCAGTGTGTGTGTGTGTGTTTTCTCTCTTAATGTAATTTAATGTTTTATGAATCAGTCAGTTTTTAATATTATTATCATTATTTTACCATTATTATTACTACAATTAGTATATAATTTGCTTCTTCTTCTTCTTATTATTATTATTATTGTTGTTGTTGTTGTTATTATTATTATTATTATTATTATTATTATTATTATTATTATTAGTGGTTTTGGAGTTCTATATTACAGAAAGGCTGTGTATATTTATGTTTTTGTAATTAGCTGCCACCAGGTTATGCCCAATTGCAGTTTAAATAAATCTAATCTAATCTAATCTAATCTAATCTAATTTCTTAATAATAACCGTTCAAATTAGAATTGTCCACGCCCCGCCCCGCCACGCCACGCCACGCCACACCCCGCCACGCCACGCCACGCCACGTCCCGCCACGCCACGCCACGCTTCGCCACGTCGCGCCCCGCCACGCTACGCCACGCCACGTCACGCCACGCCCCGCCACGTCACGCCACGCCACGCCACGCCACTCCACGCCCCGCCACGCCATGCCACGCTACGCTAAGCCGCACGCCGCGTCACGCCCGGCTCATGCCTTCTCGGAGGTCCTCGGCGCCCCCGAGTTTTTGTCGTTTTCAAATATGTTAACAGCATCTAATAAAAAAAACTTAATGCTGAATTTGATCATGATCCAGAGCGAAAACTAGTTACTCGCCCCGATTTAATTATGTTTACATTTCATTATTTCTTAACCGTTAGCCAATTTCTGTTGGGATTCAGCGGGGATGTGAATCTACTACCAGAGTGCTACAAGAAGGTAGACAGTTTTAAAATATGAGCGATTTTTGTCAGCTCTTTGTTTTCAGTTGAATTTGTTTTAATTCGTTTGAAAACTTATTTTTAAACAGTTACCCGTAGCGAGAGCAGCTCGCCCTAACAGACGACGAATGGGATTCCGTCAGCCGGTATGAGATTCACCGCAAGGGGTGCTCTTTTCCTCTGGCTGTAGTACCGCCTTGTCGACCACCCCTCTCTCACTCCCCCACCTCCAGTTAATTATTCAGCTGGCGGCGGCCGACTCTTGACTTCCCCTTCCCTCACGGCTCGAGTTGCAATTGATTTCCTCTCTCGCCCGGCGATTTGCCGCCTCCCTAATACCTGACGCCCCAGGCATACCGCCCCGCCCCGCCACGCCACTCCCCGTCACGCCACTCCACACCACGCTCCACCCCGCCACTTCCCGCCATGCCCCTCCCCTCCCCGCCCCGTCCCGCCCCGCCCCGTCCCGCCCTGCCACTTCCGGCCATGCCCCTCCCCGCCCTGCCACGTCCCGCCCCGCCCCGCCCCGCCCTGCCACTCCCGCCACGCCCCGCCGCGCCAAGCCACGTTCCGCCCCGCCACTCCCCGCCCTGCCCCGCCACGCCACGCCACGCCACGCCATGCCTCGCCAAGCCTCGCCACGCCACGCCATGCCATGCCATGCCACGCCTCGCTCCGTCATGCTATGCTCTGCCCTGCCCCGCCCCATGCTGCCACGCCATGCTATGCAGCAGCCCGGCGCATGCCTTCTCGGAAGACCTCGGCACCCCTGAGTTTTTGTCGGCCCGCCGCCGGTGCTCATACGCTATGCATTGCACACCCGCTCTCACTCGCCGATGTTTACCGAGTGAAAGGGGTCGACTGTGGACTGTTCTTGCCTCTTCGAGCGGCTTTCAGCACTTTTCACTTTATGGAAGCCGTGTGCTGGCTGACGTTCGGTATTGTCTGTCTGCACAAAGGACGATCACGCATGTATTCCCGAGACTTGTGTGAAAAGGGAACATGTGACTGGTTCATCTGTGTTATTTAGACGTGAGAAAGTATTTCAGGCTAGAGAATAACAAAAGAAATAATCTTTCTGTAAATATTTGATTCACACTACTTGGTTCCAATGCCTAATTTATAAGTTTCGAACAGTTTATTTAATTGCTTCAATTGAAAGGGTCTAATTAGAAATATAATGTTTAGTATTCATATCTCCGAGAAGCACCATTTTTCAAACACCGTGATTTGTGAACCAAATATTCAGCACATATTTCATCATTTTTTTCTAAGAATATTCATGAGAAAACTTGTATCATAGAAGGGATAACAAATGTGAATTATTGCCTTTCTCTCGCTAAAATTTAGATACTTAAGAGAAGTTTCTAATCTTAGCAAAAGTCACGTTCTAGAAGAGGGCAGCTGAAAGAAGTCACGTACTCACCATAACTTCGTGGCTGAACATCCATGTATTCCTTACGACGGGTCTTTCATTTCATGACCTCACTCAAAGTGCCCTACAAATAAAAAACCATCATTTAAGTTGGGGAAGAAAAAATTGGGAAAATGATATTGTGGAAAAATTGTGTCGGAAACTTGATTTATTTTTAGAGAGATGCTTCATTTATCCCAGATCAGATAAATTTATGGCACTATGCATCAACCACCTATCTACAGATGTCATGTATCACGTAAAGTACTTTGCAAAACAAAAGTAGCATAGCGTTGAGTTAGTAAAAAAATATATATTCCTTCTGCTTAAATAATGTTTGTATACTTCAAGTGTTGATTGCATTTAACTTCCCCATTATTTCACCCATGAATGGAAAATGAAATTCCCCCCAACCCATGAATGGAAAAAGGTAATTTATTTTTAATGAAAGTTGGAAATCTCTGTGGACATTTGAAGGTAACGCAGCTCAGATTTTGTCTAAGTAATGGCCTCCATTTCTGCCTAAATGAAAAAGTTACAGTTGAATTAACACAATCTTTGCACCCTTTTATCCATCCTTATATTCATTTTGTATTGTACAAAAACAGAAATAGTGAATTGACACAATATTTGTAGGTACAAAAAACTTAGAGAAAATTCGTGAAAATATGTAATAAATAAAGACATGACACATTGTGCCAATACACGATCTTTGTGGCGAAAATAAAAACAATTTACAAATTGTAAGCACTTTATGGTTCTCGCTCAATTGCCACTGCATGCTGTACCTCCGTTCTTTGCTTGCCTTCTCGGAAACCTCTCTCCTCCCTAGTGGGTTTTACGACCCCTTTCCCTGGTACCAAGGCCCTCGAAATTCCCAGTAAGCCAATCCAGCAAATGTTTCTAAAAAGGGAACGACCTAAAACGAAATGTGTTTGAAGAGCAGAACCGCATCGCGAGCAGCCGCTTGTAGCTTTGGCGGGCGTTTCGACCACCAATCCGATTACTCGCTTTTCTCATGCGCGTCCACATCCTGAGAACGTTGCAACACCGACCCCTCCACCCCCACCCCCATCTCCACCCCCATCCCCACCCCCATCCCCACAGGCGCTTTGGCTAAGCGATTGAGAGCGCCGCCCGTTGAGAATCCATGTTGGTCTCAGCGGCACGCGATGTCGTCTGAGATAACGAAGCCTTTGAAGATATAATTTAGTTTTCCCGCTGTGTCCTGGGATAGGTGAGTTTCAGACGATTAAGGTATTTAGCGGGGATATGCATGCAAATCAGTGGATGAGAAAGTTACATAAAGGACTTTCGAGATATTAGCTTTCGTGTAATTAGTTTTAAAGCAGTTTAAAATATACGTACGTGTACTTTATACATTTTTAGGTATCTCTTTAAGTACAGTTGTGTAGCACTTTGGAAGAGAATAATAGTACTTTTATTTATTGTTTTGCTTCCATTGAATAAGCGAGTTTTAAATAGAAACAATTATAGTATTCTTTGCTTACTTTCTAAATAATATTCTGCACTTTTAGCTACCTAAAGTACATCAACAAAACACATATAAGAACTTTTTACGAGGAGACATCTCTATTAACAGATAGGTGAAGGCCAGTTTTTAATTATTGTATTCATTGTTCCTTTTAGAGTCATTTATTTACGGAATTTTGGTAAAAGATAAAACTCTTCTACTCAAAAGTAATGCAAGGGATAATCTGCGGAATTGTATTGGGTATTTATTATGATTGAAATAACTTTGTAGTCATGATCTCACTAAATTCACAAATCTTCTAGTAGAAACTACACTTTTCAATTATTTGCTGTGTCTGAGTGCTCAGCAGAGTTCTTACTAAAATCAGATTTAACCTCTTTCTGTAATTGACAATTTTAAAAAGTTCAACGTATATCGAACCTTATGAAACTTTTTAGACTTCTTTGTGGACAAACTCATTTAGTTAAACCAATTCTTTAGAGAAATTACCAAACATTAAAGAGCAAAATTCAATGGAACATTATTAGTTGACTTGGCATAATAAGTTCAGTAACATCTACGTATGTACTGTGATGTCGGAATAAATTAATATTTACGTAGTCTACATACATGTTCGCTATATTTTTAGAGATTATTTGTGTTGGATTGCGTTTTCTATTTGTACAGATCGCAATATAACAAAGATTTACAGATCTGCAGTGCCTCGTGGTGGGAGAGATAAACTCTATATTTTAATCTCCCATGATCTCAAATCTTCGTCTTGCCTGCATTCGCGGGATTCGCAGATCTAGGTCAAATTGTGCTCCAAAGTTGAATCGAGCGCTTTTATTGAGCAGCCTCCTCCAAATATCAGGTCCCTTCCCTCGCCCCGCTCCGTCCCCGAGAGAAGACCTCTCGAGTGTTTGCTGCGCGCGCTTTCATACTCCTTGAGCGCCCTGTATGTCGTCAGGGAGGCCCTCGGACTCAGGCGTCCTATTGAAAGGTCACGCCTTATCGAGCTCTTCGAAGGTCGAAAGCGCGTCCACGGCCCTTTCGGCCCTCACCGCACTCACCGCTCTCCCGACATCGATCTAGCCCCCCTCCCTCCTTCGCCCCGGCCGTGCTAGCCCTCGCGTTCCTCTCGCCGCGGTATTTTCGGTCCACCTTAAAGCCGGCGGTGACGTCATCGGCACCTCTCGCCGCTTCCGCCTCTCGCCTGAAGCCCTCTCTCAGCTTCGAGGCCCTTCATCTTTGTAGGAGTCGGACCGTCGATATTTTAGCCATATTTCTCGTGGGATGCCCCCCCCCGATATCGACATCCCGTTCTCCGGCGCGGTCGCCCTCTTCATCCCCCACACCCTCCCCCATTCCCTCGCCGCCCACCCCCGCTGTCACTGGCTTCGCCCCGCCGTTCCGCCCCGAGAGGCTCTCGGAGCTGCTGACGTCTGCAATGAGTAATCCCGGCGCGCCAAAGTAGTCATTTCGCAGTATTGGATTGCACCTTTCAAAAGGAGCTCTTTGCCGTCGGCGGCGGAGCCGGAGGTTGGGCGGGGTGTCAGGGGAAAAATTACATGCCGAATCGCCGACGGGCGGCCAAAAGGAGGAGTTCGTGCTCGAGGAGTGGCGGTGGTAGTGGAGGCGGCGGTGGTTGGAGTGGCCGGCCGCCTCCCGCAGAGAGCTTCCGCCCCCGATGGCCCTGCGGGAGCAGCTCTCCCCCCACCCCTCCCCACCCGCCCGAGCTGCCCCCGGGAGAAGATGTGCTCCCGCTGAAGATTTATTATGTTCCTTTCCCTTAGCGTTTTCCCCTGTATCTTCGATTGACTAGCGCGCGACGAAAGAGAGTTCAAATGACCTTGTTGGCGCCGAGTACATCGTAAAATTGTTGGACGCTCTTCGTATAGATTTGCCTTTCAGTATATGCTCAATAATGGTATGCGTGCGGGATTTGTAATTTGTAACAATTATTAGTTCTTAGCAAGCCGTATAAGGAAGTCTCATTCGCAAGTTCAAAAGAGGATTGTGTTAATCAATTTGGAATTGAATCAAAACTATCAATCTTTCAGCGACGGAAAGATAAAATGAGACTTTTTGTAGAAAAGAAAGTGAATAATGCAACATAAAATAGAAGAATCTTGAAATAAACTACACTCTTTTTGATCATGTTTTAGAAAGTACTTCTCCACCAGTTCCAGTATATCGTAGGGTTGATCAAATGAGAGCACAAAAATACCTATAATTAGTTTTATTTCATTTTTAAAATGAAATAAATGCATAAATGTGACAGTAAAATTTTACATGAAACGACTAATTAGAACTAAACATCTAATTTTCATTCCTGCCATCTCAGAGCGAGGAAACTTGGCACCGCTGTAGTCTGCAACAATCCAGCAGCCGGGTAAGCTCAGAGAGGATTTAACTTTCGTGTGAATATGTGCAGCGCGTATTAGTGTGCTTTTGTTCGTTTCCATCCTTTCGTGTAGGCCGGACATGGCTGTAAGCCTGGGCTGCTCTGACAGTTCGCGCCTGCGTCCTCAGTTTGTCATGATAACACTCTCGAGCAGTCTATTCTGGGAGATAGTGGAGGCGATTGAAGCTGAAAGTTTGTTTGCAGGATGAGCTATGTGAAAGTGATGCAGGCTTCAACATAATTATAATCCACAAGAAAGCCAGTAATGAGAGAAACAAATTTTGTCCGTAGCAGCGAAAAAAGCTGCAGTGCTGAAAATAAAATCGTTACATGACAGTTTTGAGATGTCTCTTTTCTTGAGCACAGGTGGTATTATAATATTAATAGCTTTATTTTGTGTTGTTTCACAGCTTGATGTGCCTGCGTCTTGTTTTGTGTTTTAACAAATACATGATTTTACGAAGAAAATACTAGACAAAGGAAATGAGCTCTTTAAATAATATAGCGGAATGCGAAATACACACTGTCCAAATAGAACTATCGTTTGTGAATTTTAGGAGAGGCCCATCGATGTGTAATTGCTACGACAGTCGTATGACTCATTAAGCACATTGTAATGAAAATACATAGGACAAAAAATTTAACATTTAAATGATGTTGTAATGCTTATGGCGCTCCAACAGCACACATTTTCTCGCATTATTTGTTACTTTTGACATTTTCGAAAGTTCAGAGAGTTGAACGACAATCAAACACGCGTCATATTTACCCTTCCTTTGCTCTATCAGAGGAAAAAAATTTAAAATATTAGAGCAGTTTTTGAGAAAATCTTGCTTTCAACCTTGTCTTTATTTCACGCAAAATTACGGTAAAACTAGTCATGTTTTGAAGAAAAATTATAGAGGACCGCAGGTTGCAGTCTTGAGGAACATATTTCATTAAGAAATGAAATCTACTCTTCAAAACTGTAGTTAACTGTAGTTAAACAAAACTTATTGTAGTTGCATGAAGACGCGGGATAAAATTGTAGCATCCAGTGAGACAGAGGGCTAACCGACAAAATTCAACATATCAACTTATGTAACCATTGGATTATGAACACATTGATTACGTCAATAAAGCGATTTTTTGAATTACGTGGGTTAGTTCCCTCTCTCACTGGATGCCTCAATTTAATCTTTTACGGTTTTTTAAAGACCTGCCCAATTTTTCTAAGAGTACATTGCAATTTTTGAGAAAAAATCGAACCAAAAATTTGGTGCCATTTATGGGAAAATTTTGAAAAAATGCAGAGGCTTCTTGTAAACTAGCCTCCAAAATCAAATTATTCGTTTCAAAGTTTGGTCACGACAGTAAATATCGCCGAAATCAGCCACATCCATCGAGGAATCTAAATTTTGACGAAAATCCAGCCGGCTGGACGGGCGGGCGGACGTTTTATCGTAAACCAGTTTTTCGATATCAAGGACAAACAAAACGTAGATTCTGATTACACAACTTTTAAGAGAAAATTTAGGAGTTAGAATTATAAGAAACCCACCAAACGACCTTTTCTGTCTAAAAGAAATGTTCTTGCTGCATTATTATGGTACATTACTTTCTCTGTTGTAAGTATGTAGTATGCGAGAATGTATCTAAGAATGGCACAGACTTTCTCATACTAGTTAATTCTCTTCGACGACTAAAAGAGTTCTCGCGGTACATTCCGCTGCCTTCGTGGGGGTGATGAAGAGCACCTTTGCACATCCGAAAATTGGAGAGACCTATCTAGGTTGTGTACCTTTTACATATTTACATATATATCGTCATCCTTCGCCCCATTCTGTTGTTCTAGCACAAGATTCGGAATGCTCCCCACATCTCAAACAATATCGAAAACATTGATGTCTTAAGTGAGTTTCAAACCACAACCTTGGTATCCACGTATTTTGGCTCATCTGTCCCGATCCCATGCCCCCCTCCCACAAGGCAGAATGACTTGTCCATATTAATAATTGTGAACGTTTTACGGTTTTGAAATATAACTTAATAGAACTAATAATGTAACTAAAATGGACCTTTGTATAAACATGGCCCCTTTAATATACTTTTGTATATTCGAATTTATGAATCTAAAAATATTCTGAAATAATTCGTTTCCATAGCAAAAAAGGAAATAAACTAATTTTAGGTTTAAAATTGATCAACAACGCTCTCAGTAGTCTACAATTTTCTCAAAATTGGCTAACTCAACAAAAAATGGTGTAGAACATATTTATAGCACATACGAGTTAATACAATATTTAATTTCATGCATACTTTTTCGGTTTCCTTGATGTAGAATGGAAATTCGACTTGAAAGTTTGAATATACAACCAAGTTCTATAATATTCTTCATTGCAAATATTGCAGTGGCTTTTGAGAAAATATCGTTTTCAGAGTTTCTGAACATGCGTAATTTTCTAGAAACTTAGAAAGACATTATTTGAACTACTCGCAAATACAGTAATGCGTAATGAAAGCCCGTAATGAAAATATTAACGTTAATGTATTTTTTTTAAATATTCGTTTGATTTTTGAAAAAAAAAATAGTGGAGTTTTAAGTCACTTAAGTTACTTTAGCTAAATAAAAAATATTTGCATGTTTGCGAACTCTTCTCTTATCTATCCACTATGGTAGTATTTGTTTTGCATTTGTGTTCTTATGTAATCCAGAGAGTCACTTCGTGCAAATGTAAAAGCTGAATGCAAAGTGGCGCAATGGATGCCTCGGTCAGAGTTGTTCAAACGTCGATTCACAGTTTGCGAGGGAGCTGCAATCTTCATAGCCGCCTCGCTCCCACTCCCGATCCTGCCCTAGTTTCGAACCTTACGCGGTCGCCGGCTTTTGTCTCCTCCCTCTCCTCTTTTCCCCTTCCCCGCTATCGCCACGCTCCCTCTTGGCCGGTTACTGCAAGCGTTTGGCTTCAATGCACTCCTGCATCGCTGCATTCATAGGGACGCTGTACGTTCTGTGGCGTCAATGCAAATGGACTAGGCCAGCGTCAGCGGTCTCCAAACCTTTTGAAGCGGCTCGTTGCCGCGTTCCCGATAATGCAGTGGCACAACGATCGCTGTTTGGGTTTCCGTGTTATCTGTTGGCAGGCGCTCTGTAATTCACACGCGGGGAGTGCTTTACCTCCTCGCATCAATGCGAGGGATTTACGATGTGAACATCTGTGCGGCGTGAAGAGTGCGTCGATAGGTTTTAGAGCGATGTTTGAAAAAGAGGTCATGGTATCATAATGACAAATGCATTTGTGTTCTATGAGCAATACTGTGACTATGTTTCTGCGGTTGCAATATGTATAGAGAATACTCGAAACAGCTTATTTAACGTTTGTTTATGAAATAAAAAATGTTTATTTTAGGGGCAATCAATAATTGTTGTATATAAATATCACCTTGGATGATCCTTTCGTGGCTTACCCATCATATACATACATACATATATATATATATATATATATATATATATATTTAAGAACAGGCTCTACTAATGAGTTATTCACAGTATTTCCATGTGGATTGTTTATTGATTATTTGATTTTTTTAATTTGAAAAATTATCTGCATTAAAATAATTAAAATGTTGATCGTAGATCAATTCTTGTTTGTCTTCGTTTAATTGGTCCTCGTTCTTTTCTATTCAATTTTAAAACATTATTTAAACATTCGTTCGCTGCAGATACTGAAAAGTGAACTGCTTTATATTGAGCTCTTTAACTGTGTGTGAAACTAATCTTAGTGAAGTTTCTTCAATCCAACAGGAAACCTCAACACTTTTACATAAGATAACTTACGTTGCCTTGGAAATAATTAGCTTTTGTCTTTCCGTAAATGCTAAGTTAGTTTTGCAAGGAAACATTTCATCCATCAGGATCATCATCCATTCCGGTCTTAGACCCTCGTAATTACGTCTGTAGTTTCTTTTCATTCCTTCTTCCATGAACATAATAATGATTTACTCTTTATTCTATACTTATTTCAATTGTTGACACCATCGATTTATAAAATGTTACCGTCTAACAACTTTCTTCAAATTAAGTTTGAAACTCTAAACTTGTTTCTCATAAATCATATTTCAATTGTTCCGTTCTAGGTTTCTGAATCCATTGAAGAACAAGAACCATTGAAGGCAGTTTGCAAACTAACTTTCTCTCGTCCTTTATACATGCTATAATTCTCAGAAATAATTGATTTTATTTAGAGAGCATATATATACGTGCTAAGAATGGAAATTCTCTTCTTTAGAAATGTGCGTAATGTAAATTAAGAAAATCATTTTTACCATTTCTAAATTAACCCCGTACTTATAACAATAAATATAAAACATGTAATAATGTAATGTAAATAAATGCAATAATTATAAATATAATTTGGATTGTTTAATCATTGATTTAATTTTCGGATGTGCTTTGTATTTTAGAACGATTTTGATAAAAGTATCGTGGGTAGGGGCAGAGAAGAATGTGGGTGAAAGTGGGCTTAAAGCCCTTTCTCTGAGAAACAATTTTCCACGTACAAATTTGTTGTTTGAACGCACCAAACATGCAAACAGGCTGTTAAAGCCAAATATCCGTGGGGAAAACGTCGCGTCAGAAGCGGAGGCCCGAGGCAGCTGTTGATCAAGGCCCCTTCGTCTCCGCGTGAAGTCTTCCTTCCCAATTGCCCCGAGATCAACCTTCGCGAGCCTTGCCGCAACTCGCCCAAGTTTAATGGAGTACTGCAACACGTGTTTGATTAATGAGTGGGAGCGAGCGAGAGAACGTTCCCGTTCGCGTACACGCCCCTCCTGTGCTCGGCAGCGCCGCCTAATGAAGCCACGATTAATTTCGCGGCGACGGCGGGGGCGGCACGTGCATGTGTGCGTGCGGGTGCGTGCGTGCTTCGTGCACGCACGTGTGTGTTCTGCTGGCAGGTCTCGGGGCAACGCCGCTGCCGTGCCGTCGTCGTGACCTGACGAGCCCCGCCCAGCGTGCCCTGATGTGGGCCCCGCCCTTTGTCTCGCCCCCCCCCCCCCCCCGAGTTCGATCGAGAGCCTCTTCCTAACAAGATCTAACAAACGAACCGAGAAAAGCAAACGAATCTACGCTGACGTGCTTAATGTTGCTAGTAAATGCTTCGAACTGAATGTTGAAGATAGGTTTGTTTGGTAATATGGATGTATATTACTACGTAATTTTGCCGTATCAAAAATAATGTACAACTCAAGATATATTGCACATCGTTATGCTCTTAAATTCGCATAAATGGGAATTTGATGTTGAAATTACCTCAGAAATAATTAAATAAAATAAAAAAACAACTAAAAGAATTTGTGAATGCTCATGCACTTTCAAAATTATTACTCTTCCTTCCTTATTTAGACAACATAACTCCATATCCAAGTAACAGAGCACTCTGTATCCTTTCTTAAAATTAATATGTTTTACGTGCAGTGACACTGTTTTCATGTGAAGAATCCTCTTGCATTTTTTTCATTTTCAAATCAGCAATTATTATTTTAACCTGTGAAAAAACCGTGATCTTTCATTTTCAAGATCTTTATTTTAAATATGAATACTACTCAAAAGTTTCACAAATCGTTCTTGGAATTGATTTATTTACATTTCTAGAGTGTGGTAAGTACCAAGTAGTTTCCACAATTCGATAAAAGTACATTCGATATCACCCATTTCGACAGCGAAATATATTTTGCGTCGATTTTACAGTGTACAAACATTTTAATTTTTGTAGGCATTTTAAGAGCAGTTATAAAATCTTTATCCAGAAAGAGCTTCTTTCTGTTCGTGTCTTACTCACAATTCAATATCATGCATGCGTTACTGCAGTGAAATACATAATTGCAAAGAAAGTGATTGTCTTTATTTCACCATTTCCATGAATGCTTCGGAACTAATTTTAAATATTTTCATTCCCACAAATGTGCTTATGTCTCTCACGTAGCAATAAACAATACCATACCAGAGGGCATTTTGCTAAATATGCGAGTAACTAATGAAGACCTTTTCATTCCAAATGCCGAATACGTTTTACAATGTTTTCTCAATTCAAGAGGTAAACATTTTGTTATTCCCGCGAGGTGTAATGGAGAATGCATTTTGTGTACATTTTAGTTCAGTAAAATTGGTTAGGGCCCAGTGGAATATGCCGAATAAAAGCATCTATAAAATGACCAATTTAATTTCACTACATAAAATAGGGATTGTTGCATTTATGATGACATCAGATTATGTTATTTATTATTCAGAATTATTTTTCTGGCTTACGAGCGACTAGTTTGCGTTTTCCCAAGTATTATCAATATTTTATGTACATTTTATTTATCTTTTAATTTTCAAATAACTATTTCGTGAATATAACTTTCTTTACAACAAAAACTGTGTTCTTAATTTCAGGATTTCAAAGAAATTTTTTCGTTTAGACTTGTTCTTTACATTTTCGTTCAAAAATATATTTTGTAATCAAAATATGATTTGTCATTTCTTTTACGCTGAGTTTGATACTTGACCTGGAATGAGCGTTAATATTCGTTTTATATGCGATCTCTAAAATATTCTATCCTTTACCTTCTATGCCAATGTATGACCCCCAAGTTAATAAGTTTTCCGAAATTAAAGGTCCCGGAAGCTTCAGTTGCTGGCCTCTCCCCGCCCCCTCTGTTTGCTCTGCTCGCCGTCCGCGTCGCTCATTTCTGCAGCGATCCAATTTCCCCGTATGCAAGCCAGACTCAGCCGCGCTCCATCTCATCTGTCGCAAAGCGTTTGTAGTCTCGCTGTGCGGCGCCTTGCGTCTAGGTGGTGCGGGTGCGTGTATTTTCTTCCTGCAGGCGGGCTTACTCCCGCGCACCACGCAGTCTAAACATTTAGGGAACGCGTGTCGCCAACGTTTATTTGAGGTGGAGCATTGGGGCTTTGTCAGCAGCGCGCGCAGGCGAAGGAACGCTTGCTCACAGAAATAGAACAGATGAGCGCAGATAACACCCAACATACCAGGCAGATGGCGTGGCCGGAGGTAAACTGCGTCCCAGGAGTGGAAAAGAGGCGTTTTTACGCGAGTAGACCTGTTTGGCGTCGTAGCGAAGGAAGCTCCATTTGTACAGTTCCGGTTTCTTCAAACAAGCACTGTTTTAGTATGTCTTTAAATAAAATAGAAATAACTGATTTGTCAGAAATACGCAGTGAAGTGACTGGTCGTCTTACACGTACGTGAGGAGAAATGTATTACTCATTTGGGAAGAAAAATGTATGTTGGGAAACAATGTGAACAAATATCGATGCGTTCTAGTTTGTCATATTTTGCTCTTCCTGCTCCTCATTTCTCTATTTGGGAGAGTCTTTAAATAAACAGACTGGGACAAAATATCAAGTCAAAGCATTACGGTTTAATGTTACAGGGAAATAACATTAAACTCCATTATTTCTTTAGTACAAGTTGAAATATAGCAAGGGACGTTATGATATTTCAAGAACTGATGAAAAGTCATAGTATGAGATCCTGAGATCCGTGATATTGCACTATATTCAGAAAAGAAGGCAAAATATTGTACAATATTATAGAACAAAGAAGAATATTCTTCACATATGCATGCGTTAAAAAAATTCTAGCAAGCACATGAGTTGCAAGTGTGGCGTGTGACGTGATATTTTAACCTTTTTAAAAGTAGAAACAAACATTTTTTGAATTTTACAATCCTATGAATCTCATGCAAGAACATGTAATTTCGCGTGAAACATTCCCAAAGATCTGTAAATCCATATTCCCATGACGCCTTGGAAGTAGAAACCTTGACTCCCCTACTTAACTCGCACTCGTTTCCTCTCTGCGGAACGCCGTCAGCTCGCGCCCGACCCTCCAAAAATATTTTAATCGCGCGTTGTTCAGCCGTGAAAACGCGGAAGCGTCGATCTGCCGGAACTCACACTCTAGCCCTCGGGAGGTCGTAAAAAAAGCGAGACGAGCTTCCGTCCGCCCGACCAAGAACAGCAAGAATCGATTCGGGCGGCGGGCGAGCGGCTCACGCCCCACCTGCAGAGCCCTAAATCATCTCGCCAGGTGCGGGGCTCTCATGGCGGCTATTTCTGCAAACAAGCGCGCCGGGTCACGGCGAAGGCGGCGTGTGGACGCTGGGCGCGCGCGGGAAACATGCGACGATGACCTGAGGCCATCACGCCGTTGCAGCAGAGAGATTACATTTCTCTTCCCGTACTTAAATTACGCACGTTTTGACTGAAATTGGATAACGAGGAAATGCGTGGGAGAATGTTATGAATGATTGCAGTCAGAGAGTGCATGACAACACTGCCGTGATAGAAACGAGACTAGTAATACTTGAACTCAGAAATAACTGTGGCGCACAGCCTGTTTATGACAAATCCACGAAGATTAAATAGATTATTTTTGTTCTGACGTCCCGCCCGTTCTTTCTATTCTGACTTAGAAGGTTTAAACAAAAAAAGAAATGTAATTGCCTTTCTCCAAGGAATGTAATTCGCCAAACTAGTTAAGGCCTTTATAATTTACTGTATATTTAAAGTCATTCTCAACGTCTGGTTCGTGTGTCTTCACTGGAATGTAAGACATTTACTTTAGACACTTGATATTATCAAATTAATGTCAAAAACAAATTTCAACAACGATGATTTTGACTGCAAATCATCTGTAACATCAAAACGCTAGTCAACTACCTTTTAAATCACCTTTTATAGAACTGAGGAAACGGATGATTTAATTTTTGGAAGTTCTTTATATAAAGCTCAAATGCATTATCAAACTGTTATAAACAATACTTGAGATGTTCTTTAAATTTCTCTCACAAATTGATCGAACGGCACTAATAAATATTTTAAATGTCCTGTTTTCATTAAAATTTCATAAAATTTCAAAAACTAAATTTTCATTGAACATTGCGTTCATTGTCACGATAAAAGCTAGATCGTTAATGTTAAAGAACAAGTTGCATTAAGAAAAATGCATTAAATGCTTTCTAAGAGTGTTGTAAAATTTTTCTTGAACCTTTGTGTACGAATAGCGAACAATATTCCAACGTGGCATCTGCTTTTCTCATTAAATCCTTCAATTTTTTCTGACAGTGAAAAACGAGACATTGCAAGAGATAGCAGTATATTTCTTTTCCACCAAAATCAGTGTAAAGATAAAAATAAAACTCCAATCAAAAATGTTAATCCGAAATCAAAAAGCAAAAATAAGATACGTCGAAATAAAAAATTCATTCAGAGTCAAAGCCATATTGAAAGACAATATGAAAGATTACCTTTTTATGTAAGTACATTTTTACATTTCATAGTTGGTTTTACTTTTTATTTACATTGTATTTTTATATACTGTAACATGTTAAATCTAAGAGTATTTGCGGCGTCATCTCCAAGTGTTAAACGTGAGCCTTCTCGTTTCAACATAAATAGCAACATAAATAGCGAGATTAACCCTCGTCATCATTATCGTAAAACCAGGCAATAACGGGTAATCCAGTATTCTTTCCATCACCCATATGATGAGAACCTCAACGACCGGTCGCATTTGCGTGTTGGCGGCAGCGGTGGTTATGCTGTTTGACAAACGTGCCCGGGGAGGGGTGAGGGCGACAGGGTGAGGGAAAGGAGGGTGAGGCTCGGATGGTGGGGATGGAGATCGGGGTCATCGCCGAAGGCGCCTCGCCAATGCCTCCGCCATCACCGCCCTCGCCACCCCCGCCATCATCGCCATCACAGGCACTGCCGTCGCCACCGCTGCTCCTGCCGCTGCCACCGCCAGCACCGTCGCTGCCGCCCCCGCCCCCGCCACCGCCACCGCCCCCGCCACCGCCACCGCCACTACCTCTAACACTGCCCCGCCGGCTGCGCCCCGGGCACGCGGGCAGCGTCGACCTCGGGGAGACTAATTGCCAGTGGATCGGCTGCGGGCGCCCGCCCCCTGCCTTGCCCTGCCCTTCCCCGTCCCCTCGTCGCTGGCAGTCGCCACCCGCGCGTCCGGTTGCGCCCGGCCGGCGCTCCGGGTTAATAGATTCCCGGGACGTCATCAGTATATTGGGGTGTGGCCCCCCAGCGCCCCTTCTCCGCGCTGACGCGCTGACCGGATCGCACACGGCCGATCGAACTTCCGCACAGTGCCAATTTTCCTCCTACTGAGTGGACGATAAGTTGTTCTATTCTGCTTGCGACTGTATTCTTGTCTACATACCTAAAGGTCTCTCCATATATCAATCGAAGTTTAGAATTGAACAATGAAGCAAAGAAAAAATGTTATATTTACTTTTTTCTAGTAATTTAATTACCTTCATTAATTAAGAAAAGAAATTTGTTTATGAAATGTTTGTGCCAATACGTTTCTCATTATTCCTTGGCTTTTATTTGTTTTTTGTTCCCTTCCAGATCTTCACATTCCTAGTGAGTTACAATGTAGCTTAATGTAGCTAGAAGCAATTGCAAGAAAACTTGTTATTATTTAAGATTTCTTTTTCAATGCTTGCTGCTCTGAAATTGGATAAAAATATTCTAGATTGCAATCTTATAATTTTCTGGGTGAAGTTTATGTTCTTAAGTGTCCCAAAAAACTGCCAAAGGAAGTTACGTTAACAGAACTGTATTTTTCTGGTTGCTAACGGGCAGAATAGTGGTGATGTGTGGATTTAAATTTCGGAATATTATCTTTGCTCGCCTAGTTCATGAAAATGACACACTGTGTTTCTCGTTTCCGCACGGGAAGAGGCGGTGACGGGAGCTGTCGCCCATGTTTAGCACCTCAGGCTTATTGATCATGTCTGGAACGCAGCGAGTTTCTACTAAACACAGGATTAACTTAAAGGCATTCCACGAAAAATCAAGAAAGTCAGTTACTGTAATTTTTTTATCAATTAAAGCAGGTTCATTTCTACTTCAAAAATATTTTTACAATACGAAATACGTGTTAAGGATTTTAATAGTACATAGGGACCGTCCACAAATTACGGAACGCAAATTTCTAGTGTTTTCAATACCCCCATTCCCCCTTGTAATGCATTCCCCTATGTAACACTGCGTAACGCTTCTCAGACCCCCCTCCCTCCCCCTTGAGCGTTACGTAATTTATGTATGACCCCATACATTAAAAGTAATTAAAATATTTGGGGTTAAATTCGCTTTAATTACTCTAGAAATTAGTGCACATAAATATTGGTATTTAGATTATTGTAATTTTTGTATTTTAGGCACTTAATTATAGTTTTATTTCTTACTGTATTATCTTCCTTAAGTTTATTTACCAAAAATTACTTTCCAATTTTCAAATTCACTTACATGAACAGCGACCAAACTAACCTCGTATTACCTGAAATGGGTATTCCTGACAAATTAATTTCCATACACTTCCTAGTCTGATACAATTACCTTGGGTCACGTATATTTATGATCAGTGTAACTCTAATTACACCCCTTGTTAATCTTTGTAAAGTAATTTTGAGAAGAATTTAAGCATTAAAATTCAATAGGAGCTTGTCACTTTACCGTTTATTACATAAACATAATTTCAATAACCGCGATTTCTCCCTCTATTATGCTTCCCTCTGTTTCTTTAGAGGAATAGCGAGATGTAAATGTTGGGTGAGGACACAAGCTGAAGAGCAATTGTATGTGTATAAATAAGGACAAAATGTATCGTGATGGTTTTTGATTGCGGTGTGTGTCAGATATATCGACGAGAACAAATATTGATATAAATATAAGGTTACTGTCCCCCAGAAATTCCAACGAGAAACGATGGCAGACAAAGAAGAAACATTGTAAAAATTGGTTAAGGCATTAAAACCAATTGAAAGAATCTTTCAGAATCGGCAAATTTGGAATGAAAATGTTTGTGCGTTTTCTATACGCTAAAGATTAAGTATTTTAACCTCTTCAAGTTACTAAAGCCTTACGTGTCTCAACAAAAGTTTGTAAGTTTTGACTGTACAGAAAATGAATCGAAAACAAAATGAAAATTTAGTTGTCGGGAAAGAAAGAAAAGAAAAAAGGATGTGCTTTCTTTGACAGTGTTTCTAAAAGTAAAAAACGCTCAGATGCATAGGCTGGTTTTGACGTGCAATGGAATTTCCCGTTGGGTGTCCTCAGAATCGGAAAGTGAGTAAAAAATATAATAATATATTCATGTATACTCATGTGAAATGTAGGTTCTAATTCATGTGAGTGGATATTCTTCCTCCCTTCCATACCCTAAGTCACATTCAAAACTTATTTCATTGAAGAACCCATTCGTATTATGTCGAACAGACTTCATGTAATAACAGACTATAAAAACCTTTTTTTTGTTAAAAAAACATTGTAGCAAATAAGCTGGTATTTATTGAATGTTAATGACTTTAAATGTAACAACTATGAGTTTTGTTACACACTACCCATCGATTTCTGTCTTCAGCACTTTTAACTGGGTAGAGAACAATAATATACAATCTGAATTATTCATTCAAACCGTAAATAGATAACCGTAAATTTCGTTTTTGCATGTAACGATTCAATTGTGACAATAAAGTTATTTTCCCTATTAAATCAGATATTAACTGTGAAAATAACTCTCATATTTTCCTTTATTGTTTACAATTGCATTAAATATTACTGTGCATATGAAAGTACTGTAGTTGTAACCATGTATTCTGCAAGTGATGCGTTGCCTTATACAGGAGGAAAAAATCATCAATGCACGCATGCATTCCTCTTCGCCTTCATCCTTCGGCCCCGCCCCCTCTCCTTCGTTGAACCCCAGAGAGTCGTCGCTCCGTCCATTTCGGCCGCGCCCTTCCGCTTGCCGGCGGAGCGCGCCCTCGATATAAAAGCAGCAATCTCGCCGCTTTTTCGTGCAGCCCGGGTCGCGGTCACCGCGCCGGCCGTTCGCCAACTCGCCCTTCTCCAGACGCCGCGACGCTGACACAATGCGACGCGACGCGGTGGCTGGGTCGCTGCCGAAAACTTCCCGTGAAGAACAGCCGCCCAGCCGCTCGCCCAGCCGCTCGCCCAGCCGCTCGCCCAGCCGCTCGCCCAGCCGCTCGCCCAGCCGCTCGCCCAGCCGCTCGCCCAGCCGCTCGCCCAGCCGCTCGCCCAGCCGCTCGCCCAGCCGCTCGCCCAGCCGCTCGCCCAGCCGCTCGCCCAGCCGCTCGCCCAGCCGCTCGCCCAGCCGCTCGCCCAGCCGCTCGCCCAGCCGCTCGCCCAGCCGCTCGCCCAGCCGCTCGCCCAGCCGCTCGCCCAGCCGCTCGCCCAGCCGCTCGCCCAGCCGCTCGCCCAGCCGCTCGCCCAGCCGCTCGCCCAGCCGCTCGCCCAGCCGCTCGCCCAGCCGCTCGCCCAGCCGCTCGCCCAGCCGCTCGCCCAGCCGCTCGCCCAGCCGCTCGCCCAGCCGCTCGCCCAGCCGCTCGCCCAGCCGCTCGCCCAGCCGCTCGCCCAGCCGCTCGCCCAGCCGCTCGCCCAGCCGCTCGCCCAGCCGCTCGCCCAGCCGCTCGCCCAGCCGCTCGCCCAGCCGCTCGCCCAGCCGCTCGCCCAGCCGCTCGCCCAGCCGCTCGCCCAGCCGCTCGCCCAGCCGCTCGCCCAGCCGCTCGCCCAGCCGCTCGCCCAGCCGCTCGCCCAGCCGCTCGCCCAGCCGCTCGCCCAGCCGCTCGCCCAGCCGCTCGCCCAGCCGCTCGCCCAGCCGCTCGCCCAGCCGCTCGCCCAGCCGCTCGCCCAGCCGCTCGCCCAGCCGCTCGCCCAGCCGCTCGCCCAGCCGCTCGCCCAGCCGCTCGCCCAGCCGCTCGCCCAGCCGCTCGCCCAGCCGCTCGCCCAGCCGCTCGCCCAGCCGCTCGCCCAGCCGCTCGCCCAGCCGCTCGCCCAGCCGCTCGCCCAGCCGCTCGCCCAGCCGCTCGCCCAGCCGCTCGCCCAGCCGCTCGCCCAGCCGCTCGCCCAGCCGCTCGCCCAGCCGCTCGCCCAGCCGCTCGCCCAGCCGCTCGCCCAGCCGCTCGCCCAGCCGCTCGCCCAGCCGCTCGCCCAGCCGCTCGCCCAGCCGCTCGCCCAGCCGCTCGCCCAGCCGCTCGCCCAGCCGCTCGCCCAGCCGCTCGCCCAGCCGCTCGCCCAGCCGCTCGCCCAGCCGCTCGCCCAGCCGCTCGCCCAGCCGCTCGCCCAGCCGCTCGCCCAGCCGCTCGCCCAGCCGCTCGCCCAGCCGCTCGCCCAGCCGCTCGCCCAGCCGCTCGCCCAGCCGCTCGCCCAGCCGCTCGCCTTTAAGGGAATATGTGCGAGGCGCGTTTCCTAAAGGAAATAAGCATTTTCTGGCGGATATCTTTATACTGAAGACGTAGTGTGCCATTATTTTAAATGAGGCGTGCTACAAATAAAATTCCCAACTACGATTACACCTCTTTCAATGTTTTGATCCATGTGGGGTGAAGGTAGTATTATCTCCTTGAATTTTATATTTCAGAAAAATATAAAATACCTCTTTTACAGAAATGGCTTGATTTCTGAGGTTTTGATAAAATGTCATTTTTTGAACTCAATTGCGAATATTACCAGAATAGTTCACATTTCACATTTCACAAACTGACTTCAGAGAGGTTTGAATATTTATCTTTTGTATTTTATTGACGTCCGCTAAAATGTTTTTTGGCAGTTTAAAAATCAACTATTTATTCTAAGTCACTTCAACATATCCCGAAATTAATAAAAGTCTGTTAACAACAAGAGTTGTCAATGCTAGTACAAATGAGTTTTCAACCTTGCAAGTGACTAGTCTGATAACAGTGTAATCAGAATGAAAAGCGTTCCACTTTTATTATATTTTTAAAAAAATTGTACCCATTTAAAAAAATAATAAAAAATACAAATTTGATCCATTAAAATGTCTTAATCATCATTTATAGAACTTGGTTGATCGGACAAGCCATTTGATTCTATTAAAAACCCCTGGGCCTGAACGTTGAGCCTTTCCCGAAGACCTAATGCAAGTCAGAGCGCTGATATCTTCTGAAGAACGTTCTCCAATGGCTTGTTCCCAAAGAATATTTTGCTCTGTGAAGTGTACTCTGTGACCTATTTTATCCCACCCAAACGACGCGCCGCCTCCTTGTGCCTGGAGCAGCGTAGGCTCCACCCACCAGACGCGGCGTTTCCGTATTACCATAAATATTGAAGTACGCCCTGCGCGAGGCTGTTGACTAATTCAAGGGCTTTGCAAGTAATCTCGTGCAAATTTCACACCCCGCGTGCATTGACAGAACGAACCCCGCCAATTCCGTACAAAGTGCCTAATGAAGTCGATACCACGTCTTGCCGTTTCGGAAAACTGGGCTTCAGAGGCACTTCGTTTAATTGCTTCTTCGCCTTGGAGCTCACAGAAGAGTCGCCATTCCTCCTTTTAGGTCTGGCCATTACATCAATGTCATTTTCTGAACGATGTAGTGACAAGATTGATCATGAAAAGACGTCGATGCAAATCAAATTGGTCAAAATAATAATGCGCATTACAGGTTTTGTTAGTTAATTATTTTTTGATACATTTACTTTCGTTGTTTTCGGTATATGAATCAGAAGTTTTTTTTCACAAACGGTTTTTTCCGAAATGTTTAATGTAGGCTAAAAGTTTTTGGTTTGGTTTTTACATTTATAAACTTATATTTCCATTTATTACTTCTTTAATTTGTATGTATTAAAGTGTGTATTAAATTATATGTGTGTAAAAACTTACATCATTCGTTACTGATTGTAATTCGAACTTCCTCTTTATTTAAAAATAAAAAATTTTGCTGGCGATGAGTGATGTATAAGAAGAACTTTGGCCCTTGAGTGTAAATTATTTGTAATATTTCTTTTGTATTATAAGAATAGCAAAATAACTGAAGTTTTTGTTTGCCTCAACTATAAAATCTACAATTCCACAATTTTTGGAAATTGTTCCTCATTACCTTTGAGATTTGTGTCAATAATAATAATGAACATCTCTTCAATTAAAAATATTTAAATTTCAAGCATTCGTTCAAAAACTCCAGTTTTTTAAAGTATTGTATTTTGCTTTTCCTAATAAATCTTCTATATCACAGTATAAAAATTTTCCAAATGGGAGACAATTTTCTCTGAATTCATTATTTATGTATTTTATCTCACGTAATAGAGCTTCTCTCAAATAACTTGCGCATTCTTCGTTGTGACGATTAATTACTGCTCTTCAAGAAGTATTACACCATTGATCCGTTAGAAATTCCGTTTCAGAAGAATTTCATTATCTTCTGAAGTAAACTTTCGCGTCCCATTCCCGTTTGATCGTGATGCCTACGGAACGGTGGAGCAATTAATGATTTTTTTACTCATTAGCGTTTCCAGTTTCAAGAGCAAGTGATTTTAATCTCGGCAGCCGTCACAGTTCCCTTTATCAAAGCGCCCCTTGCCTGCTGCAAAATGAGCAACGGCACTTAAAAACTGGCACGTCACGTTCTCTCGTCGCTAGTCATATCAGCATTTTCACGCTCTCTATCGACATTTTAGCTTCTCTGTTGGAACAAATGAAGAGGTAAATTTCTCTCTTGAGTTTGATATTTTTCATCGACCTTGACAGAATTCACAATGATTCTAGTATTATGTGAATAATTTTTATGTCACCAAATATTTGTCGTTATTTAATAACTTATTTGGGAGGAATATGTATATCACAGATTGTCCCTTAAAATTAAAATGAGTTTCACAATGAAAACGCAGGTTCAATCACGTGATGTAGTAACAAAATGTAAAATGTAAACCATTGTAATAAATTGTTTTATTTAGAAAAAATCTCATGCATATTTCGCTACTTCCAAAATAATTCAGACTTTTGTTGATTCAGATATATTTTTATCTTGATAGCAAATTGTGATGATCCCTCATACATGATTTCAACAAAATCTATAGTTTAAACTGAAGGTTTGATCAACATGTGTGTTACCCTTCTTCACTTTTTTCTTTAATTTTATTGTGAATTATCTTTATTTTAGGCCATACAACAAATCATTAATTAAATCGCCCACGTTTTGTACGTAGTAATGTCGGAGAAGCCGGATATGTCGTGTAAGACAATCGCGAGACAGGAGGCTGGTATTTTTTGAATACGTAGTGTTTGAACTTCATGATTTGTATGAATGAGAGTGAGCAGGATTGTGATTGTCAGGGTAAGAATACCTTTCAAATAGAGCACTAATCATGCCATAAGACACAATCGTC
Organism: Acheta domesticus; assembly: GCA_031308135.1. NCBI lineage: Eukaryota > Metazoa > Arthropoda > Insecta > Orthoptera > Gryllidae > Acheta > Acheta domesticus. Next base: position 232,298,960 of record JAHLJT010009436.1, read on the forward strand.
AGCGATTTTAAGAACTGTTTCGTCACCTACACTGAAGTTAATTTCCAAATAGGTCTTGATGAACATATCTTGACTGAAAGTTTTTTAATTCATGCCACTCTCCTCGTATTTCACTACTTACTTGGTAGTTATTTTATGTATTTAAATTTATTTTATTTTCTGACGATGAAATTTTCATTTTCGTCCCAGACGTGGTTCCTTCTCAAAACATCATAAAGCAATGATAATTTATTCGGTATTCTCCCGAGAAGCTCGTATTTTTATTGAAATTTCTGAAGACTGTGCCTTTTGTTTGGAATTCCCATTTTCTTCATGATATCGGTTTTCGATTGAAACGTCTGCAGTTGTTTCTCTGGGATAAAATCGCGAGTCGTTAGGATTGTTGAATTGGAGCGATTTGAAATTTCTCGGAGAACCGGCATCGTTTATAATCCTCTCACGCCTTCATTGTTTTATTCCGCAAAATTCTTTTCGTCTTATTTTTCTTCCCTAATTTATTGGTGTTAATAATGTAGGTTAAAAATAGTATAAGAATGAAATGTTTCACATTGAATACAAAATATCCAAAAAGTTGTTCTTATTATTTTGTTGTTCTATTTATATTAGTTTGTTTATTTTGACTTTTTGTTACTCTCGCTAAAAATATGTAAACTAATTTCTTCCACGCTGTTGAGGATTGGAAAACCTATTGCATGTCTGAAGAGCATATATCAGATTCGCCATTACTGGGAGGACTCTCTGCAGCCGCAGTGAAACATTATTCTCCGTACGAAACACCTCTGTAACTGAGATTTGTTGATCAGTGTGACTTTCGAGGAAATATTAGAACATTGTATAAACTACCTTCATCATCACTTAAAGTTGTATGTATGCCAAATACATCTGAAAATTGAGAAAATGATGTAGGAGTTGCTCTCAATGAAATTGAGTTATGTAAATTTGATACCATTGTACTCAACAAACAATATTAATAGCACATGTTAGAAAATAACTATTAGTACATTGAAGTTTTTTATTGATTTCGACACAAATGTAAATATATTACACGAATTAATTCATATACATAACGGTTTCATATTCACGAGTAACATTTAATTATATTTTAATTTTTTGTTCTAGTTTTCTTTCATTGTATATGTGTTTAAATTCACTACTAACATATTTTTTTTGTGAATTGCAGGTAAGCAGTTACCAATCATAATAGATGGGAAGAAATACTACTAATTCATCGATGAGTGAGTTGCTGCATGTTAACCATTTTTCTATTGTTCTTATCTTGATTATGAATGCAAGATTATTTGGACATTTCATTCAAAGTGTATGATGTGCCTTATCACTATTGTTTAGCTTTATGAACTTTCATTAGTTGTGCTTTGCTCCGTGTACCCAATAGCAGCAGAAAAAATCAAAGCAAGAAATAACTAAGAAGTACTAAGGTGGCAGCAAAAACGGGCACCTAGATGTTTCAACGCTGGTACCTCATGATCGATATTTCTTCTACGTATTCTGTGTATCAAACTTTTGTGAAATAAATCAAACGTATCAAATATATCTTCTCTCTCGCAAGCTCTGGTCATGATGAGATCTCGAGAGTCCGAAACGGGGTTGCAGGAAGAGGATATATGTCTCTAGAAAAGTCTGGTTGTGAGAAATTGGTCTCGACTGCGGGAAAAGAAGCTAGGACACATTTTTGCCCGACCGTATCTCTCCGCTGGGCGGCACGACGAAAATGTGTCACTTAAATCTCAGGCCTCGCAAAAATCTAGGTGCTCGGTCTCTGAACCAGTCCTGGCAATATTTTGTACACCCCTTCCTCCTGCGAGTCGCATTATTTTCTAAAGACTATTGCTTACTAAACCTACGAATCTTTTAAACAGTCGAATAAATCACATCGTTAATAACGTTTAACTGCATCAATATTTTATTTTTCCGTCCTTCTATTGTTTTCTAGAAGCAAATGTTTTAACATGTACATCGTGAAAAAATTGCTCTGAACTCCAGGTGTCAGTTAATTTATTTCACAACTGGTTTTCGCCGACTTAAATGTACCATATGGCTATGGCTCTATGTTACCTCGTACATCTCTGCTGCGTATTTATCTGGCTCTGGGATTTCCTAACGCCTACACTTGAATTATTTAGTAGTCGACATAACTTTGTGAGCTTGTATTCTGTAATCCGCTTTTGTAATGGTTATCTTAGTAATTTAATATCAAAAAGTAGGTACACTGTATTTCGCTTATTCTGATTCCCGTTAAATAACGTTAAGCAACTCGGGAATAGATCTAAGAAATCTGTAAGATTATTTTATATAGAAAATCTGTATTTGCGTTGAGTCTTGTCATATTATAAAGAAACATCTTAGTAATACGAATCCTCTTCTTGCTCTCTCCAAAAGCTTTAACGAGAACTGTCTGAAGTAAATTAGAATTTTCCCGACAAAGAGCTGTACCACTTTTGTTTGCTCACAAAAGCAGCATTCCGGTAGCTGCAGGGGAGGACGGCTGCTGTGACGCTCAGGCCAGGACACCTCAAGAATGCGTCATCTGGGGGCCTGAGGAGCAGCCGGGGGCGGTCGTTGGCCTCGGGCGGTCGCGGCGGCGAAGCGGCGTGCAGGGCGGGGGCGGGGGCGGGGGCGGGGGCGGGAGAGGGTGGCGAGGGCCGGGAAGGGCGCTCCCAAGAGGTAGAGGAGAGAAACCGCGAGCTCCGAGGGGAGCTGACGGGCGAGAGCCCTGGCTGGCGGGGGCGGGAGCGGGGATGGGAAGGGGAAGGGTGGGGCGGGGCGGGGTTGGATGCGGAGCGTAACTCGAGGCGCCTCTGCCAGACGTCGGTGGCGGACTGCAGGCCCTAGGGAGAGGGCGGCTGGGCTAAGCGGTCGGAGCGCTGCCGGCGGGGCGCACAGGAACCACCGGAAGAGCTCGGCACTGACAACGGAGGTAATTGGGCGAGTGAGCGCCAATCGCTCCACTTGCTCCCTTCACTCTTCGCATCATCCGTTACAGACTCGTAATTAAACCTATTTTAATACTTTAAACTATTATTCGATAATCCCTAATTGATGCGCTTCCTCCCCCTTCAAAGAAAAAACGACTGAACCGTTGATATTTTCAAAACTAAAATTATTTTGAGATGTTTAAACGGAATTAACATTAGGACTTACAAAAAGTGCTGCATTATTGCATGATAAATCGGTGCGATGAAGGTAATTTGATCAGTAAAGGCGACTTGAATATTTTTCGATAGAAATATTACAACACTTTTGCATCGTTAAAATCAAGGAAGGAAGCAGTAATGTAGGTGTCCGGAGTAGAATTGAAAGAAATTGTTTAAAAAATATGTTAATGCATGATAGAAGAAACCAGGAAATAAGGTATCTGACGGGAAAACAAAAAATAAATTAATATATTAGAATAGATAATGATAACTACGAGGAAAGCGACTCTACCAAACAACAGTAGTGGGAGATCCAGAAATACAATGTTACACTATATACAATATTTTATTCCTATTTCTTTAGTCGCATACATCTCTAAGTTGCAATTTGGATAGCTTTTGGCGTTTCTATAAAGGGTGTTTGAATAAATAACTGAAGCCATATCACTTTATTATTCAGTGACATTAGTAAGAATATTGATTGTCATTTCGTAACGTGAGAAAAATTGATGCTAATTTGTAATGAAGATTACAAAATTCAGAATATTATGCCGTTACTTTTCTATTTAAAACTATTGTCTCTTACTTTAGTGTTTCCTTGCACCTATTGTGATGATTTTTAAAAGAAGAAAAAATTGTAAAGTATGAATAGTTTTTCTTTCAATGAGCAAAATATTTATTGTGTCCTTTATTTTTGATACATCAGTAGAGTTAAAAATAGGGATGAATTAAATGTAATTATTATGCCGTCTGCAAAATATTATCAAGGGAGTGGTTTGCTAATTTAAAGAATGATGATTGCAATAAAGTAATTTTAATTGAAAATAACAGTTTTTTGAGATTCCCATTGAGTGTAGCGAACAAATTGTATTTTTTCATTCTGTCAGAACTTCATAAAACAGTCTGTGTCGAGTCTGAGAACTTCTGGAAGCCAATTACGCTAACAAGCGTAGATTATTAATTGACGAGCATTATTTTATCTACCCACAGGTTTCTTTACAAAATCTAATTAGGACATTCTCCAACTATAACGTTTTCATGCAAAGTGTCTTCAGAAGTGAAACCCTTTGAATGTGATATCAGATGAAAGAATAATATTCAGATGAGTAAAAGCACTGGATTGTGCACCCGAATCCTTGGAACTAAAGTTAACTGCTCACAGCATTCCGCCGAAAAGGGCGTGTGTCCTGAATTTTGTAAGGTTCTTTGGAATTGAGTTACACCCACTGATATAGGGACTTGCAAGTTGCCGGAATAAATTACGACGCATGACGAGTGGCGAACCCTTCCTCGACTACATGATGAGTTGTGATAATACTGAAGTTAATTAAACACCAGAAAATACACTGTCAAAAATAAAACCCATTCATCGCTTCCTAAGGGCGGATCTGCATGTACCTATCGGCAGACATTAATGGAGGCAGTGATTAATAGTGAACTGGAAGGTGTGTCCTCCTCCCCCCCTTGTGTCTGTTTGAAAGAATGATTTATGTGTAAGTATGTGTAATGTAAGTACTGGCAGTGTGGTTGAGAAATGCGGGCCTGAATCTTCTGAAAAGTTAAATATTTCTAAATTTTTTAACTTATGAAATAATTACATCTGAAGAGAGAATTGATCATTTCTAACCAGTACATTTATTTCATCCATTATATAAAAACATGTGTATATATTTTTATGCACATAACATAATGAAAATATTTAATAGAATCTTCAAAGCAGTAACTGGAATAATGAATCCCTTCTATTGTATTATATTACTACGAAAAAGCGTACGCAATGTTCCCGCATAAATTATTTTATTTTCTCGTTATATCACTTCATTAATTGCCCACTTTCATTATCTTTTCTGTGAATAACCTATCACTAACTGACGTAAATTTTGAGATCAGGTACTTCAGAATATTACAAAGATATTCCGGTTATGAAGGTTTATGATTTACCTGCATAAGGACGTCAGGCTAATTTATTAGAAAAAATATTTGTTGCAAATAAACTAAACGAATATTCAGCAACAACTCCGCCACATAAAAACACCAAACAAAGTTATGAAAGTCATGTTCAGTGAAGGATAAAACTCTCTGCCTTTAAACCGGGAGCAATTATACTTCGTGGATTTAATATTCCATTAATGAAACCAGTCTAAAAACTAGCGTGGCATTAATTAATGTAACGAATTTCTTTAAGACGTTCTTTTTATAACAGTGGATCCGCAGTGAAGGCGGCAAAAAGCATTTCCTTGCCCTGCTGTGCTCCGCGAAGCGTTATCGTAGCGCGAAAATTATCCCGTCCTCTGCAGCGGTATGGCGTCCCCGGCGCCTGCAATTAGCAGGGGAGCGCCGATTTCCTTCCTGCTGAGAATCCGAGCACGCTCCTCCGCGCCAGGAAGCTCGCAACTGCCTCGAGTAGTAGCTATAAAGTGTGTCACAAAAATAATGCGGAGGAAACCTCTTTGATACAGAACAGATCTGGATTACAATAAGTAGTATAAAATATTAGATTCCTTCTTGTAAAATGTAAAGGGAGGAACTACGTTGTAAAGGATGAGCCGTTTAGCATACGCAGTTAAAGGCGTTATTAAGAGTGTGTGCTGATGAAAGTTAGTAGTTTGAATTTTATATTTGCCTCTAGATTGCCGGGAAAATAAATTCGAAATTGAATGTATAAAGTTGATTAGATGCAGAAGATCAATTGCATCTACGGCTAAAGTGAATAGAACCGTTACAATGTTTGTTTAAACAATGATTGAAAATAAAATAGTCACCATTATTACGTAATTACATTACATTGTTTTAGAACACTTTAAAATATTAAAAAACAGACGGGATATGTATTAGTAAATAATAAGGAAGTTTGTGTGACTTGTTTGTTCGTTTCATATTGAAATATTATACTCTTTCACAACTTTCTCTACATATAGCAAATTAACTTTTCAATCAAAATTAATATTATTATTACTCTTAATAATATTAGTCGTACTGTTTTCTTTTATTAACGGATATTTGCATTTATTTTATCCAAAGTATTTTTAATTAAAATCAATATTAAAATTAAACAAATGGCCACGATCATAAAATATAAGCACCAAGTTCCCATGCTTCTAACATCTTAACAATGCATAATGACCCGGTTTTGTTGAGTTATAAAAGGTCACATAATGATCACATAATGATCTTGTTTATTTTTGCCCTACCTCTCAGTGAACTGATTTATTATGGAAGCGGTACTGTGCAATTGCCGACCAAATCAACGTGGTAGGGGGTTGTAGGAAAAAGAAGCAGCGTTACCGTTCCTCGGCACAAAAATGACGCTGGTGGGCGGAGCCGGCGACGCTGCCTCTGGGAGCGCGAACGGCGCAGCTTTGGGGAATTGTCTGGCGCAAAGAAAAGGCCCAAAAAAAACAAAAGAGATGGATGGCAGGGCGGTGGCAGAGACGGCGGGCGGTGCCGGAGGTGGAGGGAAGGAGTGGAGGTGGCAGTGCGGGGCGGTGGGAGGTGTCCGTGCGGAGGTGTCGCCTCCTGAAATCAAGGTACACGCCCCGTTGAAGCGCTCCCTCGCGAACGTTCCGGTAATTTTCCGCGCCTTTGTAATTTCAGGAGCGCTTTTATTGCCCTTTTGTGAGAATGAACACCGCATTTCTCTCCTCTCACAGCCGGGTCGCTGGCAATAACGCGATGAAAATCCCCTGTCCTCAATAGAACATCGTACCTTCTTGTTTTGCAGGGACATAAGGTTGTGATCTACGCAATAAGAGAAAATATTTAAATATAATAGACACATATACTGTCTTCTGGCGGCCAGAACAGCTAGATTCCTTTTTACTAATACTTGATTGTATTTACTTATGACATACACTGCACTAATCTGTTGTATTCTTTTTTTCTCCATAAACGACTCTTTTTTTTCAAACTTACTTATGATGTTCATAATAACTACATAAAATTAAAGGAAGAAACGTTATCGTTGATCAAATAGTTCATACTACCATCTTGAATATCTTTCCATTTTTATCGAGGAAATGTTCCCCAATTATTACTATAAATAATTGGCTTTATTTTAGCATTTACTATTCCAGTTCCCTGACAGCATGTTCTCTATTTCAACACCAAAAGCGCGTAAAATAATTCTCATTTTGTTATATTTGTAGAGTAGGTTCTTTCATTACATTTGGTGTGATTTGTATATTAAATGACGAGGTACATTGTGATGTTTTGTTTCAGAGTTTGTTGTCCTTTAATCTCTCCCTCAACATGTGTTTCGTTTGTATCTCGGGGCAAAGCAGTACGAGTGCATTCCGCACAAAATTCTCCGGGAATTGGGCGAAGAGCGTGTGTTTACTAATTTAGAGGCAGTAACTGCGCCTGCATAAATGGGTAATTGCCCTGCCCGTAAAAATCTCTTTGTAATTCTTTACGACACATTTTAATGCTGGAAGAAAAATGGCATAGAAACTTCGCCGTCTCCGAAAAGCCCAGACCGCCTGCCGCAGAATGTGAACCTACATGTTGCTGCTTTCCCTTTGGAATTTATAGCGCCATCCTGGTTTACACGGCTCAAGTCCTCTTCCGTGAAATATGCCTCGACGCCAGCATCCCTGATCCTGCAGCGTACCAACACGAGATCGGTGGCCTTTTGTTCGATATCGCACCGACAAAAGTACTTCGTTTTTTTTTTATTTCCATAAAACGTAATGACTGTAAGATGCGATAAGAGGACGAGTTCTCGAAAACATATAAAGTTTTCGTGTGTTCGTCCCGCCCCGCCCCGTTCGCGAAGGCCCTCCCACGCTGAAGGAGCAGATCTGCAGCGGCCGACGAACGGAAGGTAGAGCGATAGGGTGCGGGTCGCGGACTCCGGCGGTCATAATAGTAATAAACTGAACGACTGCGTGGGACGCGTCGAACGACCTCTGCGGACCCCTGACGTAGGCCAGGGATTGCCAACAAAGTCGACGTCCACCCTTCCAGAATAAAGAACCAACTAGAAGCTAATGCATCAATTTCGAAGACAATGGTCCGGGATATATTTTACTACTTCGTTGACCGTTTACAAGTACGTACGTACATATCTTTTACGTCTTTTATTAAATAACAAACCAATACTTTTAATGCTTTTCTATGTTTGTTGGGATGAAATTGTGTGGTTTCATTTTCAGCCTATAACTGTATTCGTTTGGTATTCAAGACTCCATCATTGCTTTTTGTTGAGCCCATGATAAACGACGATGCATCAGATCCAATTGCGATGTGCCTTTCCCAGCTTTATCATTAATAATGAACTTGTTTTCTTCCGAAGGAGAATACATTAGTACTTATACGACTCAGACTCGATATTGTCTTCCTTTTCTGTTTCAAAACTTTATTTCTAGAATCGCTTTAATTTATCTCGATTCAGATATGTTTGCTTCGGTTCCCTTTTAAAATGTAATTTATCTGGGAGTGACACACCGAATAGCATTTGCTATATAAGAATTAATAGTTTCCCAAACTTCTAGATTTAGCTTCACACTCAATGGACTATTTGATAATTACAGAACAGTGAACGTAATACTTTACATACTACAACACTGCTATTGCAAGGTATTTGAAGTAAAATATGCTCGCCAGTATTGACATTCACTCTTAATAGGAAATATGTGATCATACAAACTACCTACTCTCTTCATGAACTCATTATATTTTTTCTGTTTATGTTTACTCGCATTAACGACTAACGTTATTCGCGACTACAATGATTTATAGCCAGTGTTTACAGACAATTATAATTTCATTCATCATTACATTAACATCAGTATCAAACGATATAGATCATACCATAGTATAGCATTACATTATTTACCTTACATAACATAATTATATAGTATCATCAAGATAGGATCATAGTATATCAGTTCGAAAGACATGAGCGGGCTTACCAAAATATTATATTTCTAGCATGACATGTGTTATATTAAACATTTTTCTTCCGCATAATCTGCAGCTCTATTATGCTGATGCGTAGTCTGCATTCTTCTGCTGAATGTCATTGAAAACGTATCTAAGTTTTCGGAATTTTCCACGTTTTTTCAGGAATAAAAGATTGGGAACCCCTGTGGCAGAAGGATGGTGAGCGCGGGCACGGGCGCGGGAGAGGGCGCGGGCGCGGGCGCGGTCAGAGGCACGGGCGAGGGCGAGGGACGGAGAGAGCGCGGGCGCACTAATCGAAGCGACGGTGGCAGCATCTCGCGGCGGCGCCGCCAAGCTCGCTGCGCGCGGCAGCCGGCGCGGCGCTGCTCGCGGGGCGCGGCACGGGGCGGCTGGCGGCGCCGGCCGTGGCGGGGGCGGCGGGGGGTGGCGGCGGCGTTGGCGGGGCTCAGTGCCGCGCCGCGCCGCGCCTCGCCGACACCGCCCCGCCATGCGCTGCGGGCGTGCGCCACCACTGCCGCCGCCGCCGCCTCCGCCGCCGCGGCCGCAGCGCGCGCCGCAGCAGACGCCGCCGACGCCGCCGTCGCCGACGACGACGTCGGCGCCGCGTCGCGACGCACCGTGCTGACGTCGCCGACGTCACCATTCGGCTGCGTCAACGTCAGTGCGGTTGTGTGCGAACCCCGGGTTCGTCCCAAGCGCCCAACGGCGTCCTTCCAAGTTGCGCGGCCGTGAAGCCGGTGCGTCCTCGCGCCCACCGCTGTTGTGAGTGCATGTGGTGCGCCCTGGAAGCGTGGCGTGGCTTGGCGTCGCCCCCGGTTGTGTTTGGAGGCGGAGTACTCCCTGCGTGAGGTGTTTCTCCGCTTGACGTGGTTGTCATCATAATTTTGAAACGTGATATGCCCGTGCTTCGACGCGCTACGCTCTCATTGTCAAGTAATTGCCTAATCTGGTAATTTCCACCGATGAGATTGACTTCATGAAGTGTCACGCTAAATGTATTTGAGTCATGGGAATTGCATTACCCACAATTGTAATGGAAATGTACGTAAGTACATTTAATGGTGTTGGAAATTAAAAAGCAAAGTCTGTCGGAACGAAATTGTCATATGATATTGCTGTTGTTCTCCTTGTCTTTTGCAGTTATGCAATATCATTGCACTACTAAATGACATTATTTTATGTGAAAAAACACAACATTGAGTGTCTTCCTTACATTATATTTTGTACATAAACTTTCAAACCTAAAAGCAGAATTCAGTGGAGCGGAGTGATCACGTCCCGTTTCCATTGTGGGCATTTTCCTAATATTTATGTCCTCGGAGATCGCGAGCGCTCATCGGTTTATTAATACGCCCCACCGCGTCCCGTTTGCATTGTGCCCCAAGTGGGCGGGCGCTTATTTGTTGTGTTCGTGGGAGCTTCAATAATGGCTTTATGGGCGCGCGACCGCGCTCCACCGGCCGGAGCGGTCGTGGTCATTGTGCCGGGGCGCAGCTGTCATGGCAACCCGCGTGCTGCCCTCGCCGCCTCCGCCGCCTCCACCGCCGCCGCCGCCGCCACAGCCCGGTGCACGCCACGCGGTACAGCGCCGTTTACTTTTCTCATTTCGTGTTCAAACTCCATGAATTTTAATTCCTACGTTTCAGCCGGTTTTATTTTTATCGCCGTGTATTAGAGGTAATATTAAAAGGAACGATCTGCAATCGCCCCCGTGGGTGTGGCGTTAGCGCTTGGATTTGATGCAGTTGTTGAATGTGACATCGAGAAGTGGCTACCGGGCGTTACGGGCTCCTATCAGCGTCCGACTGGCAGGCCCGGGAGCTTCGAAATGGAGGTCGATAACCCTTCTTTTATACGGACGTAGACAAAAGGGTATTTAAAGTAGTTTCATTCTTTTCAAGCCCGCGACTGATTAAACTAGATAAAGCGTGTAGCCAAAGTTTATTGAGTGAAAGCAGATCTGTTTATTAGTGAGATAAACATAATAAACAAGTTCTTTGTTTTGTTCCCTTCCAATTTCTTTGCGGATTTTCATTAATATTAATAATATAGTGCATTTACGTATGATGAACGTGTCATACGTTCAACAATATACAAAATTCACCTCGGGTAATAACTGATTAATTTACCGTAAAATGCAGCTGTTGCAAATGTTGCATTTCACTGAAATTATGTTTTGAAACTTTACTTTCGTAGTATATTAAAATTGTGAAGTGCGTTTCGGAGTCATGGTATCGTAAAACTATTCTTTGTACCCAACAAACAGAAAAGTAAACTACATCCCCGCGGGAGAAGTTAGAAGCCGAACTTCCCCTTGGAGAACAAGAAAGTGGCATATTAATTTTAATGGAACGGCAAACGGAATAATTTTGGATATCGGCGAGGACGTAACCCTCGGGTCATCCGCCTCGCAGCTCCAACGTCCTAAGGGATTCCCAACTGTGGTGGTGAACTTTCGCCTTTCGATATCGGATTTCGATTTGACGGCCCGTAATGGATGAACACCTTAAAAATCTATGCGCGCTGGCCGACTGGGCAGAGGACGCTCCTCGCGGCCCCGCTTCTCTCGCTGGTTGTCCGCCGCTTCACCGCCTCCCGGCCGTGGGACGCGCTGTGTTGTGGTGGGTCGTCGGCATGACAACCGCGTGAAGCGTTCGGTGCGGTTCTCGGCCCGCGTTTTGCTACTCGTCTCGCGGTTCCGATGAATGCGATGAAAAGTCGCTTTCATTTTCCTCGCCGTCGCTGGTTTCGCCCGCTATTTTGTAACTGTGGATGTCTTTGTCGTGCCGCTCTTTTTTGTGAACGTTTATATTGCTAAGGCGCGTAATGAAAGTATTTGGAGTCGGATGGACTCTTTGAAATCTCGCTATTCTTATTTCCGGTGGCAGTGAATTGGGACTCATTTTCTCGGAAAGAAGCATAATGGAATGTTGAAATCGCAATATTACTCTTTTACAAACTGTAAGGCGCGAGTGGTTAGTGTACTGAAACCCTCCTTTTTCCCGAAAATTATTTAAAAAAATATGTTAAAAAAAGTTGGTGTAATATTCTATATCTCTCATGCTGGCAATCCTGCATCATATTTTCAGGACAACCTTTTGTCCGACATCACATAATTGTATTGAATTTCTGAAAACTAAAGTCGAGAATGTGATACGACTTTCCGTTGAATAACATTTCTAAAAAACTACATGTTTGTGTGATATCTCGTATTATTCCTGAACAGATAATATCCAGTGAATAATAAGAAAAGTGATGCTGTGGAATCGCAAAATAGACACGGATTAGGATTGTATTTAGACGCGAACACAATTTCCTTCTCCTGGATCAAGCACCGCCTCATACAACATTATCATTTCTCCAAGCCACCTTCTGAACAGGCCAACGGGATATCGTAGGTATTATTTCTTAGGCAAAATGACGTGTGCGCTCGCTGGCTTTTCAGAGAGGTGAATGTGGTAGCTGCGCGTCCCCTCGGCAAGAGAACGACCCAGAGGCTGCCGGCAGCAGCCCTGCTCGGCGCACGGCGGACGCCGCGTGCTAAGCGCTGCGCGACCGACGCGGCCGGCACGGCGGTCACGACGCGCGCTGCCGCTTTGTGCTAAATGAAATTGCGGTGCCGCTACGATAGCCGCCAGTGCGCGGCGCTTGTTTAATTTAGATTTACGCGCTCCCCGCTCCAGTGCCACATCAGCAGGGCACCTCGCGCCCACCACGCCCCGTTCTGCCCCTCCCCGCCACCCCTCGACCCGCTCTTCCCCGCCCTGCACCACATCCCGCCTTCCGCGTCTCCCATCCTGCCTCGCCCCGCCCCCCACCCTGCCTCGCTCCAACCCCACACTCCTGCCCCGCCCCCTTACCCGCCTTGCCCAGCCCCGGTCTGCCCAGCCTCACTTCACCCCGCTCCGCCCCGCCCCGCCCCACCCCACCCGCCACGCCCCGCCCCACCCCACCCGCCACGCCCCGTCCCCCCGACCCACCCCGAACCAGCGCGGGGCCTACCCTGTCCCCGCCCAACAGACGCATCTCACCCACACCTTCCCTGCCGTGCCCTGTCCTGACATGCCGGCCCCATCCTCCCTAGCACCGCCCTACCACGCCCTTCCACCCCCCTCACCCCACTTCGCTTTCAACCCTGCGGCCGCGCGCGGACCTGTGCGGTTGCCGAGATTTGAAGCGCCAGCTGCGTTTCGTTTCAATTATTTTCGTATTTAATTTCTATCATAACGAAACTCAGACTCTCATAAAACGTATTTGATTGAAACGTAGGTCAAGTTGAACGTGTCATCGAATTCTTGGATTATGTTGTTCAAAACGATCTTCTAAGAAGCGCTGAAGTCGAAAAGTTGGCATGTCGCCAAATTTCTTGAAGTGCTTTACAACATAAGAAATATTCATCAATAAATTTATTCAAAAAATTCGAACCCGGGTCTCATGGTTCGAATCCTGGTCGCAGTGACAATTCTTTTGACAGTTTAATTATTAAAACACATTTCTTACTTAGTGACATGGTCAACTTAGATTTTTTACTACTGCTGTTGTTACCGAGCGCAATTCCGTTAAAAAAAGACGACAGACTGGTGATAATTATATATAAAAAGTATTCATTTAATTGTACATCGTTTTTTAAAATTTTCGTTCACACCAAACACTACACTGAGTATACATTTTAATATAGAATTTTAGCAACTTGAAATTAAAATTCACCATGTCGTTTTCACTAATTTAATTTCACTAAATAAAAGATTTTATCCACAATATAATTGCAATTATTATATTATAATTATAATTTTAATTCACTTATAAAAAAATCATACATTATGCAGTATTTTGATTATTTAATTTTTATAATTTAAATTAATTGAATTTATATTCATTAGCATATCAATTGCAGTATAAATAATTGATAAAATGATAAAAACATTTGTTGAATTCGTTCACATGCTGTACACTACGAATTTGTATAAAATATATTAAAAAAATTCATAAAATCATGAAACAAAGAAGTCAAATAGACTTATTCAACCCATCAGTTGACTGAGTGTTTACTCATACCAGCGACATTTTATGACAGAATGTTTGCTGAGAAAAGATAGACATTATTTATCAGTACTCCTAATGTGCGTGAACTATTATGTCAAGCGACATATAGTCTTAACTTCACTATACAGTTAATTAATGACCATAGTTTTTAGTTACCAATATGATCTCGGAAATGTATCAGAAAACACACACACAAACACACACACACACACATACACACACACACACACACATACACACACACACAGACACACACACACACACACACACACACACACACACACACACACACACACACACTGAAGAAAATAACTCAGTGTTTTTGTAGTTAAAATATTTTCAAACCCAAGTGGTTCGCCTAAGTATTTCGCATAGGCGACCCACTAAACAGTCCTGCGTTGCGGGTGGTTTCTTTCACAAATAAACGTTATTCTGGCTTTAGGGTTCGTTTTACTTTTTCAAATAACATATTTCCGGGATCAAAAGTAAACAATTTCTTTTTATATACTCTATAACATTTTGTTTTCTCGTAAGTATAATTAAGAATACACAAGATTACGTAGTATATGTGCACAATGAACGACATATTAATTGGCCCCATGTTCTGAAGCAGTGTTGGGTAAAGTCGTTCAAAACGAAATCTTCGGAGTATTTCGAAAATGTGAATCGCTTTTTTAAACCATGTCGAAAGTTCATTTAAATATTTGTAACTCGCTTATATATCAGGTAATTTTCGAAATTTTTAGGACAACCGTATGACAGTAAATTGGTTGCATCGTATTCTAAATGTAGATAAAAAGTAACTCAAGTAGAAAATCGTCTTTATATTTTTTAATATTTTATTCTGTACTTAGGGTTATGAGATGTATGTAGAGTACATTGGTTACGTACTTAATCACGGACACTTTTAGTGAAAGTGGATTTATGCATCAAAAGGTTTCGAAAACATACACTAGAGATCTCCAACTGTGTATAATATTGATTTTATTAAGATACAGTAGGTACATTTCCACAAAGTAGCAGAAAAAAATATAGTTCAAAAAATCCAAACTTAACGTAGAATAGCTTCCATAATATTTCAGTATAAATACTGAAACTTGGCTGATAACATATTGAATTTACTTTGTTTCTCAATGTAAAAATTCAACTGCCTAGCTCTTACCATTTATCAATAAATTGAGAGGAAAATTGAAAAAGTTTGTGTACAGTAATGAATCATCGTAATTTCACACAACGTATCATCTGATTCAAGTGTAGGTTTGTTGGAGTAAGTTTGCTAAATGCAGAGCGTTTCGATACAGTACTATTCCCTTTGTTTTTTTTATGATGCGAGTGGCAAACGTGATATTTTATTTTGCGAGTAGGAATTATTGCAACGTGAGGCCGATGGTCCGAGTAGTGCAATCCTAGAACAAAATAAAATCACTTATACCACGTGTGCCATACATTACTTTTTGACAGTCCTACTAACTTTTATTTTATTTTCATTCAAGTACGCAAATTGCTCAATGGTACATTAAGGCTAGTAGTAGTTGGTGGGGTCAGACGAAAGTATTCTTTTCTTTGTTTCATTCACAGCTTTATATGAAAACTTGAGCATCGTCTCACTTTTAGCACTAGTGCTAAAAATACAACTTTCAGCACGCTAGGTATGCCTTGAAAGAACCTCTTTTAATAGTAGCTATGTAAAAAATTAATGCTGTTACTATGGAGGGCTTCTCTAAATAAGATGACGGGCGGGGTCGACGGGTGTAGCCCCGTGGCAGGTCGTAAGGCTCCTGGGAGCGCAGCACGATAAGTCCCGTTGGTTGGTGGGTAATTTTCTCTCAAATCTGCGTTGATCATAAAATTGTATTTTTGATTGAAACACATAGGAGTCGTTTAATGCCTGTTGGTCTAATTTTGAGAAGACCCCCGCGCAAACATCTCGGATTTTGAGGAAATTTGGTAGCTCATTCGCACATGCCTTAAAAGAACGTTTGTAAAGTTGTGACTTTTTAGATGGAATAGTTTCGGGGATCATTGAGTGTCGCTGTTTGACCCCATCAAGTGAAGTTGTACAGTACGGCTATAGGATTTTCTTAAATTCGGGGTAGGATATTTTCATCTTCTTTATTGCTAAACAAATTATACTTGACAACATTTTTCCGTTCTATTCAATAAAAATAATATACTTTTTTTCCTTTATTATGACAGAGTGGGTACATTGCACGAAAATCGCCGAAGAAATAATGTTAAAAACTAGTGGTGCTACAGAATGGCACAGACTTTCCCGTATTAGTTTTCTATTTTCCTGGGTCTTCGCTAGCTATTCGGAATTGCCACATACTCTTTCTTGCCAGCTACCATCTATCATCGCCAAAAGTACATTTTTTTTGTCATTTTCTTAATTTCTCGGTTTCCTATTGGTAGAACAGAAACATTAATTTTAGAATATTAAAGAACACAAAAACCTAGCCGTAAATGGCAATTTTCTTTTAAAAATTATATGCCGTTTAAGAGAAAATGGCGTTTTAGCACTACTAAAAATGCGAAATTTGAAGCTCATTTTCACAGAAAAGTTTTGAGTTTTCAAAATACTTTATTTGAAGTTATTTGAAGCACTTACACTCACAAATATAATCATCTTTACAAATTGCGGATAATGTGCATATTAAAGATGTGAGAGATCTTTCAAAAAATTTACATTTATATAATTTTTGAAAAAAACAAAAAAACTCAAAATAAACTTCACGCTATACTAATGAGTGTAATTAGCACTATCCGTTACAAAAGTTTCAAGAAAAAAATTACAGCCATATACGAGAAAATGACGTTTGAGCATTTCTGAAAATGCCGAAATTTGAGCTACTTTTCACAGAAAACGGTAGTGTTTTCGAGAAACTTTACTTGACATTATTTAAAGCATATATACTCGTAAATATAATAATGTAAAAAAATCTCCGATAATGTAAATATTAACGACGTGAGAGACAAGTAAAAAATTTACATTTTTGTAATTTTTGAAAAAACTAACCGATAGACCAAAATGGCTTTTATGTCATTGATAGAGTACATTTACCACTATCCCTACCAAAAGTTTAAAGGAAAAATTTGGAGCCGTTTTGAGAAAATTTTGTTTTTGTAATTTTTTAAAATTGCACATATTGCACGAAAACTACCAAAATTGTGAAAAACATTTACATGACCTTTATTAAAGAACTCAATATGCAGAACAAATTTTATTTGAAGAAAAAATCTCTATCTTCAATTTTGTAGTTGGAGAAAGACGCCGAAAAAAATTCGAACTTTCACAATTTTCGAAAATTCAGAGCTGTACGTGAAAATCGGACCTATGCCATGTTAAAAAGTGTATTTTTCTCTATTCATACAAGAAATTTAAAGCAAAAATTTGGAGCCGTTTTTGAGAAAATGTTGAAAATCCCCGGGGGGCTTGATATAAAGTACCCCCAAATTTTAAAGAATCTTTTTCAAAATCACAAAGCTTCGACTAGAATCAGATCGACTGGGGAATATCAATTTTGAAGAAAATCGACCGAACGGTTTAGGCGCTTGCGTTGACCACAGACGGACAGACGGACGGAATGCCGTCAATCGATTTTTAAGTATAAAGAAGCAACAAATCATGGATTTTGACCACACCACGAGATAGAGGATTTTTTTTCTTAATTTAGCAACTGGTTTTATCCACTTATTCGTTTTCACGGCCCGGCAATTAATTTTTTTCCGCCGAAAATTGGCCATTTTTTCGCGCAGCATTACATAACTTTCCCTATACTACGTATATCACTCCGTGTATACGTACGTATACGGGAAAGTAAAAATCAGATTTTGGCATAGAACAGCTTCCTTAATATTTGGGAACAAAAGTCAAACCTGACTCAAAACATTACATTGTTTCTGAATGCATGATTTCAACCTCCTAGTTTCTTCCATTTCTTCACATATTAAGCGTAAAATTGATATTTTTTGCCGAAAGCCCCAAAACTGTATACCTTGAACCCACGTTTACAGAAAAGTACCTTTATGAACTGATTTCAAGCATATCTCAATAGAACGACGTTTTTATGGCCCTGTAATAGTGTAGTTATTATAGTAAAATCTCTGCTTCCATTTTCCAACGTTGGAATATAATGCCCCATGTTAGATACACAGTTGGAATACCTGACAATTATAGCAAATTGTCCTATTTAAGGAAACAAAATTCCATCATTTAAACCCATTTGTCTTTGAATCTGATTTTTTTACTTTGGTCTCGGTAATCGACATTTTGATTATCATTTCCAGTGTAAAAATTTTGAACTAGAAACCCAATCATCGTAGGGGTCATGTCCGAAGATTGATGGCAAAGAAGCTGCAGTATCAGAGCGATTCAACAGATTGTACAAGTTGACTCTTATTCTTTTAGCAATCTCACAATTCGAAAGAAATGAGACTTTTGGAAACAAAATTTATTTTAACAATTTTTTTAAAATTTCTTTAAAGGTAAATTTCTTGTTCGTTTTTAAATTTCTTTTTCGTAAAATATATTCTAACAACTTTTCTTAGATGTTCCTAGCGTTTTGTTTCTACCAGTATTTATGGCAACCTCTGATGGCTCAGCAATGTTAATAAAGTTATCATTGAAAAATCACGGGATACATTTCTTGCATACACTCGGCCCTGCTCATTAATTTTATTGTCTAAACTGGCAATACCGTTGTAGAGTTTCAGAGAAACATCTTGTTGCTATGCTTCCTGTTTCTGGAGCATATGACCGCAAATATCAATTTCGTTTTTGTATTCCATTATTTTATTTTTTAATATCTTTAATTTGAAAGTAAACCATAAAGAACACCTTCAAATTCCAAAAAGGCTCTTTGCGGAATTAAAATTACCAACAATATGATGAAACTAAGTCTTATTTTCAAATAAATAAAATATTTTATCTTAAACATAATTTCCTACAAGTATGTAAAGAATGTACATTTTTTCTCGACTGGTAATGGAAAAGTAAAATGCATGCACAATCACTAGTGTCTATGGGATATAGAATATTTCTTAGAGTTTTATTTTCGGACAATTTTTGTTTATGCATATGCACATAAAACATGCATTGAATTATTATCGGTTAATGGAAGTGCTATCCTATACGTCTACATGTACGATAGTAGGAATGTTTGATTGACAATAGGAATATACGATTGCGGTCATTGATCAGTTTTGGCCTACTAATTACTCCAAATAATGTATTTATATCACATTTTTAATTCTATATTTTGTAGCTATAAATGTCGTATACTCGAGAATTTTTTCTTCACAGAACTCAATAGTGAACTCCAGTAAGCTATAAAACATTCGATATAAAATGTGTTCCTTCTATAAACCACCTTGACCGTAAAGTCAGGTTAACGTGACTTTATTTCACATTTAAAGTTATTTATGTCCTCTTTCCATGGTATGAATGTGAACCGTATGATAAAATCAAAACGGTACTCAAGTGCTATGAATGTAATTTCTCCTCCTGTACCTACAACACTTCCCTTGAGTTACGAATGAAAAATTAACACTTATCCTTCAGATCTAGTTTTTAAATAATGTTTCAAGCGCTACCTCTTTCTGTGTAGTACTACAAGTATTCAAATTAATTCCCGAGATATAATGTATGCACGTTTCCGCGTTGATGAAGGAGTGTTATCATAATTTTGATTTATATGATAGTTTTCTTTACAAATGCTTCTTATTCATGGACTTCTTTCAGTTCTACTGTATAAGCACAGCTCAAAGCTTTGTTTACGAGAAAATTGACACTTTCTTTTTCTAGACGGTATTTGTTTTCTTCGCTCTGTTCTACGAGTTTATTAAAATAGGCCCCTCTGAAATCGTTTCTTCATTACTTCAAATTTTCTAATTTTCCCCTACATCAGCAATTTGTACTTATTAATCACATATACTCTCCTGTGATCGTGTGCTCTTTTATCAATTTCAAAATGTTCACGGTTAGTTGCCTCCCGTTTTAATAATGCGCCCTCGGCCGCCCTGAGAAATCTCTCGAAATGAACGAGCCTTTCGCCTGAAACGGGCTGCTCTTACAATTTTCTCCGGGTGGAAAGCCTAGGAATCGCCCGCATCAGTGGAGAAGTGGCCAGTCGGTGTGCTTTTGTTAGCGACTACATCAGTATGAACACGGGGCGGCGCGTGGCGGCGCGTGGCGGCGCGGGGCGGCGCGGGGCGGCGGGGCGCGAGGCTGCGGGGCTTTGGGCGGCGCGGGACGGTGCGGGGCGATGCGCGTCCGCCCCGCTTTGGCACAACTCGCGGGGCGCACAGTCGGAGCTTTGGAGTTTCAGTTCTGCAAGTTTGCACGTCTAATTACGTTTCGCGGCGCCCTCATCAAGGGCGGCACAATTAATGGAATTAAGGGACGCGCCTAATTCCCTCGACGAGGAATTTGAGGTTGTTCGTGGACGCGCCACCCGCCACCCGTTACTGTCGCTGCTCCGAGACGATTGCCAGCTGTATTTGTGTAGGCCAAATGGAGCCAAAGCGCTTTTGGAAGGGCTTGTGTCGCATCATTTTAATTATTAACATTATTTATTAGTATTTGTTATGAGAATGTTGCTGTAAAGTACTGCTAAAAATAGTGAAATATTGCTGACCTCAAATAATAGTATAAATAAAAATCCAAATGTTATTTTCATTCATCTTAAATAATAGACGAAAATCGCGTAGGAGAGGTAAAAATTGAAAAACATATTATGAGCAGTTTCCAATCATTAAATATTCTAAAACTGGTCAGCGTGCCATAGCTTTCCAAACAAATGAAATTCGTATCTTTACATTGCAAGATTTTGAGAACTCACGTTTTAGCGGATTCAGTGTTCATCTCTAGATACCCGTTTGTATTTACATTTCTCTACCTATTTCATTATAATGTTTGTTCATAAACGTCCAACTTGCGCTGTTGATCATCTGGTGCTTACCAATAGTGTACTTTCCGAGCGCACAATTAGGTGTTTAATCGTGGTGTAACTCTCGCATGATGTGGCAGTGCATTTAGGAACAAAGCCAGCCCGTGAGCTTCCAGTTGAATGATGCGTGATAGACTTCAGATTCCAAACCACGTAGTACAACATAACATTTACGATACATCGACGTGCAATTTTATCTAGTGATTAAACATACATTTAAGGTGTTAAAAAACACTCTAAATACACATAAGAATATTTTATCAATATTTTCAACTTACTATTGTTCATGTGAAAATAGAATTCCCTGTTTTTCTAACATAGTAATGTGTTAGAGAAAATTATTTCAACCAAAACGAAAGCTTTCGTAATCAGTCATGCGAGTAATCTTGGCTGTCGGGAGACGTCTCTTGAAGGCTGTGATGCCCGACATTTTGACTAGTTTCTTTAATGTGGGCTCCATCAGGACTTAAGTTCCAACGTTCAGGCAAGTTCATTCACATAACAATATTTGCGTTCAAATCAGCTTTATTCGCCCACTAATTGAATGCATTCACAGTTTTACTTTTTAACTCACGAATAAATGTAATCGATGCGAGGGAATTATAACAAATAGTTGCGTTGCTTGTGTCACATGTATACCGAGTTAGAATGCGGTAAATGTCGTAAGGTCAACTCCACACCCAAATTGGCCTCCGTGGACATTTCGCATTCGCCTTTCCATTAAATAGATATCAACACATCACGTTCATCACTTGCAAAACTGCACTTTTATTTCAATTTCATCCTGCTCCCCAATACCATTACACCCTCTTTCCCATTTAGACAGAGAAATACATCGTTTACGTGCCCGTTACCCGGCGCTGAGAGCGTGTAATACGCGAGGGGTGGGAAACATCCTACCGACACCCACACCACGCGCCACTCCCTGTGCCATTCAATTCGGGCGATGTAATTCCGTCATAGACGTCAGCAATTACAAACGCCGCGTGAACGGGAAATTGGGCATTCGCTCACGTTCTGGGTGTCGGCTGCAGCAGCGACGGCGCGGAGCGGCGGCTGTCGGCACCCGGTCCGTCAGCCGGACGGATTCGGGAGTGGAAGCGCGAGAGGAAGGGGGTGAGAGAGAAAGAGAGAGAGGGAGGGAGGAAAGGGGCAGTCGACCGAACGCCGGGCCTGGGTCGGGGAGCATGCGGCTCGAGAGAGCACGAGAGGCATGCCATTGACAGACAGACTTTTATATGAGCGCGCCGCTGCCCGTCGCTCGCAGGCCGCTGTTCAGGGCCGGCCAACGCCCACCACCCGCGTTCTGCCGTCCGACGTTAGCCGACCCTCTCGCTCGGCCTCTCGCTGGTAGCTGCTGGTCGGTATCGACAACCGGACGGACGCCGACTTGTCGCTAGTTCGCCGGACATGACCACTGTCCTTAGAGTCCAGTAATTACGCCAATTTACTTATACCACTCAGTGCCGGAGCTAGATAATTTTGGGCCCGAAACACTGCTGAAACGTTCCCCTGAAAAAAAAATTAAAATGTGAAAGTTGTATCAAAAAACCATATGGGTTATTGTATTTCAACAAATAACACAAGTTACAGCGTTTAAGCTAGAAAAAGTATAAGGGAATATATTTTAAATAATTTTTTAAGTAAGAGTATCTAGTGATCAAACAATACAATTTCCACGGTGAGCTTAAAACGGTAATGTTTTGTTGTGTTTAAAAAAACACTTGTAAATACATGAAATAAAAAATGTGAATTTCAGTAGAATTTATTTTAATGTTAGAATTATTTTATTTATTTCAAAGAGCCCTCTTTTCTTTCAAGTAATGAATATAATTAACTTTAGTATACATTTAAATGAAAATTTAATGAAACATCAGACTACTATGCCGCGATACTATAATGAGTTTTTCAAGTTCTAATTTATTTTTTAATTTTTTTACTAATCTGTTCCTATCAGTTCCATCATTGGGCCTTTTGATTTGCGGGGCCCTGTGTGATCACACGGTCTGCCCATGTCTAACGCCGGCATCGATACCATTAGAGTGTCAAGCGGATATCTCTAAAGTTTATAATCTATAACGTCTGAGAACTGTAAGAACCCAAATCTATCACTGATTTGCCTTTAAAAATAGATTACATTACATCAGAGCGAATATTTTGTTAACAATTTTCCCCCAAAACTCTCATTTTTTTCTGTACTCAGAATACAACTTGTGTATGGTTTATGGTAGGGATCTCAGTTTTAAGAAAACTTCCACAGAATACACTTCTTCCCATTGCACGTCACGCAGTTTTTTAACTGTTTTGACGTTAAAATAAAATTTTAAAAATTAAAAAAACAAAACGTCGCGATGGACGCCCGAGAACAGTGCGCCTGTTCACTGGGGTTCAAAGCCGTCAGCACTTGCTATTCATCTGCCACATTCCTAATACTACCGCCTTTTTCTGTTTATTTCCATATCCATATCCGCTCAGTGTCAACTCGTTCTCAATTTCTCTTCATTTTTTTCAGACGTGTCTCTACACTTCACAGCCATTTCTGTCAGTATTCACCGTTTAGCCCCCATCCGCGTGTTTCCGCCATTTCTGCCACTACCCGCCTGTTTCCGTAAGTCAACGATGCCCAGGCATTTTTGCTCTCTCTTGAGGTCTCACGTTTCTCCCGTCCATTTTCATCAGCTTCCTCTTGTCCCTTACATCCGCACGTGTTCCTCCTGACACCGTTACGCCCTACAGAGTATTTTATCCCTCTCCCTCCTAGGTCATCTTTCGGTTCCTCTTCATTTTCTTCCAGTTCTATTTGCCCCTCCCGGTCTTCGCATATACCACATATACATTGCCGTCAACACATATACCACATCTTGTATTCTCCTTCTCTCCCCTCTCCCATTCTCGCTCGTCCCCTTGGTCGCCCCTAGCGTGTCCGCCTTCCGTCGCCGGGTCAACTGCTTGTCGGCGTGTTTCATTTACGAAGGCCCCGGGCACAGTGGCGCCCACGCCGGGCGACGCGACGGCCGAACGCGCCGACACACTCCGCTCAGCTGGCTCGCAGCGCGCGTACATGCCCCGCGCCCCGCTATGGACTCCTCCGGCCGCGTTGGAACGACACGGGCCGCGC
Organism: Acheta domesticus; assembly: GCA_031308135.1. Classification (NCBI taxonomy): domain Eukaryota; kingdom Metazoa; phylum Arthropoda; class Insecta; order Orthoptera; family Gryllidae; genus Acheta; species Acheta domesticus. The sequence continues at coordinate 232,323,124 of JAHLJT010009436.1, forward strand.
TCTAGTTAATAATGCATGTGTGGAACTGGTGCATTCTTGATGCTGCGAGTCTGTATGCTTGTTTCGGTTTCTGAAGTTTTAATAGAACGTTACGAGATTCTTATGGCTTTAAGTGAATCAAAGAGCTTCTACGTCATTCATGATATACTTAGCGGCAATTTGAGATTTTGCTACAAAAAAGAAATGGGATATTTGGTATTCATACAAAGTATTTTGTCATTTCTTCCATGACCCCTTTTCGACCGTTCGATAGCCAACTACAAGCAGTAGTAAGCGTATTTTTCAACGCTCTTTCTGCTCCACTTTCGGACGCCTACAATTAATCGCTCATTAATCTGAGATTCCAAGATGTAAAATATTACAACTATTGCAAACTACTGAACGTGTTCCAATGAATATCCAAATTTTGAATTGGTGAAATGGGATATGTAGTTTTCCTATTGCTTAAGACTCCAGATAAGCTCATTACAATTATGTTCATGGAACAGCCAATGTTCCAGTGTCGCTCCCGACTGTTTCAGACAGCAAGGGTTTAAGTCATAAATTGAATAGTTTAAAAAATAATATTTAGTAACCAAAAGCATGAACCAGCCTTACGGCAGAGCGAGAATATTCCCGAATCAAAATAATGTACGCTTCTGGTACTGTATGAAACTATTTTAGTAAATGGATATTTGCTGATGTCGGCTTCTTCCAGAGTTATTTGAGTGAAGTAAACATGCTAAACAGAAGTATCTAGTAGGTTTTTTATTACGTCGAAGATATTTGCACATGGTTACTCTCCTAATGTCTCGTTTTTGAAACACCAAATTCACGAATTCTTAATTGAGAGAAGACATTTCTTATCCCTTCCCATTCACTGAAATCCAACAATTTTACACATTAAATAACGAGATATTTCTCCTGAACTTTTAAAAGCATTTATGTGAAACAGTCATAAAGACTTATCTTCAGTAGTATTCATTTAATTTTAGTGTTAGATTTTCTGTCATTTATTTAAAGATGACATTAAAAAATGGACCGTCTAATTTATTAATGAAAGGTACTCGTATGTTTAAATTATATATTTCAGTCACAGTGCTTCGTATCCTTGAGATATCCGCACCATTCCTCCGTTTAGGACACCTTCGGGAATCTTCCTGAGGACGCGCGGGTTGAACGTGAGCTCAAGACCTCTCTCGCTTCCCGCAAACCTCTACTTCCTTTAGTATATAGATAAGCCCCAACGCCCTAGGGCCCCTTCTCCGCCATGCCGACGACAGATTACCTGCCTTTAATCGCCGTTTTACGGCCATCCTTTACGAGCGGGCGGTGTCTCTGGCGCCCGCGCCGGGGTGTGGCGGGGCGAGGGGGAGGGGTAGCGGGGTTGGTGGGCGGGGCGGGGCGACGGAGAGGGCGGCGGCTGGGGGCGCACGGGCCAGCACGTCGCCGCTAACCCCCTGACCACTTTAATGTGGAACCTGCAAGCCCGGGTTCCCCTGGCGGCCTCCGGATGGTTGGTTGCACCCGCTTATGACCGGTTCGGGCCGCGCCGCCGTCCCTCTGCGACCGGCCGGCCAGCCTGCGCAGCCTTCACGCTCATCCTCGCCCATTAGGAGGAAACAAGCCCGTTACGAAACTGCGCACCGGAAGTTAACTACTGTCATTAACGCAAAGCGACGAAGGATGCGCGCTGGCTGTCGTGTTGAAAACTGAGATTTGCGCATTAAATTCTCTCCTACGAGATGTCCCATCAAGATCCCGACATATATGGAATTTTGATGAAAGATAAATATATTTAATACTAATTTCCTACGCATACGAAAATTGAAAGAAAACTATGCATTCACTTGCCATGCGAGAATTATCTGCGGTTTCGTTTGCTAACCAGAAATTCAGGGAAATGCAAGAATATATTATTACTATTCGAATATACGCATAAATTGACGGTAAACTAGGCAGGCTCCGGCCTTGGTGAGATGTAACTATGGTTTCTTTAGATACCCAAGAACTCGGGAAAGATACAAAAACATTTGTATTACTAACTTCAAATGCGCTCAGAAACTGAAGGAAACGATGAAGCCACCAGACATATGAGAGGAGTCTATGGTTTTACTAGATATCCAGGAACTCAGGAAAAATGCAGAAACATTGATATTACTAACTTTCACTCCATTCAGAAGTTGAAAGGAAACTATGAAGGCTCTGGCCATGAAGAAGTGTATATGGTTTCGTTAGATAAACAGAAACTCCTGGAGAAGAAAAAATCAACAATGGAACAGTTTCGCTTTTGACTGAAAAAATTCAAATGAGGTTTTATTTATTCCGCCTATTCTGCTACAGTACGTACCGAATGAATTCTTAGGCCCTGTTGTGCGTTATTGCTGACAACACTGCTGACGTCATGGGAAAAAAAGGCTCCAAGGAAGAAGCTTCCTGTCATTAAATATTTGCTATTCACGAGTTGCGTTATGCAACAGTAACTTTTATGGAATTATTGATAGATAAATAACGGCTGTACTGTGTATTCTTATACAGCTACTATATTCTGTACGGTTCGTGAAATATTTTTGTAAAAATTATTAAATTTGTTGCAGTGTTGTATTGTATACCTTACATCATATTATTTTATTTGTTGTTGAGGAGTATGCGAGCTACTTTGGGGAAACAATTTTGTGTGGTCATGTGCAGAGTGTAGCAGAAATTTTGCTGCTCCCCTAGTCAGTATTAGTTTAGAAAAAGATGCGGAAGATGAAGATAGAAGAAAACAGAAAAATTAGATCTACTAATCAACAACTATCCTAAACTTAACGTAGTGTGGAGAATTTCAATATTTAAAACAATAATTTAACAGTCGCTCATCTGTGCCTCCCCTGACTGGAGAAGTGAGAGAAAAAGCTGCGATGACAAAATACAAACAGGGAAAATAAATGTTTAAGACATGTCATTAAATCATTAAATCTCCTTGGTACATTTCTGTCAAACAAATTGCAAATGAATTCCAAATACAAAACTTGCTTTAGTAGGATATCAATATATTTAATGAACACTTAGAAATAGCGGATTGTGTCAAAAAAGTAATATTAGGACGCTGGGCAAAAGTCATGAAAATTATTTCTACGCACATCAAAGATAAATTAATTTCACCACAGATATTTTTCATATACAACCAGAAAAATCATATTCAAGATTTTCTCTCATTAAAACTTTAACTGCAATACAATAATTTTATATATTACATATTAATCGATCCAAACACACTAGAGTCTAGAAGAAGCCTCGCATGAAATGAACTCCCTATCTGTCTGTCCTTTAATCAGCTAATTAAATACTCCTATTCCGTACTTATTAAAATCATTGTGGTTGAGGGAGGTTTCAAAATAATTTAGATGTTGGTTCAATATTATGAGGTTAATTGATATCTTATTTCTTAGGTGACCTATCTACCAAGTTTCACGAGTCAGTATGTTAAGACGCTTGTTCATCAGGCTGGTAAATATTGTGTTTAATAATTTCGTTTATTCTATCTTAAATGGTATCTGAAAACCGTAAATTCCATCTTGAACCATAAGTCTCAATGTAAATTGTTACCCTTTCTGAAAAATTGGGTTTCATGCGAGTTCCTTCACTTCGGATATAACTTGAGTGTGTTAATCTCGAAAATATAGCATTAATACTTTGATATTAAGTAGTCATAATTCTCTCAATGAGTTGAAATAGTTATATTAGAAACTATTTTAAGTACATATGACTTACAACGATGGTATTATTTGTATAATATTTCAAACTAGATACTTCATTTATGAAGTTTTAATATATCAATTTTTTTCATTCATAGGTCGTTCATATTATTAAAAATAGTTGTAATATATATTTATAAGCGATATTATTTTTTCTTACTCAAATTTATTTCTTAAAAAAATAATTTCTTACCACTGGCATTCGAATAAATAAATTGTCGCAGATGAATAACCTACAATTTTTAATTACGCTTTATTATACCATCAGCAATGAATAATATGATAAATCTCGGTTAAGTGAAGGAATAAAGCGTTGCTGAAACTAACGATTCCCGGACGTGACAGTTGAAAGGCTTCGCCCCTCGCCAACGGGACACTTCTGAGAGCAAGGCGTTGTCACCGGTTTTGTATGAAGCACTCAACTTCTCGCGTTGGATGCAGTGCGCGCCCAGCCCGCCCTGTCTCACCCCAACCCGAGGCGAGAGGAAAGTTCCTCGCGGGGCTGCGCTGCTTCTGACGTTGATCGATTCCGCCTGAGGGATTGATGGCGCGACGTCGCGCGAAGGCGGAGGCGAGGGCGAGGGCGAGGGCGAAGGCGGGGGTGAGGACGGGGCGGAGCGGAAGGCGGAAGCATGCCCAGATGTTATGCGTCGAAGTATGTGGAAGAGAAATCGAGTTCCGAGGCTTCCTTGGGAGTGGGCGAGGGGCAGATCCTGATACAATGCTTCTGGAGGTGTCCGCCGCCGGGGCATGCGATCATCACCTACTTTTCTCTGCACATGACATTCGACGCCTCTTGACATTATCAATCGCGTTACGTCCAGTAGACTTCGAAGAGACGAAAAGGAGTAGATGAGTGGAAAAGTCAGTTTTTCACCCTTGCAGAGACATGCCACATTCGGGAGAATTCGTGTCTCGTAGATACTATAAAATTAGACTAGGGGAAGCTGTAACGCATCATTCCTTGCTATGCGATATAATCGAAGTGTTCACAAGATGCCCCGTAGGAAAATGAGATGTAATCCTCTACTTTACAAGCTACTGTAAATTTACTGTTGATTAAAGAGATTTTTCGTTGTATTAAACGCCATTAATGTGCTCTAAAATGTCAGTTCCTCTAAGCAAATGTCGTATTACTTCCACATCGTTGAAAAGAGAAAATAATCAATACTTTTATTAATCATTTAGTAAATATGATAAGAATGTATTGAAACGTTAAAATCAAAAATCCTAAAATTTGAACTACCGGTATTGTAAATGCAAAGTTTTATTTTCTTCGGCTTTGCTAAAGAGATAATTTAAAACATTTAAATTTGTTTACTTTAAATCAGTTACAAACAGTTTCACTGTCAAGGGGTCTTAACAGATCCTGTACTACTTCGCAAGTAAATATTAATGTAAAAACAGTATTACACGCTTTTGAGAATAACATGTCAAGCATCAATACTATTGATACTAGACAAATAGTTTGTTTTTTTCAAATTAAGGTGTCAACCTCACCAAGAATACTATTAATTATTACACGTTTCTAAACGTTATCATGTTAATCGTAATCTCTTTTCTTATTTCTCCCCTGGGACCAACTCCCCCCCCCATTTTTATCTCCCCTCCGTCGGGAGTAGTCGCCGGGCCCATCCATCCCAATCCCGGGGAACGCGCTACCACTGCACCGGCGCGCGGCGTCCGCTCGCCGCTTACGTATTCACTGCGCCTCCATCCATCTCCGACCCATCGCGCGCGAGTCGCCCCGCGGGGACGCCGCCGCCGCCGCCGCCGCCGCCGCTGTATCGCGCTCGGAAGACAAACGCGCGCGGACAGCGCGAATTGAAAACGCGAGAGCGCCGCTAAGGAGGCAGCTCGTTTGTCAGGCGCGGCGCTCACGCGAACCTCTGCCGCCCGCTCGGCCGCGGGCGCCGCCCCGACGACCCCTCTCAGGTGCTGGAGGACTTTCCCCTTCCCCAGCAGCAGTACTCCCAGTCGCCTCGCCGTGTCACTGGGGCAGTTTCGATGACGGTGCCAAGACAAGGTCTTTACGAATCGGCGGCGACTGAACTGACATGAGAGTTGATGCTAAATAAAACTGTTACGACGTCTCCTCCTCCTTCTTCTCGGTCTTTTTGCTTCTCCTTTTTTCCTACCTCTTCTTGGGTTATTTTCTTGATATTTAATTTTAACCTGTTTATATATATATATATATATATATATATATATATATATATATATGATTATATGTATATATACATATAATCATTAATATTGAAAGACTTATTGAAGTGTATACAAGAACTATTACGGAGAGAAGAGGAGTTACAGGATGAGGTGAGAATGTCAATATTTTCATATCGAGGGAATTGTAATTCTAGAGAGATGCCAAAGAAAATAAAAGTTTAGAACTAATTTAATATCTAGAGCGAATTACGTGTATTTCGTAAGTTTTATGTCTGTGATCTTGCCAAGTTGTGATGTTTTGGATTAGTCCATTTCATAAGCTACTTTGGCTTCTCAGTTTATGAATGTTCTATCCGGCTAAGACACAAAATGATTTTCTGATTTATTAATGATCCCTAGCTTAATGTGACATTTTAGGATCAAGCGTTCCGATGGGTTGTTGAATATCGTTTTTGTTCGTACATTTTTGGGGTATATTTCATGCTGGACACTTCAATAAACGGTTCGTCAAACTGAATAGACATACTGTTTATTGAATAGAAATTAAATGAAAGAAAATGAATGGGAAGAATTATTCAGTTAAGTCTGGCTTTGTAGGCTCCAATGCCTCCCTGATCCTCTCGATTTCGTCGTAATCGCGCCCCCCCCCCCCCGCTTGGGACTCCGCCGCCACGCTGTCTGAGGCGCTCGGGAACCACCCCCGCCGCCGCCGCCGCCGCCGCCGCCGCCGCCGCCGCCACCGTGGCGCATCTTCATTAACCTTGGCGGCTCGTGGAGGCGAGACGCCACCGCCAACACCGCCGGCGCAGCCTGGAACCGCTTTCTTCCGCCAGCTCCTGTTCGCAAGTTGGACTTTGTTTCAAGAGGTTGCGGAACTTTGCCGCGCTTCACATACATGATAGTAGCCTCGGTAAATTATAACACAGCATAATCTCTTGGGTGTGTACAAATAAGACACATTCATCGAGAAACAATGTAATTGAATTTAAAATATTGATTATCTCTGAGAGACAGCATTATAGGAGAACGCGATTCATTGCTTCCTTCAATAATTGAGAATTATTATTGTCTAGGTTTATTTATGAGAATGTAGGGAATGCATTAGACAAGAGAAAAAGTCGATCTAAAATTAAACAAATTCAGAAAAATCTAAAGCCTAAGAGATGTCTGATTCATAAAATATTTGAATTATTTTTGAGCGCTCGCCGCTTGCTAGTCAATTGCTATTTCATTGGCAAAATATTCGAAGTGTATTACGGGTATTATATTATTTTTATACGTTATTTTAGTAATCTGTATTAAAACATCTCCCAGTACAGTACGTAACATTTTATCGACACATGTCGGTTAGAAATACTACAACTTTTTGCGTTCCCTAAATAATACACGTACAGATGCGGCAGTCACGCTATTTCATGCCAGCCTGTTCACTTTCACACGGCATAAACACCACGGAGCACATCACGCATTGCAGCAGTTGGATGTCGCACCCCACACCAAACGCTCTCCCAAATGCCTCCTGCGTTGCGGGTGCCGACGCTACTGTTGCGGCTAAAATCAATCGCCACACCCAGCGCTATCTACCTCCTGTGCCATCTCCAGTGTAATCATATTTAGTACAATTCCGATGTTTGTAGCATGATATTGTCCAATTACAGAGATCTATTTTGGTGTATTCGAACTGCCACTATAAAATGAATTAATATACATGATTTATTGTGTCAGAAGAAGAAATTAATTCATAATTGCGGAGGTCGTTAATAATTAAATTTAGATGCATAATATCGTTGATGCTTTATCGTAAAACGTGGAGTTTATTCTTTCTTTAAAAATTCCAAAAAAATCTGGTTACTCTGTAAGCTGTACGAAAATGCAATGCAATGCAATGCAATGGACTCTCAAGTTACGTTAGTTCTAGCTCTATTCCTTTGAAATATGATGAATGACACAGTGCGAGGAATCTGTGTGAAAGAGAAAAGTAGGACATCGGCTCTTACAGATATTACGATTTTTCAATCTGCAATGTAAAGAGAAGAAAGGAATGATAGGTTGCCGTTCACAATCCTTTGAGAATGTCAAACATTCGTAATGTAGATTCAGTGAAATATCTTCCTCTCGATCGGAGATGCTTAAAATCTGCGATAGATCTCAGAATAAAAAAAGTTTCATGCTGTGAGACGCACCGTTCTGTCAAGGAAAACAGCCACACAATTGGTGCTTTCCCGGCAGTTCCTTACGCTTCCATTGTCAACACCGCTTCTTGCGCTCCCAGTGCCCCTCACCACAAATATCGCTCCTCCCAGCGGCTTCCAGTTACAGTCGGCAGCAGCGCCGCCCCCGCTTTCCCGTCTTCAGCTGCGCCCCAGTGTCACGGCCGCGCGCGACGCGAATACAAAGCGCGAGGCGTGTTTGCGGGCGCAGTCCCTCGACGGCAGACCGCCTCCCTCCCCCCCGTTGCGGAAAATTTTTATTCCGCGCGCGGGGAATTATATTTTATTTGTGGCGGAGCGCATCCTATTTCCTGCGCCCGCATAGGCTCCCGCTTCCGCCGCCCTGGACCCGACGCGCCGCCCCCGCCCACGCCCACGCCCCCGCCCACGCCCCGCCGCCGGAAGTGAGCCCCGCCGCCTCGTTTCCATGACACAAGAACTTTATGGGCGGCCTCGCGTGCGCCGCCGGTCACGGCGCTGCGGGCGCCGCGGCCCCCGCCCACGCCTCGCCCGCGCCAGGCGCTCCTCGCGAGAAGCATCCATCAAAGCCTTCATGAACAGTCTTCGCGTTTTCCTTTTCTCTTACTGAGTTTTATTCGTTTTATATTTATGAAACGTATCATTAATGTTGCTTATGTTTATACAATAATACACCACGATTATAGCGGGATTTATTCAAGAATTCTATGGTCTTTCTCTTGCTGATTTTTATTCGTTTTATATTTATCAAACGTATCATTAATATTGCTTTTGTTTATACAATAATACACCACGATTACAGCGTGATTTATTCAAGAATTTTGTGGTCACGGGATGAAAGTTCTTAAGTCAATTTTAGGCAAAATTGGGTTAAGTACTGAAACTATAAGTTAAGTATCTATATTTTATTTTTGTAAAACGACCCGATTCAAATGTTTCCTCCTTAACCAGAAAAAAAGCATTGGGAAATAGCGTTGACCATATGAAAAAGCGTTGCCTCAATAATCTAGCCCTTGTTTTCTCGGAACTAAGATTTTTGACTAAAGAACTTTTACCCCGTGACCACAGAATTTACAAGTTTATATGCCCGTTTCAAGAAAAAGTTTTGGCGCCTGAGTACGCGTGTTTGGAGCCGCAAGATGAAAGTATTATTTGTGGAATCGTTTTCGCAAGACCAAAAAAATAGGATTTATTACAATTCTGGAATGCTATATCTTTAAATAAAAGGCTCTAAAATGCAACGTTTTCCAAAAATAAAAGTAATCCTGGATTGCCATGAAATACATTTCTTTATCTTGTTAATATCTCAGGTGTGATGTCTCTGACAGGATTTCCTAGTGCAGGCTGGGCAATATTAATCCGATATTTTGCACATTGGGTTAATCTCATGTAGTTGTCAAATAACCAAAATGGAAAATAAATTACTTTTGACTATAAATATGATGCGATTTGACTGAACACTATCAGTAGTAAAAGAATAAAGATTCCTTGTTCAAAAGAAGTATATCATAATGAGGTTGACTTGATGAAAGTGAAGTTTATCGGAGTTTTAAAGTGAATATTCTTATTTTACAATAAAATATTGTAAATATTGCTACAAGAGTTGAATCACGCGAATGCGACGAACGCGGGAGGCGGCAGCCACAGCTACTGCGTGGGCGGCGTGGGCTGAAGGGCGGAGCGGTCGCTGATGTAACGCTCGCTGCCCTTGCCCTCGCTTCCGCCCTGATACTAGCGCTGCATTTGTAGTAGGCTGTCCCGCAAGGTTGCGACACACACACGCGTAACGCATTGTTTTTTATGCTTGATGCAGGTGAAGGCTGCTAGAGGCACTTGCGTGTCAAGCAGCATGCGATACTCAGCAGATGCATACCTGGGATGCTAGAGCTTTGTTCGGTGGCGTTTCTGTTGCCACTCTACAGTGAGCCAAGAGTCACGAGGTTTCGCTTGTGTGAGTTAAGAGCCAGAGGAATGTATTGTTTGATACATGTGATTTTTCTCCCATTATTAAGTATTATATAATTTATTAATGTTGTTTTGTTATTTATTCATTGGGCTTCATTTTGTCACTGTATTTTTTTTACTAAGACAGACATGATAGACTCAGAAAAATGAATTAAAACTGAATTCAGAAGAGAAATTTTCTGCGGTTTCATTAAAGTTTATGTTACGTGAAACATTCTTAACGTGTAATAAATCATAGTATTCAGCGAAAAAATAGTTTTTAAACCAAAAAAATTTATTAAAATAATGTGTCTGCTTAACTCTTGAAAATCCACTTTTAGTTTCTCTCCAGACATGCACAATTTCTACTTACACACTCCTGATATATTTACATTTTTATTTTCCCTTGAATTGCATCTGTATGTATGCATTATGTACACAGTGATACGACACGTTAAATATAACGTATTGTGTTCATACACGGCAACTACTGTTATCTGTCAATCTTTGCATTGTGCGATTTGATGTGGGTTTATGTTAGGACTCGCCATTGTTCTTCTAGGCTTCAAATATTTTAAATCCGTGTCGTACAAGTGGGTCAAGGTAAAAGAGGTCGTACTTCTCCGATGCGGAAAGGCACGTCCCGTCCGACTGTGTGCCATCAAGAACCGAGCGCCCTCGGAAAACAATGGGCCGGGGTCCCCCACATATGGGCACGTACGGCAGTCAATTGCGCGGCGGGCAGCAGTGCGACGCAGGTGCCGCCTGCTCCCGCCCCCGCCGCTTCCCCTTGCTCCTTCCTTTTCCCCGGCCACCACTGCGTCTCCCGCCTCCTGCCCCCGCCCCCGCCCCCGCCCCCGTCCTGCCCCATCCCCTGTCCGTGCCTGCGCCCCAGCCCCCGCCCCTTCCACTGCCGCTGCCCTTGCCCAACCTCTGCCTCACCCCTCCTCAGGCCCCCATCGCCAGCTTTAATTCATCCCCTCCAGTTCACGTGCACCTTCACCTCCTTTCTCTCTTCCCCTGTCCACCGTTCTCACACTCTGCATCTTTCCTTCTCCACCACTACTTCACTTTCTACGCAAGTAGTGCTACACATTATCTATTTTCATATCAACTGGCATTTGTCATGCGGTGCCGTGATGGAGCAATAGTACAGAAGTTTTCAATGCTGCCTGTGGCATTCATTTTTGCTTGTGGTATTTATACATTAGTTTTTGTGATGTTTCGCATCTTTTGATGTTGCTACCCGCCATCAACATGTTAATATCTAAAAGAAACAGTTTTATAACGCTGTTCATACTTCAGTATTATTTGATAATACTCGTCGTAATTATTGTAATCTTCGCTATATCCGTTATTTTGCTCCATTAAAAGAATACAGTCTCTGAATTCAAAGAGTTCTCAAAGAATCTCTGAAAAAAGAAAGAAATCTTCAAAGAAATCTCAAAGAATTTCTGAAAAAATATTATTTAGTATTCCACAAGAATGGAAGGTGAGCTGACAGATAATATGGAATGAGTGAGGTTATAGGCAATTAGGCAATACTCAATAAATTAGTCGGTATGTATCTCTGTACACATATATATATATATATATATATATATATGACATCGGCCTCTGCAAATTTTTTGAACTCTTAGACTCAGAGATACTGGAATTGACATCATAAAAAGATTCCTCATTGACAAAATGTTTTCCACGGAGATAAGAAAAACTAATTGTCTCTAACCTTGCCCATTAACCACACGATTCCAACCAAAAAAATAACGTACTCGAATACTTAATTATTTCATTTCTATAAGAGTACTAATCTTTTCCGTGACTTATGCATTCACCATCATTTTCATTCCCCGTGAAGTAAATGTAAATTACTTACCTGATGGATTATGTTTCTCATGAATTTTTAACTTTGCGGTCACTGAAAGCAGCAAATCTGGTTGACGGACTGGAATGAATCCAAGCAAAGTAATCACTAAATTCCGGGGAGTCTATTTGTATACGTTCCACCGGGTAGATCGATAATGACTTATTCAGTGTGGTTACAGTCTAAATTATCGCCTGTTATTCAAACCCTAGCGTCGGCAGAAGATTTTGCTACGATATGTTCTCCAAAATTTATGAGAGGCAGGGTGTGTTCGAACGGATTGGCTACATCGTCTTCCGAGTTCTGAGGTCTAATATTGCATTCGTTCTCCAATCTCAATGTGGAATCGTAATGGTTGATTAGTAAATTTATTATTTCTTTTTCTGAGCGCATAAAAAAAAAGAAGATATGGTTGGTCCCGTAAGTGTAGTTCATGTTTAAGAGTCGGTAGGTGGCGGTATTCTTCCCCCACTGGATGGTGAAGTCCGGACCTGACGTACATATCGTATTGCGGGATTTCCGCCATCCAAGTATCTCCCACCAGTGGGCACCGCCCCAGCTGGACAACCCTTAAGTTCCCGACTGCTCATCCGACGGGTGTGGTAGTGTAATATACGTAAGTGTAATGGCAGAGGATAGGTCAAGGAAGAGAAAGGAAAAATCGGATGCGATCCGTTTGTTATGGTACTACTCCGGCATTTGTTTATTGTTGATCGGAGAAACCACGGAAAACAACAGCCAGTCGTTTCCGCCAGATCATGACCGAATTCGACCGAGGTACATGTTTAGCTAGTATCGAAAATCCTGCCACCGTTGGGACCCGACTCCCGGTGACCTGCGGGCACACTTGATGCCTAGAACCACCTAAACCAATGGTTTTTCAACCAATAGTATTTCTATTTATGTTTGAAAAGTGCTCTCATGAGTACATGAATTTCAATAATTATAAATATTATTTTTGTTGCATAAATGATTCTCGTGAACACTATTATCTTCTAATCTTACTAAAAACACAAAATACAGTATACTTGTATCGTGCTCGTAAAATAACGATAATTGATTAAGACAGAACATGCACAGAATTATATGAGGCTGCTGTTCCGCCTTCAACGAAGATAGTGTTGATTGATGAGCTCGAAACGTTGTTTCGAGTTCCAAGAGACATTAAGTTGACGCAAGTTTACTCAATACTGTAATGTTGAAGATGGTTAAAAGTTATACTTTTCATTAAATATCTGGGATAGATGTATTGATATCGTTCTTCTACAGAATATTGTTTACGAACGAGTGATTGCAACTCATCGTGAAGTTGACAAACAAGGTGGGGAAAATAAATTCAACACAATAAAAAATGGTTAACTACATAACATATGTTCAGTTTTTTACTCAATATATCGAAAGAAAATCCACACAACTTTTTTATTACATTTTTTTGAAATTAAATTAAATGTATTCATATTTGGAATGTACATTCCCCATAAAACGCGTACATATGTAATTGTTCGAGTTTCTAAGACACCTGATTCTCTTTTTATAATGTGATTACTGGTTCACGTTGCCTTATGTCGCTGTAGTTTTTTTTTCAACATTCTGTTGAAAAAATTAGCGGCAATCATACAAAAGGCGTTATTTTTCTGCAACGAGTGTTCCGTAATTTTGTTTTGCCTACTTCACCGGTCGTTCCCTGGTTCTTCCGTATTCTGACGTGGCCTTGGGTGTTCGGCGATGCGGTTTGAGTTTGGCGGGCGCGCCGCGGGTCGACGCCTGCGTTTGCCGTGCGCTGCCGCGCCGCCGCGCCGCCGCCGCCGTCGCTGCAGCAGCAGCAGCAGGAGGGCGTTTGGCCGGGCTCCGGGCTGCCCGCCCGCGCGTATCGATTGCAGCAGCAGCAGTGTCGGAGGCGGCGGTGGCGGCAGCCAAGGCCGGCGCGCTGCACAAGCCCGGTTCCTGCCCCGGCGTCTGCAGCACGGAGGTCCCCGCCCCCGCCCCCGCCCACGGCCCGGCCACCGCCCCCACCCTGCCCTCAGGCCCTCTCTCTCCACCGCTCCCACTCCCCCCATCCGCCCGTCTCTCCTGGGTTGTCCACTTCGCACACAGTCGCGACTCGACCGCTAGCATTGTGAGATGGCTTTTTCAGAACTTTCGAGTTTTGCTGCGACAATTATCATACCAATGGAAAAATCTTCTATAGAAGCTTAGCAATTGTTACCAACCAGCTTCTTGATCTGTTCTTTCCACCAAATGTAACATTCCGTGATTATTTTTTTGCTGCTGTGATATTTGTATTATATCATCGGGTTCTCCATATCCTTCTCGGAGAACTCGCTACCCCTAAGAGCATTCTCAGTCCTTTTCTTGTCATGTTGTAACACACAAATATTCATGCACTATTTCATTGACATATTGTCGAACTTAATGATTAAATTAAAAATAAATATTTGTCATTAAACTACAAATTGTTTAAGTTGAAACGCTGTTGCTTCTAAAAGTGGTATTTTACCGTGTGAATGAATGTTCTTGCTGAGTGACAGTAATTACAAGGTTGTTCAAGAGACCGTTTCTCGGGCGAGGTAATTGTAGTATGAAGGTAATTTTGTTGAATTCCTCTGATGATAACATGAAAAAATATAAAACAAAGAAAAGTTCGTGAAACCCAAACACTGTTTAGATGAATGCATCTCGTCTTCTTTCCTTTGCCTTATTCTTACATTACGTTAGGAATTGCAATAGTTGAAATTGGACAGGGATGTTGAATTGCGATTTTCAGGTTAATTTCATAATTTTTTAAGAAAATTATATTTTTATTCCTGTTACATTATTCCGTTAACAACTACGAATGTATTCCAGTTGCCACTGTGTGTACTATCTTCATTTGATTTTAGTACTTCTAAACATCGCGTGCTTTGTAGTTTTTCGCAGTTTTTTCTAGACCATAACTTTGCGTGCAAATGGCAGGGAAAATGAACTTTAGAACTTCCTCTCATGACATCTGTTTACTGGAATTAAGTTTTCATCGCCTCCATTCTTTGTAAATAGCATTTACATTTATATTACACCACTTCTTTACCGCCAAAGTTGTTCACGTCGTTATTGCAAATTGATCAAGTTATATTTTCGTACAAAATATGCACGCAACTAACGTAAATGTGGGTTCGCACTTACGTTTTCTTAAAGCATATAGCTGGGCCATTCGCATGACGAGAAAATCTGCATAAAAAATGTTCCCTCTTAATATAACTCACTTTTAGGGTCTCCATGTTAAGCGGCTACAATAGCATCTGGAGAATGTATTTTTATGTATTTTGCTCTTTACATGTTTATCTGCTCCAGAAAAGTGGAATTGTTTTCACAATTTTTTTCATAATATTTAAATCAATAGTTATCTGTGTTTCAATCATTTGCAAATGCATTTGATTTGTATGTTCGTAACGCGAACGCAATTTATCAGGCACCCATAAATAATGAAAAAGAAGTGAAATTACTGTGACTACTTTCACCTTCGGGATTGGAGTCAATTTCCTTCTTACACTCATTTTTTTCTTCGCAAAATGGTAACCTTAAGCGAAATGTCGAGCTTTTCGTAGGTAATCTTTTTGTTCTCGAAATTCACTTCTTAGAAGTTTTTGGTTCGAGACCACAGAAGCATTTGCCAATAAGTCGACGTGGACGTCGAAGAGGCCACCATTTCCTGCGTAGGCACTTCAGCCGGAAGTGGGAATTGGAGGAGCTGCGAGGCAAAAACGCGAAACCTCCAGGAGCGCGTTCTCGCCCATCTTCTCGCCACGCCCACCAGCCTCGCTCCACGTGCCAAAAAGGAAGAGGAGAAGAAGGAGAAAGAGGAGTACGGGCGAGAGGACGCGAAGGAATCGCTTTTAAAAAGGGGACAGCGAAGCAGTGCCAACGACAGCTGCGGAAGGAGGGAATGTAGCATTCTTTATTCGGTGTGTCCGCCCTGTGCTCCTAAGCCTGTTGATCATCGCCGCGCCTCTTCCGGCCCTTCCTTATCCGCGTTGTGTAGAAGACAGCTCTTCCAGTTCCTTTTTATCTCTTTACCCAATGTCGCGGGCAACTTTTATGCCGAGCCTTCCCGTCTCGTCGCCTCGTAGCCAGGACAGCCGGCGCGGCTTTCCTCCTCTTTGCCCTCGACAATCCCTCCCTAACCCTTCACCTCTCAAACTACCCCCGTCTTTTCAACCCTTCATGGCTCGCTCTTCGTCGATCCCTTCGCCTTTGGCCCTGCCAGCAGTCACCTCCTCCGTCTGCATCCAAGCCATTTCTCCTCGGTCCGGAAGCCCTAAGATATAAAATTCGTCGTTCTCGACCACATAATATTACCCCAGAGGTTACTCCGGTCAGCATCAAACCCCACGCCATCGTCCGGCAGTCTTCTCTTGGGTATCACCTGGTGATAAAATGAACAGTATGTCATCCTCCTTTTGCCCCGCTGCCTTCTTACCCTGAGAGAAATATTCGGTTTTGTGGAATTACCTATAATCCGACGTGCCATCGGGTTATAGGGCTAGAAATAGGAGAGAAAAGGGAAGACTTGAGAATTGAGCACCGTAATAGGAGGGCAAAGCATACCAGGACATAATGCAAAACGGCGCTGTAGTTTGTGGGTGGAGAGTTAACACATAATTAAAGTAGCGCAACGTCTCGAGGGACAAACGGTCCCCCATAAATATCGAGGTGGGAGGCGCCAGGGCGAGAAGGCTTCGCGCTCCAAAAAGCGCGCGCGCCACGGAATAAAAGGCGGCGAACTATTTATGTTCCGAAAACAGGTTGTATTAATTTTCCAGGCCCTTATGCAGCGCCCGTGAGACCGGAATGGCAAACACGGCGGGCGGAAGGCCGTCTCGCGGACGAGGCGCTCATTGGAATGCGGGCGGCGAAGGCGGCGGCGGCGGCCGGGATCCGACGCGGCAGATTTGCAGCTCCGCCGCCGAGCAGAGGGTGGGGAAGAGCGAGTGGAAGGGGAGATGATTGCCCGATCGGGGACTGGAGTTGCTGAGAGCAAGCAGAGAAGTTGTTGGAGGTTTCGAGGTGGGATGAATGGAGTGTCAGGGACTTGAGATTGAGTGAGCTGGAAACATAATGTGAATGCCGGCTGCAAGGAAGAGGATGCCGACTTCGTTTTAGATCGCGAAAGAAAGAATTGTGAATAGACTAAGAGCTTGTCGAATATACCATAGTGAGAGATGAAAAGAGACCAAACTTCTCAAGTAATCATAAACTTAATAAACGTATGGAATTAATTGAAAATTGTAGATTAGAGCTATTGCTCGTTGAAGAGAATTGACAAATAAAATACATTACAGCGTGCAAGAAGAATATGGAGAATAGAGATTATTTTCGAAAATTTGAACCAGACAATTATATCTGTAGACAAAATATCAAATATAACTGAAAGAATGAAAACAAATAACAAGCGTGAGGTGATGAAGGAAGGTTATTGGCACAAGAAAAGGGGACTGTCATGAAATCATTCCTCGAGTATATGAAGGTCTAAACTGTTGTTGTTATTATTATTATTTTTTTATTATTATTATATTAGCCAGCTATTCATCCCGTTAAGGGTAAGGACCGTGCAGTCAAGTAGGTTTAAATAATGAATGCCAAGTGGGAATGCAGGAAAGTCCCGAAAGGCGCAATGTGTCCGTTTGTCGTCCCTTGTGCCGCCTGCGCCTCCTCCTCGTCTCCACACTCAACCGGGCGCCCGCCCGCCCTCCTGGCGCGATATTGGCCGTCCAGGACCCCGGCCGCAGTAAATATCCGCGTCTGACGCATCGACATCGAATATTGCCGAGCGAGGCATGCATCACTGCGCGCGAGCGGGGCCGAAACGCTCCCGAAATTGCGGGCGTCTCTCCGGGTCACCGCGCGCGGGCACCCAGCCCGGCCCCACCCCGCCCCCGTACCCGCTCCTGCCGGCCCCGCCTCCACCCCCGCCCAACTCGACCCAGCCCGGCGTGCTGCCGCCCCCGAACCCTGCGAGACACCGCGCGCAAGCAAATGTTGAAATATGAATGCCCCCACGGTCGCTTTATTAAGGTCGGAAAGCCCGGCATGCCGACCCGAAGCCGTTGGGGGGTGTATCGACTCAACGCGTCGCTACGAGGAGTTGGAGCTAAGGGCTCTACAAAAGAATGGACGTGGAACGTGGAAAGGATTATCAACATGCTAATATTGCGCAATAAACAGGCTGAGTGAAGTGTTTCAAGAATCTGAGGAATGGCATAAGGAAGAAACTAAGATGTGCATTTCTACAACTGCAATAAAATGACAAATTGAGGGACGAGAGAACTAAAATATAGGCGAAATGATGCTAATGAGATATATGAATAAATGGAAAAATATTAGTTTAGGAATCGAAACATCAAATCGAAGGTAAACTCCAAATATTACAAGTTATGAGGCGCCTCAAAAAAACAATAATGAGTAACGAGTGAAGTCGATTGACGACTCATAATGGTATAATAAACCTGTTTACCTAAATATAGAATATATGACTACCCTGCACTGTCTGCATTACTCATCTCAAAAACAAATCACATACTTTAAAGAAATACTATGATCGAAACTTGTAATTTATGTCATTCAATCAACTGTACTAAGACTGGAAAAAATAAATTGGTATATGCTGAAAATTGTGTCGATTAAATATGATCTTTCTGTCACGACGGTAAGAGAAATTGTAACTTCTTTCTAAATCCACTCTAGCTCTGGACACCAATTGATTTTCCTTGTTTATTTTTCCTTCCTTTAGATATTCTTGGCAATGAATTGAAAATGTATGGCTTCTTAAACTGTTTTTATATGAACTGCAATATTTACATTTAACTGTCTGCTTTTTTACCGATCTCTTAATTGTTCTTATTGTTTGGTTCAGTTTCGAGATGTCAATATTTTTGAACTTTGTTTCTAAAAATCATCTGGAAGAATATGTGTTATATCATTATTATTTTTTCCTTACTGTGGCTGTATCCGAATCGATCTGTGCCACGTGGCTTACATCTTTCGTAAAAGAATCGTCAGTTCATATTAAACGTCGAATCTATATGATCTTACTAGTTGAGGTACTGCGATGAGCTAATAAAAATTCAAATCCAATTTCAAGTGCGGCGCTGTGCCAGATTCTCGCTCTTTGTCTTTGCTTCATAATTGAGATGTTAACTGCAACCTTCCTGTCTCAACCTCTTTTTAGCACATAAGAGAACTGTAGGAATTCCGGTCAGTGTGGAGTGGGGCAAAATAGCTTGAATCATACCGAAACTGTTCCCTGCCTCCCGGATCCACGGACGTCATCTGCCCTCAATTTCAAATGACACACTCATCCGTTGTGTAAAAAGTCAACCATTTTAGATGCTGAACGAATATGTATTATGATATGATAAATTATGTTTAATATTTTCTGTGTATTTAGAAATAGTCTCTTTTGTTCTTAGTTTTTTAAATTCATATTCTGTTTTTAATGTAATTCATCTGTACTTCGTTAAATAAATGTTAAATAAAGGTGATCAACTGGTGCGAAACACAACGGTGTATTGTTCAAATGCCTTGGAGAGTTGATGTAATAAAATCTACGAATTTCTTCCAATTTATTCTTTCACAAACTTTTTTGGAGAATTATTTGGAATGCTAAGCGTTCCTTTTGCTACCGTGGAAGCATGTAACCTCAAAAATAAGAAAAAGGTATTATTTGGCAGTAAAGGAATAAGTCGATTTGAGGGATAATGTGTCTGGCTTTTCAATGAACCTACGAATTATTTACATACGTAATTTGGTATGTCTGGAAACTCCACATTCCCCAAATGAAATGCAAACAGAAATACTTCTGTGGTAATTAATCTCGTTGTTCCGACACTTCGCCTTCACTTCATTCAATATGGAAAATCATTTTCCTCCCGATCTCGAACCCCTGACCTCCCGAACAAGAGAGCCGCCAGCGCGCCCGGCGGGGTCGCTTCGCCGACGTAATCGCCGGAATCCAATTTAAACCCGGCGGAGGTCTGGAGCAGTCAGCGCTATTAATTTGGCCGCAGAAGTGAGACGACCAGCGCGCCACCATCCGTCTTGCGGTCGACCGGGACTGCGCGGGGAGGGGGCGGGGCCGAGGCGGAGGCGAAGGGCGGCGACGTGCCGAAATCGGGACGGGTAGAATGGGGAGGGGAGCGGCGCTCTTGCGGCCGCGAAGGCGGCGCGGCGGCGGCGACGGCGGCGGCGGCAAGAGGAAGCAGCATCGCGCGAATGAATTTACTTGGCCGCCCGCCAGACACGCGGCCGAGCGGGTTTCGTGTCGCGAGGCACAGCGCCGCGTATACCAGCGACAATATTAATGATAACAGGCCGCGAAAGGACAAACATGCCAACAACCCAAGTGGACGCTTCGGATGCCCCGCCCGATCTCGTCCATGTGGCCGATGGCGAGCGGTGCTGTTTTTCCCTGCTGCATATGGCATCCCCCCTTGTACGCCCTTGTAGAGAGGTTAGTGTTTTTTTGTCTGTGTTCCGAACGATTCTATTCACGCTGTGTGCATTCCACGCTCCTGGAATTTTTTTCGTACAAGCCCTCACATTGCGTGTTATCATTTGCGTCTCCCGGCCATCCATCACCGCAGTTGCATGTCAGACCTTTAATATTCACATGGCACACCACTTTTCATGCGAAGCATGCATGTTGAATCTTTTGTGTGGGTGTGGTTCATTAGCACCAACGTTCAACATGCTAAGTCGTAATTCTCTGCAACCTTTACGGGGTGCCTTGTTTCGCTATAACTTTATTCTATTTTTAAATTACTGCCATTTAGATTCGCAGAACAAAAACTATGTACTCCACTAAATGACGAATCAAAACTAAAATAAATGATAGGCTACTTTCTTCTATGAATATATTCTTGATAATATCGTCTCAATACTATATCAAAAGCAAGCTGTACAGATATGAAAGAAAGAACTAGTAACTAATAAGGAAGCTTTTTATTACTTTCCTAATACAGCGTACACAGCCACTTCACAGAACAGTTTGGTTGATATGCGGCACATATGTACACAATAATATACATAAAAAATAAGGAGGAGGTTGACCCCGCTGTGCTCATCAATGGGAAATCAGGGTGGTTCAGAAGTTGTTGCTGGTGGTTTGTGAAATGGGTGAGATAACTGCACTTATGATGTGGAGATAGAATAGGAATTACGGAAGACGGAATTTGTATTTAGGGGTCTGGATGAATGCGGTTTAGATGAGAATGAGTGTTTTTTCCTAGTGAGAATGTCGGTTGCAGCGGGAGGTTATGAAGCTTGTTGAAGAATCTTTCAGAGAGGCAGGCGATGTGCTGGGCGACTGGAGGGAATTTTAAGTCATTGTGGATTTGTGGATTTGAAATATACCATGAGACATTTAACGCAGTGCGGAGGACTTTATTTTATAGGGTTTGGATGTGTTTTATTGTAAGGGAACTAATAATGAAGTGACACAAACAAGTCACTTAGGTCTCGTTTGCGCATGTATTGTCCACAATCAACATGATTTTTTTCATCAATATAAAGAAGAGATTTTCGATATCCATCATAGCAAACAATAACAATTTGATGTTGTAGATTGTTTCTATCTAGCCCATACGCAATTGTATCGAGCTGAATTGTGTAATATAATGCTGAAATCGCAAAGTTCAGGATAAATGGGTACTTCATTAGGATTGTAAGTTTGTATCACCCGCAGCCAACATTCTTCATTCGAAAAGCGTGAAGAAAGCTACAGTATTATGTACACCGATACATCGTTTACCGATACGTCTTCGTCACCTCCCCTTCAGGAAAGTAGGAATGAAGACTTCTCCCGAACCCCATTTGCCACTTACACCCTCTGCTCCGGTCCTGGCGGGCCCTTCAGCTCGAGCGCTGTCCTAAAGAAACGCGCGCCCTCCGGGCGGTGCGGGCGGCTGCGGGGTGGGCGCAGGGCCGAGGGAAAGCTACGACGCAAGTGCGTCGCCAGTTGGTGGCGTGTGCGGGCGGACCTGCCACGTCATCGTGTGCACCCGTCACTCTCACAGCCCGCTCCGCGTGCGCGCGTGCATGCGTGACTGCCACATCGCCGCCGCCACCGCCGAGGCGTACTGCCGGGCTTTGCAAGGCGGCTTCTCTTCGCGGCTGAGCAATTATGGTAATTTCCTGCATAACGGCCTCATGAGTCGTAGAGGCCGAATTGCTAGTTTCTCCTACGGATGAGGAATAGGTGGAGGTTGGCATCGGATATATGATACGATGTATCTTCTTTCGTACTGTTTGAAGTATTTAGTATTCTAACGTTTGATATTGTAATTGTGTTTTAGAAGAAAAAAATCATATTATAAAATAATTGAGTAGATCCCTTGCAAGAACCAAAAGAAAATTCTTGTGAGTTCTATGTATAATGAGAAAATAAAAGTATCAATAAAAATAATCCTCTATCACAAAAAAGTTTTGTTGGTAGATTCTGCTTTAACAATGACGTTGTAGTCATTTTTTGTTTCTCACACATGAACTGAATTTTGGTGCCTAGTATTTTGTGAAATAACAAGAAGTATTGACGAGAATATTTTTGAATAATTAGTCCTAAAATGTATTCTTTCATGGAATTAAGTAATGATTTGACAGTACAATATGAAACCATTGTGATATGGCAACCTTTCAGATTTGATCACTCTCATTTCCTTCTCGTTACATACAAGCTTTATTTTAAAAATCACTATTGTTCCGCCTGTTACTTTTATTTTGTCCGGAAAAATATCATTTATCGCTTCTCTTTCTCTCCATCGAAATACCAGGGACAATGCGGGTCAAGGTCGCTCGGCAGAGCATCGCAATGCATCCTCTGTCCTTCTCCCCGTTTCCTGCATTGGCGTGGGCGTGGATTTTCGATTCGTGACCCAACCTGCTCCGAACACCCCCGCGAAGCACCTGTCAGAGCCATTATTTAAATGTGAAATAATATAGACAGATGCTAACGACAATACAAATAAACGAAAACATAGGATCGCTTGTGCGGGGTGTCACGCAACCGGCGCCCAGCCCTCCGTAATGGGCGGAGGGCGGTCGATAGTGTGGGGGCGGCGAGCGGAGAGCGCCTCTGCCGCTCCAATATTCGGTTGGCGAGTTCGCTCTGCCCTAGCTTCGTCGAGGTGGTGTATTGTGATTTAAAAATTATTATTCGGGTGCTCACAGTGGCAGCCAGGGGTGCCGTGGCCCCCAGAAAATTTCTAAAGGGTCCCCGTTACCTTGCGGGGTAAAATATTCAATTTCCATAAAAATGATGAATTTCTGATTACCCTATCTTTAAGGTGAAAATTTGGTGGATTCGTTCATGACATTTGGGAATGAGTCTCTCCAAATAATCTGGCAACCCTCAAACGCTATTGGATATAAATCAATTGTATTTGTGAATATAGTGTCGTTAAAGCTAAAATTTCGTTTTACCTGTAGTTTATTTTATTTATTTCTTAGTTAAATACGTTATAAGTAAATAAAAAGTTCAATGGCAACGGTGACCCAGAAGGACCAAGAAAGGTTGCAGGCGTTTTTTTATACGGGTCGATATTCCCGTATCCCGTAGTTTATATCTAGGGAGATGACGTTGATTGGTGAGATCCGGCTCCGACCTACCTGTCGGTTTGCAGAGTTTCCCAATCCAGGTATCTTCCATCAGCTGGACACTGCCCCAGTCGGGACAAGATCTAAGCTCCTGATAGTGTAGTGCATGTGTGTTCGTAAGGGGTGAGGGTACGACAAGGAAGAAGGAGAGATCCCCGCGGTTAGTGGGTCATTGATAACGGTTCTTGTGGCCCATTTATTAGGGTTCCGTTCCGGCATTGGTCTGGCGCCAATCGGCGAAACCACGGAAAACAACCTTTAGAATTTTCTTCCAGACAGCGACTCAATTCGACCTAACTAGTTAGTCGAAAATCATACCACCGTCGGCACTTGAACCCTGGGACCTCCCGTTCAGAGACACTGCAGTGACATCAGTTGATGCCCTCCGCCGGTTTTTGCGTCTGTATATGTAATACGTTTTAAAATAAAACAGAATAGCCGTGTTTACATACAATTGTACCTGCAATGGTTTTGATTAGAATTTTGTGGTGGCAGTGAACTGGATATTTATATTGGTTACCTATTGTTGTTGTTTTTTTTAAATAAAAATATGAGTAATTTTCAATTTATGTTATTAATTTTATATCTCGTCGTTTTTGTAATCCGCTATTACGAGAAATGAAATTGATATGACATTTACTATCAAAGACAGTTCAGTAGACAAATAATAATATTTTCGATTCCATTGGCCTTGCAATTTATATTAGTTCTTTGGTTCGCAATTTATATTGTTCTTGTACACACTCCTTACAAGTTGTGTATTTGCCATTCGCGATTGCCAGACGATATAAATCCTTACCATTTATAAACATTGATCGAATTATTTTTCAAATGTACTTCCTCAGCCAAAAGGAAAGATTTTCTGAATGATCAATGTTCAATGCTGTTTGTGACAGCATCTAAAGCCATGATGAAGAATGACTTTATAAACATCTTTTGTACGTAATAGAAGTTGTGAAGAAGATACTACATATAATACTGATATGTTATTAGCGTAAATAGAATAACTACCTTCTAATACGAAGTTCAACGAATGATTATCTCACTCGCTTTTACTTTCTTGCCTTTTTATTTCGAATTATTTCAATTTTCAGTATTTCAAAGATTTTTTTTTTAAATTGAAAGTTAGCTTCATGCCAAATGTAAATAAATACATTCTCTTGTATGTGATATTTAAGACAAAAAAGGGAAAACGTGATAAATGCAAATGCTCTTTCCAGCTCGAAAAATTGACGTTTTCATCTGCGATACGTCATTCAAGGGCAGTCTCAGCACAGATAACACACTGTCATAAGTTTTGACGTACTCTTCACATGCGGTTGTCCCCCTCCCATGCTGGGAGCCTATTCGCATTGCGAGCGGACGGGCACCTCCCGTATCGGTTTACCAGTGGGGCGGTCGTCCTCGGTGCGACGGGACATGGCAGGACATGTCCATCACGCTTTCTAACGCACGCCCTTGCACGGTGCGCCGCAAACGTTTTGTATCGGCCAGTGCCGGCGCTGGGCATGGGCAGACCGGACCATCTCCCGGGGCCCCGCAGGTCCAGGATCCCAATGAAGGGACTGATGAGGAAAATAATTGGTAAAAATTTGAAAAAGAAATAAGAACTTGAGAAAATCGTTATCGTAATTTTAGAAGTCGCGGTAGAGTAGTCTGATATTTTCTAAAATATTCAATTTATTTTTATCTGAAATAGTTATTATAGTCATTACTTATAAGGTAGGACTCTGTGAAATAAATCATATGACCCTAACATTAAAATACGTTTTATTGAAATTCATATTGATTATCTCATCTATTTCACAAGTTATTTTAATAATCACTGATTAAACACAACAAATGTTTTTGCCTTTTAAGCTTACTGTCGAATTTTATATTGTAACTTGATCGCAAAATACTTTTGCTTAAAACTATTATTTAAAATATATGTCAAAAAACTTTTTCTGGTCTAAACGTTGTAATATTTGTTATTTATTGAAATAAAATAACTCATATAGTTTCTTTCAACTTTCACATTTTTAATTTTTTTCGGGGAGGGCTGCGTTTGAGAATTGCCCTGGGTCCAAAATTGTGTAGCTCCGACACTGATGTCTTCCGGCGTGCAGACGCCCAGAATGGGATTGACGACATGGTAGGAGGGGCGGATGTGCCAAGAGGGATATGGGAACGGTGGAGGTGACTCGAAAGTGGCACCGCGTACATCAGGGCGGGGGCCACAACAGCCCGGCGACGGAGGTGTCTGGCAGCGAGAAGTGCACTAGGGCTGCAGGAGTGATGAGATGGCTTCATGCAAGGGAAATGGGCGAGGAAAACGTGCTTTTGACGTCATGGTGATATTGGAGGGCGGGGTGATACGTGGTAGCGGCAGGGGGAAGGATCCATGTAGGTAATAGTACTGAGTGGTTGAAAAGCTGTGCCGTGCATTTGGATGTTACACTGGAAATATCTATTAAAGTTAGAGAATTGAGGAGAGAATATTCATGCTCATACTTGGAATATCATTGATGTATAGTAATAACTTGAGCGTTACTTAAATATAAAATTGGTAAATTTAGTTGAAGAGAAAGTATAGCTGTAGAAATCCTTGTTTTCAGAGAGCGCTTTGGGCAATTTTGTCTCTGTGACTTTCTCCCCGAAAATTATGAAAATGTAGAGAGAAATTAATAAGAAGTTCTAGAGCCATAGCACAGTTGTTACTACGCACCGATGTTTTTTTACAGAACAACCCAAGAAGAAAAGTTTATTTGACATATTGACATATGACATCGTCATGACGTTCGTACGAGCGTGTGACTCTTGTCCAAGATGCGCGTATTTCATCGACAGCAGATTGAGCGAAATAGAAAAAGGCGGAAGTTCCGGAAGGGGAAAAGAGAAAGGGGAGGATGCTGTGCATACGAACATCGCGCCCTGGCGGACTGCAGCCAGCGGAGACAGGAGGAAGCAAGCGGATGTCGGCGGAAACAAGCGGCGGCAGGGCGAGCAGCGGCGGCGGCGGGGGCGGGCGAGACGCGCGGACGGGCGACAATACATTGCGCGGGGGTGGCGAGGGCCGGGGCCTGCCAGCCCGCTGATTCGCCAAACAAAGGGCCGCGGTGTGTGTGCGCGTAACCTAGTTGCGGAGCGCGAGCCGTATTGAGCGCCCCGCGACCGATTCCGCGCTCGCGTTTGCGGTGACGTGCCTCCTGCCTCGCTCCGCACCCGCTCCTATTCCCGCTCCCGCTCCCGCTCCCTCTGCTCACCCCGTTCGCATTACTACTCCTGCCGGAGTTTCTCACCCCGCCTCGTGCCTAGTCCCCACTGTCACTCCTGGCTCGTTCTCATTCACATCAGCATCTTGACAGCGCCCCCTCGTATGCCTTACGTTCCGTTCCTGTTTAATTCTCACTGTCACTTGCCTTCTCTCCAGCACTTCGGAGTGTGGCGGTGGATTCCAGCTTTTCGATTTATTTGTGGCACTTCACTGTTTTGACTGTCTGTATGAGTTTTCAATGTATTCTCAATTTTGAGAATTGAAATATGAATGTAATCTAAATTATTAATATGATGAATTCTATGTAATAATACATAACCGTAAAATAGAACCTTTCGAATTACTTGGAAATGTTATACATACATGAATAAAACCTTATTGCGTACTTAAATTTCACTTCATATCAAGAACCATTGTTAGAAAATGATTTTTGGAAATAGAAATCTGGATTTGTGATGTATTTTTCTATTTTGTTGACAGGACAAATTCTTGTTAAGTTAAGAAACCTTCACCGATATTCTAATTGTATTATTCACGGAGCACTTATTGGATTATTTGTAATTGATACTTATTGGTAATATTCAACCTAGTTATTGTTCCGTCTTTGGCATGTAGACGTATTTCTAAATGACTTTCATTTCTGAACTGCTGACATTCAGACTTATTTATAATTCCTTATTTATCGACGTTTCAATTTCGATTCCTATCGACCTGCCGAGCTTCAGAGCCTCCATGAAGAGATGGCAAGGGTAAAACAGAGATGGCAAGGGCACGAAAGAGGAAAAATGACATTGGATTCGCGAGTGGCAAAACTTCTTCCTGAATTACGCCTTTTCAACCGCACACTTCGAAAGATCGTAAAATGAAAATGTAAGGTTCGACCAGCAATGTGACGCGTTAGTGGCACTTGTGAAGTCAGAATATTGAAACATCAAGTATATTTTATAAATTCCGATCTGCGGAAACGGTCGGCGTTCTTTATTCATAGTCACAAATGAAACTCATTTGCATGGGACGATGGTATCAATGTGTTCTAACTGAACTCTAACAAGTGTAGGTTGTTATTCCGAATACGGGCAAGCACAGTGTAAGATGAGATGGAGGAGCTGTATATTTTATTACATCTGGCTGATCAAATCATACAAGCAGAAAGTTCGCTTCCAATATTTGTACAAATACCCACATTAGATGAAACATCACTTGTAAAGAAGGTGAGAAGCTTCACATATTTAATAAATCTGTGGTCACGGGGTAAAAGTTCTTAAGTCAATATTTTGGCACAATTGGGTTACGTACTGAAACTACATGTTAAGTATCTACATTTTATTTTAGTAAAATGACCGAATTCAAATGTTGTCCCCTTAACGATAAAAAAGCGTTGGGATACAGCGCTGACCATAGAGAGATGCGTTGGCTCAATAATATTCAACTCTTGTTTTCTCCAAACTAAGATTTTTGGCTTAAGAACTTTTACCTCATGACCACAGAAATATTAATTTGATAGTACTCGTACGTTTTCAATTAGACCTGAAGGTTTCCTTCTGAGCCCCAGTATGCTCGCCATCCCCTAACCTAACCGCTGGCAGCTTCGACTTTCAACGACACCGAATTGGCCCGAGAGCCCATTTCGCGGCCCCAGAGCTTAGATTTCCCCAGGCGCCGGCAAAAAGCCGTAGAACGATGCCAATAGGCCCGCCCACCGAGCCAGCGGCGGTGCTCAGGCACCTGCTCGAAGGCGCACGGGGTAGTGGAGTTCGAACAGCCTAGTGGATGTGTGAGGGAGGGTTGGTGTATTTCGTGTTTCCGGGCACGTCATCTACCTTGGTGATTAGTCCCGTGAGTGTAGTACATGTTATAGCGCGAAGGTGTTGGTGTTCTCCCCAGCTCGAAGATCCAATCCCAACTTACACGTGGCTTGCAAAATTTTCCCCTTTGGGGTCTCCCTCCAGAGAAGCACCGCCTCTGCTCTAACACTTATCTCCCGTCTGACCTGCCGATACGTATGCTAATGTGGTGCTTGTAAGAATGTGAGTGTATGGTAGGGGTGTGCCCTTAACAGCTAAACTGTTATTTCTTAACAGTTAACGTTTAGTAACTGTTACACGAAATAACAGTTATTTCATTTATCCTGTTATTGGCTGTTATCGGTTGATATTCATAGTACTCCAATCTACTGGGCCAAACCCGAACTACTACAAGCTTTCGCGGCAACCATTTTGTACGACAACAGTTTCACTGCATGTAATCAATCGTGATTAACAAGTGTTCAAATTATAGATTCATTAACGCATAATTCGTTATTATTACACACCATTGTCACAATATTTTTATATTTTATTTTATACGTATACTACAATAAGAAGTTTGCCCTTTAAATTAAATCCGTCCAATACGTTTGTTAACTTCTTCCTGTCCCATTACAGCTGATGTGAGATCCACTAATATTTCCCTAAGTCCGATAGAATACAATGAGGTACGGTCAAACAACTTATTATAATATTTGATATTCGACAGTCATTACCACTTTAGCTGCAGGTTAGCAAAACACAGTTTCTATTTCTCATTATTTTTGGCACTCGTCACTTCACTATGAACATGTTGCATATTTGAAAGAATATTTGCAATCTGATCACGAATCATTGTTATTCTGGTAATATTCTATACACATTTGCTACTCATCGTATTAACTGCTATTCTTCCTTGGCAGTTCATCGAGTCTCGTTCATATCAGCTATTTCTCTGTCCATGCCCAAACTGTTAGGGGAAGTAGTGCAAAAAAGCGCCGTAAGGTAGCTGCACAAGCATTATAGTGCTACCAACGTTATTCGTTTTGCCGGGATTAACTCTTAGCAGTCGTCGCAACTGATTTAACTCTTAGCAGTCAGACGTATTAGGTTGCTGATCATGTACGTGTTATTTTTCAACTGTTATTAATAACCGTTATTACGAGTCCACTGTTATTCCGGTATCAGTTATTAAAGAAAAGCTGTTAAGCCCATCTCTAGTGTATGGGGAGTGGAATGCATAAAGATGAGAAAGGGAAGATAGCTCGTGGTCCATAACCTGTCAGAGAAACCACTGGAAAGCTACAGATCTGGTCAGCTGACAGCTAGAATTGTCTTCCAGACGGCTGAATTCGATCTAGATACAAAGCTAATGTCGAAAATTCACCGCGGACCCTAGGAAACTCTAGGACCGCCCGGTCTGAGACGCATCGGCAGAAGTGAGCCTTCTCAGTTGGTGGAACAGCCTTGTGAAAAGAGCGCTACGGAGACTTTATCATGCGAAGAGATTTGTTGGTTCGTGTTTCCGGGCGCGTCAACTATTTTGGTCATTAGTCCCGTAAGTGTAGTGTGTGTTTTTCTCGAGAGGTGGCGGTGATCTTTTCCCCGCTGGATGGCGAGATCTGGCGCCGACCTACCGTCGACTAACAGGATTTTCCCCTCAACCAGGTATCTCCCACCAACGGGGCACCGCCCCAACGGGGCACCGCCCCAGCGGGACAAGCTGTAAGTTCATGACTGGTCTCCCGGAATGTGTGGTGGTGTAGAGCATGTTAGTGTGTGTGCGTGTGTGTGTGTGTGTGTGTGTGTGTGTGTTGTGTGTGTGTAAGGGAAGAGGATAGGACAAGGAAGAAAAAGGAAAGATTGCACGCGGTCCGTGGTCCGTTTGTTAGAGTACTACTCCGACATTTGTCTGGTGTTGATCGGAGGAACCACGGAAAATTGCGAAGAGAGTAGCGTGCGGGGCGACCGCGACATCCGCGAGCAGCGCAACGGAGACGAGCGCCTGCACGAGGGCGCCCTGCGTAAATAATACCTTCAAACAGACCGCCGCGCCGGTGACTCGGCCGCGCAGCCGTAACGCCAACGCACGGGCCGGGGCCACCCTGCGCAAACAAGCCTCGCAGAAATATTTGTTTACGCGCGTACGCACTCCCCGCCTGCCGGCCCCGCTGGCCCACCAGCGCCTAAGCCGGGTTTATGCGGTTGCACGTGGTTTTTGTACAAAAGCCCAGTGTTACGTTGGACGAGAACGCTTGTGGCAAGAAAAATGTATATTTTTAATTGCAACTGCTTCACGAAGTGTAACGAATATGGTAGTAAATGGAAAGTGTGTATTGGAAGATCGTGACATTAGATGTTTTGAATGAGAAACCTACATTTCGAAAAGCCGTGCATCGTGGCCTCTTATATGTCAGAATTAAGATTTTGATCTTATAATCTACACAGGTATAAAGACACTTGAAAATGAAATTTATTTAGGTTCAATTGTTTTTTAAGACATTACATACATACAAAAAGTAAATATTACGAAAAATAGAGGTCGTATTTTGTTGGAGATACATTTCACAGACAACCGTACGGCCGTTGACTATGTATCAATAAAAAATGCAGATTTTATTTGCTCCTCCATGAATTTGAGTTACAGTTTATGAATTAGTATCGTCATTGTTCACGACTCGAGAAAATGCCTCATATACGATGATTTTTGCATAAATTTGGAAAAGAATAACGAACGCGTTAACTAATTAGGAACAAATTAATTTTCTTGTCAGGAAATGCTGAAACAACTACGATGCGTCCTCAGTATTACGGACGCCTTAAACACGATAAAATGTTCTAGTACTTTCTTTAACATTCTACCTCTGAATTCTGTTTTTCGAGCAATACTCTTAGTACGTCCATCAGATGTTCAGTGGGGAAAGTGCTCGCTTCCTATCAGCTTGCTTAGTGGAGCGCAATACTTTTCATGTTTTATGCACACGAAATACTCCATCGAACGTACATAACGCGCTGTAAATCATTCACGCCTTGTCGGCGCAAGCGAAGGCTACTCGCCCGCAAATGTGTCGTAGCCTGTTCTTCTGGATCGTCAAACACGAAATGATTTGAATGCGCTCCGTCCTTTTTCTCTTTCCTCTTCCCCTCTGTAACTCCGTAACGCAGAGCACGTAGTCGATGCAGGAAGTAGGGAAGGTATAGGGCTACGAAAGGAAACAGTGTGGAATATCTGAGGCGTATAATAACGTGATTGTACCGACTGTTTTGACGATTTGCGAGACTTGACGTGACAAATTTCTTGAAAACAATTCGAACGCTGTATTCTAAAGGGGTTCTGCAGTTCTAAATATATTTATTTGTGTAATTAGAGTGTCTTTTTTCATTTCGTCCCGTACAGTATTTTAAAAAATTAACATTAATGCATATTTAAAGAGCACAATTCACCGAAACCTACAGTTTTGGGGGTATGTGATGAGCAATGCATAGAGGCCAATGTAAATATCAGCTTGAAACGAATGTTACAACCTGAAATATGGTTTTTGATGAAAAAGTTATGAGAATAAAAATACGTTTTTAAATTATAAATTGAAAATAATAATGTTGGCACCACAGAATTAAAAATTAAATGTATTAAATTGCTAGAAAACTATACATTTGTTAAGATGCACAATGTTTGGAACTGCTTTAATAGGACATTTAAAAGTTTTTTACTCTCCCGTGCACGAATAAATAAGAAAATTACTAATTATAAAAATTAGATCATTAAATAATGTCAAGGACAATTTTTTGATAATCAGTAATTTTCGCCTAATTTTGAGTAAAATCGTTGGAATTGTATTAATCCATAAACTAGATTTTCTGAAAAATATAACAATGGTCGCTTAATAAAAGGTCTGGGTACAAGTATTAATAACTTGGAATTTTGAATTATTTACAAATTTTGAATTTTTTAAATAATTTCTAAGCATTCAGCTTTGAAGCTAGGGATTTCTTTGTTAAAGCAATTCATTTAGCAATTTTAAGTAATAGAATCATTTTAAATACATTTATTTTTTAAATATTAGACGTTTTTGCACATTTTGAGTTGTATTTTCCAATTGTAAGTTCAATTTTGTTCCAACCTGTTCTTGCACTGTAATATTAAAGCTTAAAGCTTAACGTTGAAGTTTACGCCTAAGCAATCTATTTTCGACGTTAGATCTTTAAATCTTTTCATGTACAGTTTTGAAGTTATTCTTGCGTAATTTTTAATTATATCGATTGATTATTTCGAGTGATGGCAACTTCAGTGATTACTTACAGTTTTACTAGGATAGAAGTTGCAAAATAATAATTTTACGTTACCGTTAACAACAATATGGGAAAGTAAGAGAAATGTGAGAACAGCACTAGATATTTTTCGTTGGTACTATACTTGCATTAATAATTCCCTCTTAAGCTTTTCAAGAAATCCTTCTGAACATGTTCAGTTGTATATTGAGGCATAATCCTTAAGAACATTATTTGGGTTACAAATACAGCAGTTGCTTATTACGTACTCTCAGGAACACTACAATCCAAAACGGTGGCTAACCCAAAAAATGTAAGTCGCGTTCCAACTGCCATCTCAACGAGCACGTTTTGAGATCGCGAATGGTATTGGAATTTAATGCAAATTCGCTGACGGAGCCCGGGAGAAGACAGCCTCTGCGACGGCGAAGTCGGCGGCGCGGTGATGTCAGTGGCTCTCTCGGGACGCGCGCGCTCGCGCCGGCGGCTGACGATGTCTTCGGCGCCGTCACCACCGCCCCCGACATCACCCGCCGTCGACGCCGCGCGCCGCCACCCGTGCCTACGCCGCACTTCGCAGCCATCAACGCAGCCGCCAACTTCGCCGCGGCCCTCACCGATGTCATCGCCGCCGTCAGTGCTACCGCCACCACTGTAAATTCCTACACTCCTCCTAAACTGCGGCACCGCCGCAGCCGCCGCCGCCGCCGCTGCCTCCACTACCACTACCACCGCCACCGTCACCACCACTCCACCGCCACCGCCACCACCATCACCACCACCACCACCGCCGCCGCCGCCGCCGCCGTAAATACCGCGACCACCCCGGCCGCCGCCGCATCGGTACGCGCGGGGCACCGTGCTTCCACCGCGACCGTCGACGCCGCGTGTTGCGTGCGCGGTATTGATCTGGCGTCGCGTGGCTGCGTTTGGTCGCGCGCACGCTCCACGCCACGCCACGCCAGGCGCGGCGGCGGCAGCGGCGATGTTGGCGGCGGCAGGGGCAGCGGCGGAGAGCGAACGCGTGCGCGCGCGCGCCTGGCTCCGCGTGGAATGTAATTAGGCCCGTTGCAGCGAGTTAGCGAGCGCCGCTGGTAACTGGAAACTGATTATTTCGCGAGGTGTCCCCGCCTCCACTGCATCTCGCCTGCTGGCGCTCGCGCGATCTTCTTCCCACTGGCCGTCTCTCGAGTCTTCTCCATTTCCTACCGTCTCTGGTTAAGCGGACTGGTTCTTGGCTTGGTCGTTGCTCGCTCAAGACAGGGTAGAATGTTGAGACCCTCTGCAGGCTCCTGGGCTTATAATCTTATTCCTTGTCCTAGGCTTTTTGACTGATTTTTGTCTACTCCCTTGGTTTATTATTATTATTATTATTATTATTAATAATAATAATAATATTGGCTTAATAATGATCATTATTGTTATTATTATAACAACTTTTGACGGTTTACATTTTCAAAATAAGCGTAAACAAGGAGATTACTTTCTCCAAATCATGTATTTCATAAATGGATTTTCAATGACATTAATATCAAAGCAGATATTTTTTCGAAAATTACAGAGAGATATTAGAAAAAATATTGCAGTTTCCCATAATTGTACTGAAATTCAGTGCGCTATGTACTAAAGTGTGTACTATTGCCTGACATGACATTTGATACGTATATGTCTTACAAATGGGCCTAAAAAGCTGTCACATCTATGTCAGTCGAATAATAAACGGAAACAATGTAGAGTTTTCCTTCAGGATCATAACTTGAGCACGTAAATGAGTGTTTAGTTAACTTTTTATTCATTGGATATATATTAAAATTATGCAAGACTTTTAGATCCTCATATACGTCATTAAAATTTGCGCGTAAATTAATAGTCTAAAAAGAAAGAATTATCAAGAATTTAGCATTCTTGCTTCTACGAGAACATATGGACGTCGTATCTACAAGTCAGTTACACATTAATGGTACTACAAATGATAAAAATATATTATTACTTTCTCGGTACGGAGTAGAGAGAAAGTTATATAATTATATTAATATTAAGTTCCCCGCGAAAAAACGGCGAATATTCGGCAGAAAAACTCTTAATATAGGGCCCTTGTAATGAAAAAATGGATAAATCCAGCTTCTAAATTTAGAAAAAATGTCCTCTATCACTTGGTGTATACAGAATCCGTGTTTTGTTGGTCTAGAATTCGAATTTGAGTAGTTCTCGGATTATTTTGCGTGAAAATTTGAGCGAGAAAGTATGTGCTATTTTAGCACCCCTAGTTGTAATGTAATACAATCTTAAGGATCGCGGAAACATATGATCATCTGTGTTCTATGCATACATGAAAACATTTATCTCCCTTTAAAAAATACATTAATTTCTTTCTTTACAATCAATCTTTTGTATCATCCTTAACTTAATCATTTTGTATCTTTGTCTTAATCTCAGAGTTTGCAGATGGATAACATAGGGCATCATACTATGGATTAAATATTTTTTCTCGTCGCAGACATCGGTCTTCCAGCTGCACATAGTGTCTTCATATTATAAACATGGAAAATCTTGCCAGAAAATTAACCAGAAATAAAAAAAAGCAGTCGAATTGTGTAAATTGGGTGCTTTTTTATTTCTGTTCATTTTTCTTTCTGAACAAATATATTCATTTATTTTCAAAATAATAAACAATTTACATGTTTTTGGAGTGTTTCTGTGGTTTTGCAATGCAAATATTTAACTATAATTGTTTAAAATTTTTGTTTAAAATAGTCAATATTTCATATGATGTTTGCAAGGGAGAAACCTATATACGTTCAGAAGCGAATTCGGCGCCATCCATGATTATGTGATTACAACTTCGCGCAGTATTGGAGAGTGAAATGAGATTGGGCAAAGCCAACTACAGTATTACTCATGCTCCTTTGTTAATTTTTCTCCACTTGTACGATCTTTTAACCTAGTATTTTAGATTGATTCTAAAAGGTTTTTTGTTATTTTACTGTAAAATAGTCAACAATTTGCAAAGCTAACTTCTCGACAATGGTGTAATAATTGTTTTATACGTCTAATGAAAATGTAATAAAGCGTATATTGTAACGCACAATAATAACGCCGAATAACGCGTAATGAAAATCATAAAGTCACCCTTCTATCGGCAGGTACCTTAATTTCAATTCATGGTGCAATTTAATAAAGAATCAGCTAATTGAGAAATATTATCAAATAAATTGCTTTCTCTGTTCAATTTCATCAATAACGTTTTAATAATTATATCTTAACATTTTAAAGTGATGTTTAAATTTGGCAGTGTCGGGTAACATCACTCATTCCCCTTGCTTTTTTTACTCCTTCCTTAGATCAGATAAAATCTTCCAAGAATTGAAATTGTAGTGATGTTTGATTCTTCGGAGATTATTTCAGTGTAAAAACTTTATTTTCAATAACATACCCTTGGAAATACAATGATATAAATTTACTCCACGATTTATAATCGTTTTTGGCTTGATTTCTAAATGCTTCATGACTAGAAACCGGAAAAATATGTAGTATTAAACGTCAAAATATGTACATACATATGTAAAGAAAACAGTAAGAATATGTAATAAATATGTAAAATCGAATGTAATATATAATATTAAAATTCTGTAATTAAAAACAGGTTACGTAGCAAGAAATTATTAGAAAAACTGTTGACTTTACATCATACAACTTCATCAGTAATAAAGCTACATCTATTGTAATCTCGGACCGTAGTTTAGCAGCCGGACTAATCGCAATAGAAGCCATCGCACAAACCGGCGAGATCTACGACCAGCAAACAAACACTGTAGTATCTTCATCAAAGTGTTGCACGTCGGCGATTGCAAATTTTTCTCGGAAATTAACTTTACAGAACACAAAACGCGGTATCAATGATATTTTGGACACCTAAATTTCCCCAGTAACGTAGGAAAAATACTGATTTAACAAAAACCACATCTTTTCATAAAAAAATATGGAATTAATTTGAAGAAAATTGATAAAATAATAAAATTGATTTAGCAAGCAGTAAAATATGTAAAATATGTAATATAGTAAAAAGTATGTAAAAATATGTAACGAAAAAAATCGATATTGTATTAGGAGGGCTATGATTCGTCAAGATTACAGTTTTGAGAACGGTAAGTAGAAAGACAAAAAATATGTAATTACATAAAAATCCGGTCTCTATTCATGACTTCTCAGAGTAACGAAATATCTGTATTGTAGAGTTTATATTGATTTTCCACTCCACAAGTGATCACGTTAGACCTTATATGGATTTGTTTTGATATTTTTGAGACACGACATTGCAAAACAAAGTTCTGTATACTATTACACTTTTGTCAAATTGAACTATAGACTATCTCTTTTGAATTGTTGTATATATAAAAGTTTCAAATAATTATAGATAATAAATATGTTATCATTAAGACTGTCTATAATTATTTGGAACTTTTATATACTCAACAATTCAAATATTACACTTTTGCTTCATTGCTATCATTCTTCACAAGTAAAGAATCAGTGTTGAAATAATATAATGGCGGTTTTCGGATACAATATTGCTTATATTTTTCTCCACTGCAATACTAGGGACAATAATTGAATCTGCGCTAAAAGAACCTAATCCTGATGTGTGCAGTTACATCTTGAAAGAACCTTAAACCCTGATTTTGTGCCTAAAATTGTAGATCCAATTGTGGAGGTGATTGCAATGCTTATAGGGAGAAAAAAGTATTAATAGTTATTTAAGAAAATAAGTTGATATCTAGAAAAAATCGTCATAACTATTAATACTGTGAGGAATAACCACGATGCGTCGACGTATGTTAGCACATTTTGGTCGGCGCGGACATGTTCTGCGACTTCCGCCCATCTGGGCACTCTTTGTGGTACTCCCGCCAAATTATGGGAGTTCCATGCTACACCAGTGTGTTATGGGGGCGCCAACTCCAAAGTTCGCGCGTCCCACAAAAAAAATTAATTAATCAAGCAATCAATTAATGAATGAATTAAGACATTAATTGATCATTGTTTCCCCGCGCCTCTATGCATGGGGCGGTTCTACCGCCGCCCGGCCAGGTTGCAACCAGCTACCCTCGCCGCCGACACCGATGACGTCACGTCGACATCACCACTGTCACCGCCGCTGCCACCACCACCACGCCGTCGCCGCCCGTATCTCCCCCCGCCTCCGACCGCCCCTCCTCCGGCTAGCCGGCTGGCCGCCCTCTGTGCCCCGCCCGGGGTCAGAACTCGGGGCGGGCCAGAGCCGGGCGGTTAGCAGGAGAGAACGCTGGTGGAGTTGTGGGCCAAAGCGGAAGGGGCAATGGTGGACTTTAGGCGTGAAGCATTCACGTCGGTGAAAGGCATTTGCTTGCTATCTGCATTGAGACCCTCTACTAGACAGCTGTGTAATTTGGAGGAGCTGTGGTGCTGTGAGAGTGGTCTGGTTTGGAAAATCCAGCCATGTGTGCCTCGTAACCTTTCAATACATTCTGCAATGTTACATTAATTTGGTTTTTCTCGCTGTGTTAGTCAGGTAGCATCGCTTGGTCAATGTGTGCCTTTCATTTTGTGTTTTCACAGCATTGCAAGAGTTTTTGTGAAATTGTTAAAGTATTTTTTTGTATTCTTTGACAATGTATTAAAACTACAATATAGTTATTGCTTTTCTGCGTTGTAATTCAATTTTATTTTTATTCCCATTGTAAATGAGAAGTATTTTTAAAACCGTATAATTTCAAAATGTTGTGGATGATAAGAGCTAGATTTCCGCGAAAAAGTTCAATTTCTTGAATCAGATTCAAATTTACCACGGGATTCTATAATATGATATTCATTGTTCTTCTATTGAATCATCTTCGATTTCTTTGCCCCGCGTTCAAGGTAGTTTCAGCCTTTAGCATATTGAGTGTGAGAAGTTTCAGACTCCCCGAACCGGAAACGCGCTGCCAATGCAGCCTTTCCTCGCAAACATCTGGCGCGGTGAACGCCTCCACCCGTACCTTCGTCTCGGTCTTCCTCTCCACCTCTTTTCCACTTGGGAGTCTCCCATGAAGACGCGCGGCGCCGCGGCGGCAGCCACCCAGACTCCGCCGCAGCGGCAACCGCAGCCCTACCCGCCGCCTCCCCCGCTTCCACCGCCACCGCCTTCACCGCCTTCACCGCCGCCGCCGCAGGATCGATGCGCCTCTGACCGAGTGCCAGGGGTCGCGATGATTCTTTGCGGGGTGTCGACTCAGCCCCCGGGAGATAGGCCGCCTGGGACGCGTGATTTAGCGGCGAGAAGCCCTGTTTGCGCGCCGCCCCCGCCCCCGCCGCCAGCTCGCTATCTTCCCGCGTCGCGGCGCCGCCACCGCCGCCGCTACCCGTCGCACCTCGCTGCTTTACGCGCGCGACCCGCAGCTCCAGCCCGCCCACGCGTCTGATCTCGCCCGTGTTCCCGCTCCCGCAGCCTAAAGCCGTCTTTTGTTCTCGCTGGTGGGCGCGATCGTGTTTTCTCACCTGTCCTAAAGCGCAAGCGGTGCACGTATTGTCCTGGCCTATGCCCTCCTACGTGCTCTATTTGCAACCTTCATCATGATGTTTTGTGTGTGCCTTGTCTTTCTAATTGATAGTGAAGGCTTTGGTTCGTGTACTTCATTCGCCACCATTCACTTCGATTATCTATGCCATTCTACTATTTTTCTTTGTCCCATTTTTCTCTCATGTATCATAAGAACTCCATTCGTTTAGTAAAAATCCAACTTTTTCAGTTACTTTCCGTTTTTGAGCACAGTCAATTTCATCAAGTTAATCTATATGTACTCGCTTTATGTTGTTCTTTAATTTACCAGTATTGCTTTTACACTTTTCTTCTACATTTTTCCGTGATTTAACATTTTCTTTCGAACTAGAATCCACATTCGCACTCTCATTCTCCTTCTGCTTTCCCATTCTATTCTTCTCATCACACTATTTCTTCTTTTATTATTTCTTCTTTACCGCTGTTTGCTCACTCATTCCGCGTTTCGTTCACCTTCTTCCGTGCCTGCTCGTGCCCTCGCGGGCGTTCCGGCATAGCCTCTCCCTTCGCTGCTCTGAATGGGCCGCTGAGATACGCACGCCAGCCCCAGGTGGATGCATTTGTTTTTACGAGGCGCGCTGTGCCGAGTTCGAACCACAAATAGGGGGAAGGCAGACTGTCTCTGCGGCTGCAGATGTAAACTTGTCATTCTGCCTTTGAGGCCAAAGAGGTAGAAAGCCAGATTCTGTTTTTGGACCATTGATGCTATAAAAGAGATAGGTTCGATTTTGTATGTAAACGGAATGTCACGCATGAGGAAGAATTGAAAGCACACGAGAACCGGAAATATGGGAAACTGCTCTGTTTGCTTGGACTTTGGTCGAGATATTTTTGCTTCGGCCAGAAAAGGTTTCCGTTCTGTCTCACATGTCTTAACTTCAGATGTTACGAATAAAACCACGTAGTCAAAACACATTCGGTTTCCGTTCCTCGAAATAAAACTCTTCACCAAAATATAGAATGGTTATTTTGGGAAATTATTTGGGTGCTTTTTCACTTACGAATTTGGATTTTAATTCTACCTGTATCTTTCATGCATGATCGGGATTGAAGATTTATTCAAAGTATTAATTGAAACATTCTGATCCCACTTTTCTTGAGTATGAAATATTTACACTTTAAGTATTTGAAAAGTAATCGAAAGTTGATATCTTTAATCTCCACTAAGCGACGTATTAAACATTCCTAAGGAATAATATCACGAAGTACTGCAGAACAAATATTTGACTTTACACGAAAATCAGTAAATGTATAAAATATTTTGGAGGGTATTTTGAAAAGGGTATTTAAATCATTGTAGTGTTTAATTGGTACGCAGCCAAAGTCACTATCGCAGAAAATAAATAATTATGCCGAGCTTTAAAAAACGATTTATTTACAAACAAATGGAAGTGTGTGTTTGGCCGAAGAGGACTAATTCTAATCTCAACGAAGATTGTAATCCTTGTCTCATTGAGTGGTAATGGAATTCCCAAAGAAGTTCTTCTTTAAAGCGTTCTTCTTGAAACGTTACGAGCTATTCTGGAAGCTTCGTGCCGCCCACGCGCCAACCCGGAGCGCCTTCCCTCACCCGCCAAGTCGAGCTCTCGAACCGCGGCGGACGCGGCGCGGTGGCTTGGCGTGGCGTGGCGTGGCGTGGCGAGGCGCGGCGCATGCGTGCGCGTCGCGAGGCGTGCCTCGAGGGGCCGTGCGCGCGCGTGTCTTCAGCCATCGATTTGCGGAATGAAAGATTGGGGAGGGAGCGACCTTGGACGGTTGGGCACCGGCCGCCGACCGCGCCGCCTCGCCGTCTACTGAGCGGAACGCCAACGCGCTCGCAACGCGCTGCACACCGCAGCGACAGGGGCGCCCCTCCTGCCTGGGCGACGGTGGCGCAACCGCGGGTGACGCAGCGGTCGCGATTGCAGGCGAACTGCAACCGGACCCCGCCCTGCCCACGCCCACACTCACACCCACGCCGCCGATGGAACCGCCGTTGCACGCCAGAAAATAGTTTTTGCAAGTCGTGAATTTGAAAGACTTAACCCGACAATTCCAGAGAGTACTCTACAGCGCATACGCCAACTATTGCGTATACGTATCCAATGACGGTGTTGCATACGCCTGCATACGCTTCCATTCCCTGTTTTGTTGTCTTCGACAGTGTGTTCATGGCTGACTATGCACCTCTTTCCGTCACAACCACTTCATACGAATTCGACACTGATACAAATAGTCACGGAAATAAAGGAAAATTCATTATGTATAGTAGCAATATAATACAGAAATGTATGGTAAATTTTAACTCGTGTGAATTCAAATGTTGTAAGAATAAACTAACGTGGTTGTTTAGGAATTGGAGGTTATATGTATGTTGAGGGTACAATAATTAAATTTCAATTTCAAATTCAATTTGGTACAATAATTAAAATATCATTTACCAAAAGGTGGTTGTAATCGCGAAACATTTCTAATTTCTAACAAAAGCAAGTGTTTTTATAACAAAATTGAGGGTTATATTTCAATTTTACTGAGGTTGCCATACTTTTCTCTGATATATACGTTTATATGTATATAAATGTATACTACAGTACATGGTTGCATGATTGAATCAGATTTCTTGTATTACATTACTATCTTACAATCCTTATGA
Organism: Acheta domesticus; assembly: GCA_031308135.1. NCBI lineage: Eukaryota > Metazoa > Arthropoda > Insecta > Orthoptera > Gryllidae > Acheta > Acheta domesticus. The sequence continues at coordinate 232,365,146 of JAHLJT010009436.1, forward strand.
AAGCAAAACTCAAGAGAGAAGATATACATATGTTCAATAAAACCGTTGGTAGAGGTTTTCTATTCCAAATATTTCCAATTTAAACGTATGTTTTCTATTGTACGACATGCAAAAACATTTTTTTTAATGACATGTTTTCTGTTGACGGCATTGGTTAGGTACTACGTATTTGAATTTACCGACACTCTCTAATATCTTCGACAGACAAGTAAAAAGATGTATCTCGAAAAACGTCAGTTTTTAGTGAACTGAAGAAATACAATCAGCATTTAGTATACTGGATAGTTAGTATACTAGTATACTGGTGGTGCACTATTAGTTAACTGGTAAATTTTTGTAAAGATGGCTCAGAAGACAGCTAGAATATAGAGTAATACATTTTCTCTTCGGATACATAACAAACGGCTCTGCTCACGATAAAAACCATTCTCCCGCAAAATGACATATTTTTGTGTACCGGCGATGTATTCATCAAGTGCTTTTGTCTCTCCGATTGCGTAGCGTGCTTGTCAGTTTTGGTGATATTTCTGTCATCATGTCTGCATATCAGCCCTAAGGAAAGCTATGGCATGATGTCCCAAGAAATGTCGGTAAAACGGTCTACAACGTGCAGCGCCAGGTCATTCGAGAGTATCCGGAAGGCTGGTGCGGAAACGTACGACCTCACTTAAATGTTTTTTTCGTGTAAAGGAACCGTCGTAAAGATAAGAGAGTGCCCTGTGTCCGCTGGTGGTCGCTCCGACACACGCGAAGGCACCTTGTTGTGGGGACATCGTTTTCTGTGGATAGATTGGTTCAGAAATAATTTCCAAACATGTAGACTGTAAAAGTATCTTCCTTTTCACTAGAATGAACTTGAATTAATGTGAATGTAATTGATGGAACAATGACTGAAAACATTTCATTATTAAATAATAATGAACTGTTAAATAGCTATCTCATACTTTCTCAAGTCCAAAATTACTTTCAATAAAGCATGTTACTTATAAATTTAAAATTAAATTGCTGTGATTTTTTCAATATTTAATATTTCAGCCCCCGGATATGTAAAATACCTATTTCAGGAAGTTCATTACATTTGTAGATTTAGAAAATTCCTTAATCGTATCAAATATTTTTTTACCGAAAGAGTTTTCTTAATTATTCATTAAATAAATCCAAATTAATCATAAATGCGGATAATCAGCGTAGTTCATAGTAGTATTTAAAATCATTTTTACATGCTATTTTTTCCCACATAAATATATTAGATGTTGCATTAGTTGTCAGTCATTGCCTCAAGTAATACGAATTAGAATGTTATTTAACTTTGTTTCTCTTGAGTTTCGAATGTGTAACAGTTCCCTTAATTCCTTTTTCACAACATTGTCTAATTCAGTGTATAATAGTAGCATATAAGCCCCCCAATATAAAAATCCAAAATACCAATCTCAGCAGTATTATTAATCAACACACTCCAACAATAATCTTAGGAGATCTTAATGGGAAACACATACAGTGGGGAAGTAAAAGTAATAATTCAGCTGGGACACAATTACTACAATTAATAAACTACCACAAACTTAATATAATAGCACCCAATGAACCAACCTACTACCCATATGATCACTCTAGGAACCCAGATATATTAGACATAGGTATAACAAATATACAACAAACATTTTTCTCCACAGTACACCATGAAATGGACTCAGACCATCTACCAGTAATAATAACAGCACAACATCCACTCTCCACACACTCACCCATTCCTCAGATCAACACACACATAATCAATTGGCACAAATTTAAAAATAATGTAAAAACATCCATCCCAAAATTTAAAATATTAAATACCCCTCCAGAAATAGACCAAGCAATAACAATACTCAATACTATTATATTAAGTGAACTACAGAACAGTAAATCAAACAAATCACTTATAAACACACACAATAAAAAAAATGAACTACCCAAAAGCATAAAAAATTTAATCTACACAAAGAATAAAACAAGAAGATTATGGAATCACACTAGAAACCCTGAAGTCAAAAAGGAACTAAATCTATTAACCTATATTACCAAAAAAACACTTTTCACTCACAAACAGCAACAATATAACAACATGATCCAAACATTAAGCTCTAGTAACAATACATTGTGGCAGTTCAAAAATAAAATACTTAACAAAAAGAATACTATTCCTCCACTTAAAATTAGCACAGGCAAAAAATTCTCACCTTTTGAAAAAGCTGAAACCCTAGCAAAACATTTTGAAGATACATTCAAACCCAATGATTCCAACCCACACAATCTACATCAAACAATCACACAGATAGCAACATCTCCTAATTATGATGTACCCTCCAGAATCAGATTCACATCTCCTCAGGAAATAACAAATATAATAAAAGCACTCCCCAATAAAAAGGCCCCAGGACATGACAGAATAAACAATAAAATACTCAAAAATCTACCAAACCAAGCCATAGCATTCCTAAATAATATTTATAACTCTTCATTAAGAACAGGATATTTTCCACTTTTATGGAAACACTCTATAGTAATACCCATACCAAAACCAAACAAAAATCCATCAAATGTAGAAAATTATAGACCAATAAGCTTGTTACCCTCTTTATAAAAAATTCTAGAGAAAATCATTCAGAAAAGACTCAACAATTACCTCAACAAAAATGGTATCATCCCCAGACATCAATTTGTATTCACAGAAAAGCTATCAACCACTCATCAATTATTAAGAATCACTGAACATATTCATACAGCATTCCAGAGAAAATTACACACCATATCAACCTTTCTAGACATTTCCCAAGCATATGACAGAGTATGGCATGAAGGTCTCATGTACAAACTTAAAATTAATGGTACATCCAAGTACTTAACCAACATTATCAATAGCTTCATAAGCAATAGAACCTTTGCAGTTTCAATAGATAAACATCTCTCAAACCCCAAACCAATTTTGGCTGGACTTCCTCAGGGCTCCCCATTGTCACCTATATTATTTAATATTTACACTGCTGATATCCCTACATCCAACACAATCAATATAGCACAATTTGCAGATGATACAGCATTGTATTGTTCTAGCACATCACTTGATATATTAAAAAACACTATACAACAATATCTAAACCAAACCAGTGCTTGGTCAAACAAATGGAAAATTAAATTAAATCCATCCAAATCAACAGCAAAAATCTTTTCATTAAAAACCATTTCAACACCACCACCTCTCACACTGAACAATAACATTATTCCTTGGACTCCACAAAACAAAACAGTGAGATATCTAGGACTACATTTAGACACTAGACTTAACTGGAAAGAACATATAAACATTAAAACACAACAAACAAAAGTCAAACTAATCCAATTAAAACCATTAATAAACAACCACAGTAAAATAACAATAGAAAATGCTAAGCTCATATATACAACAGTAATGCTCTATGCCTGTCCTGTCTGGATTAATGCAGCAAAAACCAATATCCATAAATTACAGGTCATACAGAATAAATTCCTGCGAACAATAACCAATGCACCCTGGTTCATCACAAACAAACAACTTCATAAAGAAATTCAAATAAAGCCTATCATACATCACATCACCAAGTTATCCCATAATTTTTATAACAATTTACCATCAATTACACAACTATCCCAATATAACCTAGGCAAAACACCCAGAAACGCAACCAGAATAAAAAATAGATTTCCCAAGCATGTTTTTTATATACAATTTGCCAATTTGGATGATTCCTTGTGAGGTGCTCAGTGGGTTTCCTCTCCCTAATAATTAGTTTGTAAACAAATAATAGTTTAGTTTTTTAACGTAGATAATAAGCATCAAAAACATGTGAGAAAGTTTGTATTACTAAACTGAGCCATGTATAATCTTCAAAATAATAAAAATTATTTAAAAAAAAATCAGTGTATGGAACAGAAATATTTCGTATAAGCAACATTATTTAACTTCTGCGATATTGAGAGACACATATTGGATACCTTGGCTGGGTATTTCTATAGAACCGTGCGCGGGTGGTGCCATTCTGTTCTAGATTTTATTGGCCGGCTACTGAAGCAGCGTATTACCCTGCTCGGTAGGCTATTACTTCGTCAGCTTACAGATCGAGGAACCGATTCCACTGTACCGTGGAATTTACTACACCTACAAAATTCGTACGAAATTTCTGTTTCAAAATATTTCGCTGCTAGAGAATAAAAATATATTTTGTTAAACCTTGTTTTTCGATAAAGAATCTACCACTTCTGCACAGTAGAAACACCTGAATTAATACGTTCCAAATCTGCACGTGACATTTTCATTTTGGGGTAACACTTTTTGTTTTACTAATGGCAATAACGAAGAGTTTAATCTGGTGGAAATATTTCCTTCCATAATATCATTAAATGATTTACTACATCTTCGATGTAATATTGGATTTACCGACAAGAGAACGACTGAAACTAATGAACGCAATAGCTTGGTCTAAGAAACAAAGAAAAAGTAAGAGAGAGCGAGGCTATGGAACGGAAGAAACGAGGGCGGGGGGTGGGAGGATATATGTCCCTCCAGTCTCGCAGCTTGTAAGAGACGCCGCGCCGGTCTCTTACTCACTGGCGGAGGAGGGATGGGGCAGGGCAGGGTGGGGCAGAGCGGTGGCGAGCGGAGGCGGGGAAGAAAAAGAGCAGGGAGGAACTGGGGCGCGTAGGAGGACGGGCGCTCCGCCCAGCCGCAGTGCCCGCCGCACCGCACCTCGCCCCCGTCCTCGCCTCCACCCTCACCTCCGCCCTCGCTTCCTCCCGGCCTCCGCCCCCGTCTCCGCCCTCGCCCCCACCTCCGCATCTGCCCACGTCTCTGCCTCCGCCCACGCCTTCGCCCCGCCTCCGTCCCCGCCCCGGCCCCGCCCCCGCCCCGCCCCCGCCACCACCGGCAACGCCGGGATGTGAACCGGCGCGTGCAGAGATAGCGCAGAGGCACCGCGCGTCACCGATATCTCTTGGCGCACCGCGCTTCGCTTTGGGAGCGGCGCCGCCGCGGCAATTACCGTAACAGGTAGCAAATCCTTTGTGACGCCGCCGCGGCGATCGCCCTTTCCGCCAGCCGTTTCCTTTGCGGGCTCCATCGCCACGCCTCGTGCTCTTCACATTCTCGTTCGTCCCGTTGCTGTCCCCGTTCAACCCTCTCAACGTCCCCTACTGCGCCATCCTTCACATTGCCTAACACGTCACCCACTATATTGCCAAACTACCACTCATCGTGTCTTCCAACTCATCACCCATTCCTTCGGTTTCCTCCAACCGGCAACCACTTCTCTTGTTCCATTTTCTCACCTTCTCATCCCATCTTCGTATCGGGCAAACTTCTCTACGACTCTTGCGATCCCTTTGACGCCTCCTTGCTGCTCCAATTGCCCCGCTTCCCTGCCAATTATCTATCTCTTCTACGTCATATCCTATAATTTAACACGCCTCTCCGCTATCGTCTTTACCAACTTGGCGTCCCGCCCCGTTGTCAGATACTCTGTGCTTTTACTGCCTTTATGGAGCCTACTGCATGTCCTTTGTAATTCGCCGCCGCTCGGTCTCCCTTCGAAGCTCTAATCACACATTGCCTTCATAATCGTTCTGGTACATCGCTTGCTCACGTGCTTTTGAAGTTGTCGCTCCATTACTTTTCCCTACAATTTTCCTATTCCATCAACACTCGGAGCCGACTGTGTCATCACCACTACCATTCCTACCATTCACCCCCCTAACATCCCCCAACACCCCCAATATCACCACCACTACCGCCACCGCCACCGCCACCGCCACCGCCATCGCCACCACTACTACTTCATTCCCCTCGATGCTTTATCCCTCTGCCCTACGAACCACACACGAAGCTCACCTTCCTCGCTGCGCCCTGCGCCACCGAGAACTTAATTACGTGTTTTAAGCTGCACCGTTATGTGACGACTCTCATTAGTGAGAAACCTGAGCCAAGCGGAAACACACGTTACGTTTGCCGCCTGCACACTTGCTTTGCTTCCTTTTTCTGTTCACTCTTTAAAGAGAGGAGGGTTCGCTTTTTCTCAAAGGAAATCGAGATAAATGTACGGTTTTATTTGACACAAAGGTGGGTGTTTCCCAATGATAAGCTAATGGGGCTACTTTCATTTGGTTTGCATGTTTCGAGCTGCTCTGAATTGACAGAACTAGTTAAAGTAGCATGAAAACGTAGTGCATACTATAAGTTATCTCAGTAAAAGTATTGGTCATTATTTCAACATTTATTTTGATGCGAGAGCCCTCGAGGCATACACACCATTGATGTATGTAAAACATTTAGAGATTTTGTATAGAAAATCTTTTGAGCATTCAATTCACCCAAAAATAGTGATTTTTTTATTTAAATGTAATAATACTCTCAAAATAGTTTATGATATCTTCTGGCAGTTAATTAAGCAATTTAATAATATAAACACTGAAGTTTAATAATATCTTCAAAATACTATAATAAACGCTTATGTGCCGTTATTTTTCATTATTTCGTTTTATTGAGCGACTTGTGATGTGCCAAAAGCAGTCGTCGTTTAGTCGTCTTGAGTAAGCAGACATGGGAGTGTGAGGTTACAGTTACTGAATGAAGTTATCGAGGATTTGTAAGTTTGATGATCAGCCCGTGCATATTCTCAAATTTTGACGGATTTGCACTAGTCTATTTAATGACTTCTGTAAAAATTAAATGTTTTGAGAATAAGAATATGATTTACGATTGATTTTAGTTCGAGGAGAAATTGTTGAGGAATGAGGTAATTGGAGGGTGATTGAGAATAGAAATAATATATGTGTTGGAAGTGAACGGTTTCTGTGAGTCGATTTTGGCTACAGAGCACTTCCCCTTTCTGTACAGTTGTCTTCTAAACAGCTTGTGTTAAAACTTCCTTTGCTCCTTTGTTATGAAGAATGATTTTTTCCTTTATTTATTGTTTAGTAAGGATCTAAGAAATTTGCCGAATAATTTTTGAAAACCGTAAAAACCGTAGTTACGTACTTTTAGGAGTAAAATGTATAACGCCTATTATTTCTCTTTTTTTCATTAAACGAACAATTGTCTTATTTGGCGAGAAAGACAATCTTACTTTTTGAATGAAGTGAAAATGACATTATAATTTCGCAATACTCAAACTACAGGCGACATATTGTTATTAATCTTTTAAGTAGTTCCGTGGAAATTCCTCTTTACCTTCAATGGCATACTCTGTTTGAATCGGGCAGTACACAAAAATGTGAATTTCACATGGTTTCATAAAATATTTCCTCCATTTAGAGATGTCACCAAATCGGAAAAGTGAGTCATCTAGAAAAAGTCGTGCCTTTCTCCCGGTGCCTGTTCGTCTCCGCCAGCCACATTGCATAAAGCGACGCGACGCGACGCGACGCGTCGTGGCGAAGGACGGAAGCGCCGGGCGTCAGCGGCGCAGGACGCTTTTCCCGGCGGGGGTGCGCGCGCGGGAGGGGGCGGGGCCGACCCCGCTGGCGGTGAGAGACGGCGCTGTCGCGTCGGTTTGACGCGCGTCGAGAAATGCGAGTCATTATCGACTCGTCGGTCACCGCTATTCTCGCCTCTTTCTCCGCCACCATCCGCGCGTTTTCTCGCCGGCCGCGGTCGGGTTTCGAGGCGTTATGTCCTTGCACACTCCTTTTCCCTTCCTTCTCGTTCCTGATACAGTGGCCACCATATTGTTAATGCATAACTGATTCGAAAGAAAATCTAATTATGTCACGTAATAAACCTGAGTGCAGATTAATCGATTAACAGATGTTTCATCAGACAAAACGATAAGAGAAATATGAATCAGTTATTAATGATTTTTTTTAAATTTCATGAATAATTTCTAAATAATACTTAAATATGTATAATGAATATTGTCAATAAATGTGGAGTGACAGTACATCGTTTAACTCTACTGTGCTGAATGAAATACGTTTTCGGACATTCAGATGTTTGATGCTTAATAAATGTTTATTGTTTTCTTTCTTGCGTTTTATCTCTCATCAAAACCTTCATAATCACATTTATTTATTTATTTATTTATTTACGTCAAAAACAGTTAAAAACTGCGTATGACGAGCTATGGGGAGAAGTGAATTTTGTGCACGTTTTCATAATTCTGTGGTCTCTATCCTAAACCATATTCTAGTCGAATTTTGAATACAGAAAAGAGAGTTTTTTTCGAGTTTTGTTGACAAAATATTCGCTCCTATATAATAAAATATATTTTCAAAGGTAAATTAGCTATAAATTTCTGCCCTGAACCCTCATGTTCTTCATGAAAGAATAATACTTTTTGCCGCGATAATATGAAAAACGATAATTTGAATAACTATATTTCCCACTGAAATTCAGAAGACGTGCACAAATAATGAAGTTACATTTATGTCCAGAAGCAAAACAAGGGACCATCTCAGCATTTGCTCAAGGATCAGGGAAACTGGACGAAAAACCTGATCGAGATGGGGGCCATCAACCCAGAAACTGTGGTACAATACTTGTTACAGGTTCTTTAGAATTATACAGTCCAAATGATAAATAATTACATTAACTATCATTGTTAAAATTAATTCTACTTTCCTTTTTGATGCTCGGTATAGTCTCGAATTGTATAGAAACAGTTATGCAGCAGAAAAGATTTTACTTGGGACTTAAACTTTTCTATTGAATTTAATCGTTTAATGTCTTCTGGCAAAGTGTTGTAGAGTAATGTACATGAATTGTATGTGAATTTTTTGTAGCTTATTTTTTGTAGCTTTATCATAGCTTAATTGCTCCAGAATAACTTACTTCCGATTTCGCCCGATTAACAGGAATATTCGTTATGTACAAATTTAGTGTGGTGCCCTCGGCGGAAATTTTCATGTTGAAACAAATATATTCGAGCAAAGCAATTTTTATGTGTGGGATTTCATCATAAAAATAAATTTGAATATGGTTTTCTTTTCACTCGTCTATACTTGGGTAAGTTTCATTAAGCAATATGGGGAATAAATACTACTTCTTTTTTTGTTTCGTTACGAAAATGGTTTCAATAACAGTTAATATGTTAAATCAAGCCATAACAATTCATGTTATGCAGGAAATGCAGTATTGTAGTTCGGTGTTTCTTCAGTGTATGAGCCTTGTAACACCCAAAATACAATTTTCTCTTACAATCCTCTTGGAATTTACCAAATTGATCAGCTAAAAAAGAGTGAATTGATTTGTTTTGTCGAGAAAAATCAAATAAGCTATTGAAAACTTATGAAGGTACATTAACACCTGGATAGTTTCTTAACCTCCCCTCTTTAAAAAAATGATCTGGAGTTTCAATCTGAATGTTTGGGAAGGATTAAGAACTAGTGGTGCTACAGAATGGCACAGACTTTCCCGTATTAGTTTTCTATTTCCTTGGGTCTTTGCTAGCTATTCGGAATTGCCACATACTCTTTTTTGCCAGCTACTATCACCGCCAAAAGTACATTTTTTCCTGTCATTTCCTTAATTTTTCGGTTTCCTATTGGTAGAACGGAAATATTAACTTTATAATATTAAAGAACACAAAAACCTAGCCGTAAATGTCAATTATCTTTTAAAAATTATGTGCCGTTTAAGAGAAAATGGCGTTTTAGCGCTACCAAAATTGCGAAATTTGAAGCTCATTTTCACAGAAAATGTTTGAGTTTTCAAAATACTTTATTTGAAGTTATTTGAAGCACTTACACTCACAAATATAATAATGTTTACAAATTACTGGTAATGTGCATATTAAAGATATGAGAGATCTTTCAAAAAATTTACATTTATATAAGTTTTGAAAAAAACAAAAAAATAACTCAAAATAAACTTTACGTCATACTAAAGAGTGTAATTAGCACTATCCGTTACAAAACTTTCAAGAAAAAATTTGCAGCCATATATTAGAAAATGGCGTTTGAGCATTTCTGAAATACCGAAATTTGAGCTACTTTGCACAGAAAACGGTAGTTTTCGATAAACTTTACTTGACATTATTTAAAGCATATATACTCGTAAATATAATAACGTGAAAAAATCGCCGATAATGTAAATATTAACGACTTGAGAGACAAGTAAAAAATTTACATTTTTGTAATTTTGAAAAATCCAACCGATAGACCAATATAGCTTTATGTCATCTGATAGAGTAACTTTACCACTATCCCTACCAAAAGTTTAAAGAAAAATTTGGAGCCGTTTTAGAGAAAATCTTGTTTTTGTAATTTTTTAATGTTGCACATATTGCACGCAATATTGCACGAAAACTACTAAAATTTTGAAGAACATTTACATGACCTTTATGAAAGAACTCAATATGCAGAACAAATTTTATTTGAAGAAAAAGTCTCTATCTTCAATTTTGTAGCTGGAGAAAGACGCCGAAAAAAATTTAAACTTTCAAAATTTTCGACAATTCAGAGTTATTCGTGAAAATCGGATCTATGCCATGTTAATAAGTGTATTTTACTCTATTCATACAAGAAATTTAAAGAAAAAATTTGGAACCGTTTTTGAGAAAAATTTGAAAATCCCCGGGGGACTTTATATAAAGTACCCCAAATTTTGAAGAATCTTTTTCAAAATCTCAAAGCTTCGGCTAGAATTAGATTGACCGGGGAATATCCATTTTGGAAGAAATCGTACGTATGGTTTAGGCGCTAGCAGTGTTCACAGACGGACAGGAAGACGGACATCACACGGACAGACGGACGTTTTCCTTTCAATTGGGATTTCGTTATCAAGGACTTAGAAACAGGGTTTCTGGCTACGCCACGTGTTAGGAGATTTTTTTCTTAATTTGCCAACTGGTTTTATCCACTTATTTGTTTTCACGGCCCGGCAATTAATTTTTTTCCGCCGAAAATTGGCCATTTTTTCGCGCAGCATTATATAACTTTCCCTATACTGCGTATATCACTCCGTGTATACGTACATATACGGAAAAGTAAAAATATCAGCTCTCCGTCTGAAGAACGTGACGCATCGAATGACACATTATCTCCCCGAGTGATGAACCGGAAAAGTTCTAGTCGTAACGGATCCATGAGCACAGAGACACTCGTAGGTTATCAAGAATTTATTAGAGCTTAACGATCGTTGGACGCAGGAAACGTTAAAAATTAAGGAATTATTCCATAAATTATTTGAGTGAATTCCATTTTTCCAGCAAGGCAGTTGATTCCCTCGCCCAGTGAATTTTCTAGAACGATGCTCACCATCGCTAAACCGGGAGAAATGGCTAAAGGTATCAACTGATGTCATTCCAGTGCTTCTGGCCGGGTGGACATCTGGCCGGGTGGGGTTCGAGCCCCGGTAGCACGTTGACTGACGGTGGCACTTTAAAGCGTCAAGTTTAGACGTGCAGCGGTGCCGCCGACGCTTATAAGCGTTTTGCGTTCGTTCTGTTCCTATGCTGTATTTCTCGGTTGGCACAATCGAACATTTCATTTCGAGTCAACGGCAGTCGACGTGAAAGGATTTTCGACTCTGGTCAGATAGCTAGGTCGAGTTCTGTCATTTTCTGGAGGAGAATTCAAGTGGCCTTTTGCTCAGATCGGTCGTATTCCGTAGTTCCTCCAATCACTTCAAGGCGAATACCGGAGCAGTACTCTACTAAACGAGCCACGGACCTTGCGCGATCTTTCCTTCCCATTCCTTGACCTGTTCGACCCCTTACACTCACTTAGACTTACATGAATTACATTATGCCGGGAGATCATTTGGAATCTTAGAGCTTGAACCGGCTGGTGCGATGCCCCGGCAGTGGGAGATACCTGGTTGAGGGAAACTCCGCTAGCCGACGGTAGGTCGGCGCTGGATCTCAACATTCCGTGAGGCAAGATCACCGCCACCTCCCGAGCAAAACACATACACTCCCCTCATGCGACTATGACGCAGCATTTGACGCGCGACTATTAGCAGTTGACGCACTCGGAATCACAAATAAATATAAAAATCAATCAGTTAATCACCGCCACTAAAATTCACTACTAGTCGCGTCGCACAGGATCGCCTCCTTACCACTCTCTGTCACAATCACCCACCGCTCTCCCTCATTCCTTTTTCTTCATCCTCCAATTGTCCTCCCAACACGCACCTCCCCCGCCCCATTCTGCTGGAGTCGCGCATCGACTCCTCCATGTCTCAGGGCGCTCTCTCATCCCTCTTCTCGCACACTCTCTTTCCTTTCTCGACGCCCCTCCCGTCTCGCATACCGCCGCCTCTTCCGCAGACAACCGCGCATATTTTGTTCCCTTTCTCCACACGTTATGGCAACGTGTCAAAAGCTGTTGTACGGCGCGCGAGATAAGCCCCTCGCTTTAAAAGGCTGCCGGCTCTGCGGGCGCGAAATTGCTCTTTTTTGAGCGCCAGGATGTCACCGAGAGCGACAACAAAGTGATTGTATAAAAACACGTGATCCGCTCGGCTATGAAGTTCCCCGCCGGTTTTTATAGCTTCGGTCTATAAGACGCTGTTTTTTATTCGCAAGAGGTGGAGGGGAGAGGGAGGGGGAGGTGGTGGAGTAGATGGCGCGGCAGCGGCGATGCAGGCCGTAGCGCGGAGGCAACAGTGCGATGCACGGAACGCTGTAGCGCTGTCGTCATTTCGTGGTAAATATGTACTCTCTCCGAAGGCGCGCGTCAAATCTGGGTCGAGCGTTTGTTTTTGCGCTTGTCTACGTCGTCCCTCGTTCGCGTTAAACGAATTTTAAAGACGCGCCGTTTCGTTGTGATGGCCTCTTACCCGAATTTCAATCTTTTTTTCTTTCTTTTGCGAGTTTGCATACATCAAAAGCGTATTAAATAAAAGTGGGTTAAAAGGTAAGATAATAAAAATTTTAGTGGTTTATAAATAACTGTCTTTCGTTATTCTTTGACGCTTGGCAAACATTGGTTTAGAGGCAAGAACTCATGAGATGTTTTTAGCAGGGATAAATGCGAGGCTCCTGACAGAAGAATCTACTTTGATCTGTTACGCGAACAGTTGAGTTAAAGCTTTTCTTCTGGTCTCCTTTAATCCGCTCTTTAGTTTCAGGAGGTTGGACACGTGTTGCGAAATAAGATAAACGTCAGATTTTTTATTTCTTTCTTCTTTTTCTCTCCGGACTTAACGATGAAATAAAGTTTTGTAACCTCATGAGAACGTAGCTTTTCACGACTCTTCACTATCAAAACTCACGCCACTTGTCAGAGCGTTTTCTCTTCATAATTTTCAGGTTTTTGTAGAGAGGGTTCTATTTTATTCTATTATTTTGAAATAACAATTGCAATATATAATTGTAGAGTAATGCATTGAAATATTGTTTTCAAGTTTTATTGCTTTTTATATTCTAGTCTTGTTCTTTCATTTGTGAAAGATGTCAATATATCTATTATTAATTTCTAAAATTTTATTTGTGACGAGTAATAATAGTTATTTATCTTATAAGTAGTTAAAAGAGACTTCACCACATCAGGTCATATACTTACTGTCTGGGGGGAATAATATACGATCTATCTTATCCCTGCGCCTTTTTAACTTTTTTACATATTGGAATGAAAAGATAAGGAGGAAATTACGTTTCTCCAGTTGATCCGTTACACTAGACGCTAGTGATAAAGTATTAAATTTTCAGTATTTGGTCTCTTCGTGACTTGATTACGGAGGTTCAAAAAGTGGGGATGATCGTAATACGGCTAAAACAGACTCCTAAAGAAAACAATATTACCCAAAATCATCTCATTCAATTTATTGAGATTATAAATTTAGCGCCCTTACTGGAACTTCATTTTGAAACTCAAAGTCATTACTCCAATAATATTAAAATTAATATTGAATTAAAATTAGGTCGCACTTTACATTAAATAAATTTTAAAGAATTTTCTCTAACAAAACAACAATAAGAAGTAATTCATACAATCATGTAATGCATTTGTAGAAAACAAAAATAATGCTATATAATATTCATTAAAATATAAACCTCATATGTCACAAATTATCTGCTGTGTAATCGATATTTCAAGTACTGTCTCAATATTCTTAAAATTATTTTCATGGGAGGAGGAGGAGGGGTCTTGTTGCGTAACCACCAATTGAGTAAAGTAACAAGATGGAGCTTCAATCTGGTGTCGAAATGTAGGCCAGCGTCTCACCTCCCCCGGCGAGCTGCTCTCGGAGAGTGGTTCCTCGGGCGTTCGCCTGCCCGAATGGCCGACCCAAGCGCTGCGCCCTCGGCCTCGACGGCTGCGGCGACGGCAACGAGATTAGGCCGCAACCTCCTCTTTGATGTCCGATCTGCCGATGCGGCATCTCCCGTTTCGACGAGCATCAAACACAGCGCTGCCCCGGGCACCTGAAAGGCTCGTCCGCTGCGGGTTATCGCTGCCTCTGGGCTAATGTTAAGGAGATACGGTGACGAGGAGGGAGGGTTGCTCAGCTGGTAATCGCCCGGAATCACTATCAATCAATTAATGCTTAATTAATCATATTCGAAAAGGAGCATATTTATAGGGGCCAGTACCAAGTAATACTGCACTTTCGTCCTAAAAACAGATTTGTTAATGGAACCTTCTTTTGCACATTTTATTCGTAATGAGATTAGTCATTTCCTACTTTTATATCCTTTCAATAAACGCAACATTTGGAAGTTAACAGCGCCATGCCATTAATATTGTTGGTAGATCTACAAACGCATTAATGAAAAAAGATTATTAAAATGAATGTTTATGACAGGATAAAAATTGTCAGTACTGAGCATTTTAATGTTTCAATGTCAATCAACATTAAATGCGTTTTTCCGTGATTGCGAAATCTTCAACAAGCCTGTAACGTCTCGTAATACTATTACTTATTCAACATCAGTTGTTGTGACAAAACGCTTTTAGCTATTACGTAAGTGCAGCTATTGTGTCATTTCGTTTTATGAAGAGCGCCAGCGCTGCTCTGGATGTTTTTGTAGATCTGCTGCGTACATTCTCGCAAATGTTTCGGGGAAAAGGCTCTCGAAGAAGGGCACTAGATGCATTCAATGCGTGTAAATGTAAATAGCAGGATGTGCATTTAGCTGAAAGTATTTCATGTTTAGCAACACTTATCGATTAATAATTGCAAAAATATATTTTTTTTATAAAATCTTGTGAAAATAAAAGGTGAAATATTCGTGAACATTGAATCGAACGTAACATTTTAATTAAGGGGATTACGTATTTGGGTAGTAAATTATTTGTAGGTGTAAGTGTATATTACATGCCATCCAGGTGGCATTAGAACTTGGATGTGAACAAGAACGCGACATACGATTATATTGGCGCACCTCCCTGATTCTGGCGCTCCGGTCGTTGGGCATAAGCAAGGCGATTGGAAGTGGAACAGTTGCAGGAGGGCGTTCCACGTGGCGAATCGCATGATGGCGTCGACAGCGGGCAGGGTCGGGGGCGGTGTGTGCTGCACGGGCGGGCGCGGGGCCGGCGCGGGGGCGGGGACGGGGGCGGGAGCGGGAGCGGGCGCGGGGACGGACGCGGGGGCGGGGGCGGGGGCGGGCGCGGGGGCGGGCGCGGGGGCGGGCGCGGGGGCGGGCGCGGGGACGGGCGCGGGGGCGGGCGCGGGGGCGGGCGCGGGGGCGGGCGCGGGGGCGGGGCGGAGCGAGGGCGTTTCACAGCGCGGCAGGTGCGCCCGTTCGATTATCGTAATAGCCATTGGGCGCGGCGTAACGCGGCGCGGCTGTGCTCTCTGGAGGCGAGCGACGTCGCTTGGCGCCGAGCCCATCTCGTCTGCTGCCCTCCCCCCTCCCCCCGCTTTGCCCACTCGGCCAGCGCCCGCCGTCCCGTATCGTCCCTTTCTTGTCCACCTCGCACCGCATCAGCTGTTTCTCGTCGGTTTCCGGCAGTTTGCGGCTTCCTCTGAAGCAGCCGATAGTCGTGCGTGGTTCGTCCGCCGCTGGTGCGTCGGGGACGTTAGCTGGCTGATGCCGCTTTTTATTTTCCGCTCCCGTTTCATGGCTGACGATTTCTTCCTTTATCGGACTCTTCTCGTCCGAATCACATCTTCCATTTTCCCTCGTTTTCATCTCTTCTCTAACGATTTCACTGCCAGACTCACACAGTTCGACGATTTTTCCGTGAGCTCTCGCGTGAAATACCATTAAAGGATCTTGTAATTCTTCAAAACTCCCAACTTGGCTTCTCGATTCCTGTTTGTCACAGTTACGGTTCTTTCTTTCTGTTTTCTTTGTTCCCCATTAGTATTTACCGAGCACTTTGCCCCACGTTTTGGCCTCTTCCACCTCCCTGGAGACATCACCTCTTTTTTCGAGAGGGTAAGGGAACCTCCTTACCTCTAACCTGTTCCTCCCGCATCTCTCGCGCCCGCGTCGCCGCGCGCCCCGCGCCAGCAGCCACTGCGGCTCAGCCCGCCTCACCTCTGACCTTCCCTGGGCGCGCGCGGCCCTCCCGCACCGCCTGGCATTTGCGTCAGCGGGCGCGGCTGCCGCATTCACCACCGCCACCACCACTGCCGCCACCCACTCCATTACCATCACCGTCCTACAGCCGGTCGCCACCAACTTCGCCACCACCCTCCGCGTCCTCCCTCCCCCTCCCACCACCGCCGCCGCCCACTCCATCACCATCACCACCCTACAGTCGGTCGCCGCCAACTTTGCCACCCACCCTCCGCGTCCTCCCTCCCCATCCCCCCTCCGGCACCTGTGCGCCGCGTGTGTGCCACCGCCGCCGGCACCGCCGCCGCCGCGAGGACAAATAGCGGCTGTGGCTCTCGGCGCCCTCGCGGCTCAGCGGCGGCGCCTCGTTAGTGGCTCCCACCGCCCGCGGCGCGTGTGTGTGCTCTAGCCGAGCCGCCAGGTTCCCGGAAGGCAAATATGAAGTATTCATCAGCGTTTCCCGCTAAATGGTTCAGGCCACATCTTAGCTTAGGAGGCGGCTAATTTTCTTTATCATTATTGACGCTTTACGTATCATACGTTTAAACTGAATAATCAATACAGGTTCATTAATTATTCGCTGCAGTCTAAAGCGATTGCCAATGAAATCTCAGATCTCATCCATAATCTAAAAGGCTAATAATGTCAAAGGTGTGCAAAATTCCTTTAAATATACATTAATAAAAAATAATTAGTTCACCGCATTCAAATTGCTGCTTCCCAAGATGCAAATTGTTTTGTGTACATACACATCACATGGTTCTTGCTGTTGTATTGCATGTTACGAGCTGTTATTTTGGTATGACGAGACCTATTCATGATTTTTCTGTATTCTTTAGTATTTTCTACTCCAGGCCTTTTAATATAATGAGCACAGCAAATGTATTAATGTGCTAGAATTTTCTACGTATACAATTGTAAATACACACGTTGACATATATTTTATTTATATTTTTATGTTTAATCGATCAAGGATTTGGACTTTGGTCCTCTCACGTTCTTCAAAATTCTCTCTACTGTGTTTGTGTGCCTTGGCGGCACATGTCCAATCTTGATTTTGTTGTGGCCTCCTTTCTGGAAACGCGGTGACCACGACGGTATGCTGCCACGTCGCAGGATACATCTAAATTTCCAAGCTCTCTATCGAATCTAAGATTCTCACTATTGATTAAAGGTAATCTTTTAATTAATTATTAAATACAGAAAGAATATGTATTGTTTAAAAAATATTTCTCTAGTACATCAACATTTATCCAGTAATTTAAATATGGTCCATCGTTTATCAGTTCAAAATCCGACTGTTTTCAGTAATACAAGCACAAAACTTCTCGTCAATTTCACGTCGTTTTGTATTCATTAGTAAGCTGCAGATTTATTGGCACGAAAAGCAAAAAATAGGCAGGGAAAATAGGCATTTAAAATCGTAAAATATGCATTGAAATAGGCACTAAAAATGTTTCTTATCCTTATTTACGACCTTTTGTATAAAGTAATACCTTATCTTCATCGAATGTTTGCTTGCATCATTATTCTGGCAAATCCTTGTAGAAATCCTTTCTTGCCAGGTAAATTTGGGCAAAAAAGGGTGAATCGCAATCGCTATCTTCTTGCTTTTCATGAAATGTATGCTGATGCTACACATACCTTTTTTCTCTTAATTTAAACATAATTGAAAATATTGTATGATTTTTTTATATCGCCATGCATAACACAAATGTAACTAGTGGTGCTACAACAGTACATATTTTCTCGCATTATTTCTAAAACTATTTCAAAATTTGCAATTTTCAAAAATTCAGAAACTTCAACGAAAATGAGACCTGCACCATTCTTTTAAGCGACTCTTGTTCTATTCGTGAAAAAAATTGAAGAATGTTGTAGCGGTGTTTGATATTTTTTATAACTTGCAGTAATTTAAGCAGAAATTACTCAAAAACTCTCATTCTTTTAAAATTATACATAACCGTTTTTTAAGATCTGATTTATTAGAACGGATTTCATTTAAGAGAAAAATCTATGTATTCAATATTATACTTTTGCAATGTTAACTTTTCTCAGTGTTTTAATATACATTCAGGTCTCACAAGAGTAGGACCGGCACCAATTTGTATATTGCCCTTTGATTCAAACGAGGAGAAAATTTCAAGAAAAGTTTTGGAGCCTTTATAGAGAAAAAAATTGTTATAATTCGAAGTAAAAAATAATTTTATCACCAGTGATTTTACACGTGTTTCGTGATTCAAGTACCTGCGCTGTGATGGCAGTAAACGGAACCTTGATTTATCGACAGTTGTTCGATTTTTCTGTACTCTACAGGATTAAAAAAACGTACAATTTTTGATATTTTTGATTAGGATGATTACATTTTGGTCAATAAATACGAGATAAGCACTATTTAGGAACTTAAACACAAAATAGGCATATATTAGTGAAATAGGCATTTATAACCCTATAAAATTTGCATATAATGCTCCTAATGCCTCAAAATGAATAAGTAAAACAAAATATTGCGTTTTCCATTGAAGCGAAAAAATTGGCAAATAGGCTAGAATCCGCATCTTATTCATTAGTATTGTATTTTTTCACGTAAATAAACGTTTTGTGACCATTCAAAAATAAATTATAACTAATTTGATAAATTCACTTCAAAAAATTTCGTTGGGATAATTAAAGAACATTATGGTTCCAAGATTAATCCTTACGACAGTATAACCGATTGAAATAGTTATTTACTGAACGTACGTTTTAGCACTTTGAACATTTTTAATAAGCGTTTTTATTTTCGTTTAAATTTGAATATTCCTGCAACGTGTGAGGCATTTTTGTATTGATAGTAGTTTTTACACTTGTTTCATAGACCCTTACAACTACTGTTTACACTTTCTCTTTCTCACTACAACATTCACCACACTTTTACTGAACACATGTAAACACTTTTCTTCTAATAAATCTTATTATAAAATTGCTCTTTTTCAGTAAGTTAAACCAAAGTGGATAAAATAAGTTATTAAATGACACATTCAAACTAAAGATATCTACGTTCACTCGGCAAGATTAAGATTACACTGTTACGTCGCCCTTTTGCCTTAGCAGCCGTAAGAAACGGATCTCCTTTTGCTGAGAAGGAGCTGGCTCGGGAGCTGTTATGTCAGCTGTTATATCACGTCGAGATGAGCTTCTCAGAGAGATATAACTCGTAACCCTTGGAATGCGCTTAACTTTGAATTCTGGGCGGTTGTAAACATTATCATGAGTTTTTGAAGCATGTTTACTTCGGCATTCATATGATGAATTTCCGTTAATAACATCGTGCTGGCTGTAGATGCAAAAGTTCTAAAATTAACAAAGTAGTTATAGAATGTTATTTTGTTTGTGACGGATCATCCTCGTGAATTCAGTTAATGAGCTATTATCTGTTGCAACATCAAAACAAACTTATGGGAAATATAATGTGTGTTCGTAAACGAGATATTATCAAAATAATTGCTTTTATTATGATGGTAATTCTTTAACAAACAAATTTAATACCTCAATATATTTCACGAAGAAAATATTTTTAATACGTTTTGACTCTTTGAGAGGATGGATTAGATATATTATTACTCATTGAATATTATAAACAAGATCGAATGCGGAACAACCCTAAGTTAACCTACTTTGGTGCAGGTCATGCAGCACTATATGAGCCCCGGTGTCCAGAGGTAGAAAGGAACTGACCCCCAGATCGTAGGTGCTTTAATTGATGTGGTTAATAACAGAAATGTTGGTAGTGGTCCAACTAATTACCAATGGCAATTCCCTCCATCAACCCATCTCGATCAATACATACAATTTTAACAGGTTTTCCTAGTTGTAAGTATTTCTTGTAATTTTAACGGATATCAATTTTAATGCCAGAAAAAAGGTATTTTGCAAATTAATAATGAAAGCTCTCTTACATTCAGCTGAAATTATGCCCTGCACTTATGCATAACTTTCAAACGCATCTGTGCACGTGCATCGTCTTTTGTTCTTCCATGGAAGAAAGACTCAATCTGAGAGGAGTCCGGAAAATCATTTTCAAATAGCTAAATGCATCATTTATCACGACAAACTCTCCATCGTGAGTGGACCGCCGAAACGCTTCGTCTCCTTCGTAATCCAATTCAACTCCACTAGCACCTCAGCACAGTCCCGCAGAGGGTTGAAGCGAGGAGCGAGAACCTTTCCGTGACTTAAAAGCAGTAATCTCGGGCGCCACCACCCGATAATCGACACTCGATCGGAGAATCGATTATCGAGGCGCTCTGGATGACCGGGCTATTAGCCGGCGACAATGCTGCTGCTGCGCCCAGGTAGAGCTCTGTGGCTCGCGAACGGGGCGACCCGGCTCAGTCCGGACCGCTACCGCCAGCCCTATCCCTCCCGGCCCCCGCCCCCCTCCCCGTCCCCGCGAGGCCACTCCCCGCCGCCCCCCGTCTTCCCGCGACCCTCCTCACCCCCCGTCCTACCTCATTACACCCCCCATCCTACATCGTATACTCCTTCTATACCCCCGCTTCTTCTGGCTCAGTGAAAAACCCCTCCCGCGCTTAAAGAAGAACGCCGGCCTCACGCCAGAGCCGCATGGCAGATCCCACGAAGTACTTTTTAATGGCAGAATGAGCTGACCAGAAATATGATGTGAACTAAAATATTCCCTTGTTGAGTCCTACATTTATCTGCTTAAGATTTATCGAAGAAAGTAAGTAAATATTTATTGTTTCCGAGCACGTCTACTGCTCGAATCATATTCTCCGTAAGTGTAGTGCATGTTATATCCCGATTGGTGACGTGTCCCACCCCCCGCACACGCCGGAATGTGAGATCCAACTCCGATTTACCCACAGTCATACGGAGGTTCCATTTCTAGAATCTCTCCCCATAAGACACCGCTCTAACTGGAACATGCTCTAAGCTTCTGACTGGTCTACCAACATATGGGCTAGTGTAGTGCTTGTATACTTAGATTTATTTATAGCGCCTGTTGATAGGTCATCAGCTGTTACAGTGCCGTCCAATGGAGAGCTTAAAACGTCACTTCAGTGAAGTCACAATGGTGACGTTCATCCTCCCGATTGACTCACACCGTAACCGCTGATTTATGTCAACAGACCCTCTGTTTGTATTTAAGTGTAAGTGTATGTATATAAGGGGAAAAGAGAGGTCAGTGTCGAGGAGGGAAGGATTGGGATCGCTCCGCGGTCAGTTTGATAGGGTACTGGTCTGGCATTTGCGTGGTATATATCGTACAAACTACGAAAAAGTACCGATCAGAGCAGCTCGCTACTGGAATTCTCCTCCAGATGGTGATTTAATTTAACCCAGCTACGTAGCTAATGTCAAAAGTACGCCGACATTGGGCACTCCTACCCTAGAACCTTCGGCTAATGATATTTTCAGTTAGATATGTAATTTTATACTGCAATTACAACATAATACAACGGCACGATATTTTCTTACATTTGTATGATTGGGACTGAGTGGTACAATTTTACACGGCTCAACAGATTAGCGTTCTACTTGTTAAACAGAACACTCCTGTCTTTCGAAGTGATGTATGTTACCCATCGATCTCCCCAACCGATAAAATGGAGATCAAGATTTTTTCTCGAACATCGAACAAAGAACGCCCCTTCGGTGTCCGCCGCTCCGCACAAACTGCATAGCAATTCTTTGGGCCTCGTGTTCGCGGGAATTTCGCGGGCGCACGTCCCGATCCAACATGTGGCTCGCTACATTTTGCCCGCGCACCGACACCCGAAATTGAATTTTCGTTTTTGCGCCGCGTCGATCGGCTGCGCGCCGCAAAACACGGATTCGCGGTGAAAGGAACGCCATGGAAGAGCGCGCTTCGGCGGGGAATTTCAGCACTACCGCGCTCTCCCCCACGCCGCTGAAAGCGTGCACCCAACGCCCTTTGAATGAGTGCAGGGAGGAGTGGGGAGAAGGGTGGGCGGGGCAAATAGCAAACGTTTACCAAGCGCCACTCGCAATATTATGCCGAACAGTAAACATTATTCCATTCGCGCGATTAGTGACGAACGTCAGAATGGTAATAAAAGGCAAAAATTTCACAAATATATAAACTTCAGTTACAGAATCAAACTAATACATTCAGTTCGCATAATTAGTAGCGCTCTGGGAATTATCTTTCGTAATTTTTCTTGACTTACACAGGAAACTAATATACTACTCTTTTAATTTATATTTTCGATCCTCAGTTTGAAATATAAAGTTACCTACATCTTTAACTTCATGTGTATTAATTTATGTATAATTTCTTAATTTGGCACGAATTAACACTTATTTTCTTTCAATGTATAGAGTAGAGCATTTCTTTGTCTCCAAATTTAATGAATGAAATGAAATTAATTTAATGAATGAAATGAAATTAATTTAATGAATTTCTGAAAATTTAATAAAAAACCTAATGAATTAGGTTTTTGTACAAATTTCTAGACTCTGTGGTACTAGATTTGTACATTGTCAACAGTCACGTTTCGCTGACTGCACTTCATTTGACCGTTTGAAGACTTTCTGGGAGCTTTGGTGCGTGTCGCCGAATGTAGGCATGTCGCTGCAGAAACTTTCCCTTCCCGATCCCTCAGGGAGCGCGTTCGTTACGGCGGCGAGACGGTGGGTAATTAAATAGCCCTGTTCCGGTCGGGCCCCTTCTGGGGTGTAAAATATCGAGGGGATTGTTAGCCCTCCCTACGAAGGGTCAGATGTGGAGATAGTCGCCGAGGCAAGAGCCGACAAAACATTGACGGTCCTTTCACCGGCCTCTTTTTTTTCAGTAAAAGGGAAATACGGCTTTTGTTTGGGGGCTTTGCGGCGCTACGGTATATGGTTTCGTTCACCAGTCTATCTCCCGGAATCTATCGGATTTCCTCCATTATCGGGGGTATTTCATGAGTTTATAAAAGCCCGAGCTCTGTGGATCACAGAATAGTGTTTATCGATTTTCGTTAAAAATGTATCGCACAGCTTCTGTTGCGCGAAATGCCCTTTTTAAGTCTTGGAAACTAATAAAATCCCGTTGGGTTGTGCGATGTATCTGTGTTTGAACGGTAGTACGCTGTGATGAACGCATTGGATCGGAGTATCAGTTGCCCGCGGGTCGGTTCGGAAGCTAAAAACTTCGCCTGGAAGTTACGGCGAGCGCCGGCAGCGGGCGCGAAACGTGCCCAGAAGAGGTGACATCTGGCGAGCGAAGCGTGGGCGACTAGCGTGAGTGTGGGAAAGGAACGCCGTTCTTTGTCCAGAAAGTTAATGTCTAAGAGAATTATCCAGGTGGAATTACAAACGCTCGGTGTTATCTGAACTACGAAAGAGATTAAGAACACCGCGAGAATGCGGTATACATTTTTAGGATATCTGATGTCCGGAATTGGTTTCTCGTCTTGAAATTTCTAATCCGTATGAGGAGAGTGTTCTTCAAGTGATAAACGGCAGCACCCTACTTTTCAATTTTCTATGCGATATCATACATTGTCTTTTGAATAATTCCGAGTTATATTTTTAGAAAATCGTAGGAGGTAAATGGTCTATATACCGTGGGGAGTCAAATTATTATACTCGAGATCAAATTTTCTTAAGGGGTCATCCATAAATTGCGTAACGCTAAAGGGGGAGGGAGGGGGTCTGATTCAGCGTCACGCTGCGTTACATAGAGATAGAGGAGTGCATTTCAAGGGGGAGGGGGTATTGAAAATACTCGAAATTTGCGTTACGTAATTTATGGACGACCCCAAAGTTCTGTTTAATTGACGCAGTGTTTTAACTATTTATGATTATGTTCGTGTGTATGTATTTTGCAACTTTGTAAACTTTAGCAACACTGTCTAGCATTCCGTTTAAAGTATTCCGTGATTATCTTTACACCGTATGTTCGGAATTATTCTATTATATTGTTAATTCATACTATTCAGTGTGCTTGTTACGTTTACTCAAAGTTTAATAATATATTTACCATAGATCTTTGAATTGCAAGACCTAACCTAGCCGAAAAATGGATTCAGTAGACATGGGAAGAGTTTTGGATGCTTACAAAAAAATTACGAATTGCCACATTGCAAGTACACGCAATGAGAAATCACATTGCACGTACACGCAATTTGAAGGAGATTCACAGTCAACAGTTCCAAATATCTATAAAATCCAGCAATGGTTGTCATCTTAGAAAGCAAAAGAGCAGGAAAACGTGTCAGAAATAAAAACACTTCACCAAGAATTGAACTAAAAGTAAATTGCATTGAATTGGAAGACTCATGAAACCGCATGTTGTAAGCTTGAATGTAACCAAGCTGGAGAGCATTTACTAGAGCGAGTTCTGAGAAGATTCTCAGAAATGTTTTCTAGTCGCTATGATCCGTGAGAAAACCCAAATCACACCTCAAACGATCAAGAAACGTTAAATGTTGCCCCAAAATACGATATTAAGATTGAAGAAGACTGGAAAAGCTTTTGTAATGTGTTAGAATAAGAATGTAATAAAAAATAAACACCGAAAACGAGAACAAAAACGTCCAAAATTATAATGTAGTGTATTTGCTTGTCATGCGAGTGGACAATCCAGATCTTGCAAGGCAACTCATAGTCCATTCGACGCACGCGTAATGCCAATGACTGAATAGTGAAACGAATCGCCTTTAAAGTATGATGTGGTCAGTTATTAATCTAAAATATTTAGGACAGCACGTGGACACCAAAATTAACTGGAAATAGATCATAGACTCCTAAATAACACAAACTATAACCATTAATCAATAGCAGTTAATACCTCCCATACAATACTGCAATAATATTAAACAAAACTATAATCAGACTGACACTCCTCTTCGTCAACCTTTTATGGATTATTGCTTCAATAACAATCATCAACAAAATCTAAATAATCTGGAACCAATTTCTAGGCGCTGTCTCTAATGCAACCTGGTTCATATCAAATCACCAATTGCAGTATTAATTTAAACTCGACCCGCCATTCATTACATTAGTTGTCCCATAATTTCTTCTCCAATATACACCTCGTACTTCTATGCAATCTATCTTCATTCAATCTTTGTAAAAACCCCATTTATCCTACTCGCATTATAAATAAATATTCATTTCATACCTTCTATAAAATATTTTCAGACCTAGAAGAAAATTTAGGAGGAGACATCATGAATCTCTCATCCTCTATATTAGTATAGCTTAGGTTAAATTGTTTGGTTATCTATACAAATGCGTATTTTTTTGTTAAACTTATCAGTGAAGCAAAGGAAGACTCAACTTTGCGCAATGAACCACGCGACCAATACACAAGAAAATTTCCTTCCTTATGTGAAAGAATAGTTCGCGAAAATTGAATGAAACATTTTGTGTTAATGAACGACTCGACAGTGTCACAGTAACATATTTTCTCTAGAAAAAATGAAGCAAAACCTCCACATCGTCGCGGAAGAAAATAAAATATATAGCAAGCACATCACAAACAAATTTGTCAAGGACCCCAGGAGGGAATTTACAAAATATAATAGAATTCATTTCGAACGGTGTAAATATTAATTAAGGTATTATATTAGTTCTTAAAATTTAATTCCTTTCTCTAATGCACTAAAATAACTAAAATAAACCACTGAGCAACGTAACGTAATATCCAACTGTCCATTTAAGAAAAAAATAAAATTATCTCAAAATAATTCTTAGCTGTAATAAAATGACCTCCCACTGTATTTCATTTATATGACAAACACATATCAATATGATTATATGTATTAATGGAATGCTATTAATTTTTCAATGCTGGAATAATTTATCATCTACTTTTGGTTGGCTCCTGTCATTCAAAAACGTGGCCAGAAAATATTTATTTAAATATTAGTAAATGCAATTAAATTCTACATAACATTTCATATTTCGGGCAGAGCGTTGTCAGAATTCACGAAGTTCAATTCTGAATTTGCGTATTTCATGTAAGTTCAATTACTAAGGGCAAGTTTTATCAAATAAAATTGTCGATGTCAAGGATGCTTTCCGGAAAAAAATTAAGGCTAAATTAATTAATACAATGAACATACTTGATTTCTTAATGACTAGTAATATGATTTTTATACCTATTATTGACGATTAATGATGTACGTATGATTTCTTCATCACAGTATATATAATTTTTATTCATATAAATATTTAATGTACTCAGTTTTATACTTTTCATTGCCCGGATACAGTAAGCGGATATCTATTTTCAGCGAGGTCGCTCCAGTACTAGAAATACGACCGGATACATCATCAACATTTTAACTTTAAATAGTCGCTTCTCTAAAGCGGAACGATCCATTTAGGCGAAACTTTTTGACTTAATCTTCAGATTTAACTGTAGGTATTAAATAGAATTATAGAAATAGTATTTATTTGTACTGACTGCAACAAAATTAATTACGTCGATTTTATTATGTCAGGGTTTATTTTTTATTTTTCATATTCTAATTAATGTATTGGAATAATGTAATTGCAGTGTATTACTTTATTTTTTTCTAAAAATTATTAAGTGGAAGCCGTCGGATTCAAATGTGGTGTAACACCTTATTCTTTGACTAGAATATAAGGCAGAATTTGTCAAATGAGTTGTTTCTAACCAACTGTGAATTTTGTGATAGTACGTCGTACGGTGTAAGTTTACATATTTGGTTGCTATATCGTAAATTATAATTAGTATAATTAAGTATTATAATTAAGTATTAGGAAAAGTAATCAAATCTTCAAATAATACCACCTGACGAATAAAATAACATTTTGATGTAATGTCCTGTATGACTGCGAGTGTTGTGAGTTATTTAAAAGGCTGAAGCCACACCCATTGACGGTCGTGTATATATTGAGTAAAATGGCGACACTTTACGAGCAGGAAGAACAATGTCAATCTCATAGAAGGGGGCTGCAGAATTGAAAGTTGTGACGTGCAGACTCCACCCCACGTGAGCGGGGAGCTGTTAAATACATCACAATGTGTACTGCACGGGCATATCACGCTTTATTGTGTTGTCCCGCGTGGAGGGTAACTCCGTGTGCCCAATTCTGGTGACGCTCGCTTCCGCCGTCGCCCAACTGCGCTCTCATTCGTCACCGCCAGCCTCACGCAGCCCGCTCTGCTTCCGCGTTGCACAATCGAAGGACACCATGCGGTCGGTCGATAGCTAGTGAGCTACTCTAAAAGCTAATTGTATTTTCCTTGTCTGGTTTATGGGCAGTTAAGCCTAATCGATAGCAGTTTTATCGTCGACATTGTGGAGTACGTGCTCGCCGAGATAAATGGAATGTCCCTGCTCGCACTGGACCAATTGTCGAGCTGATGGCTCGCTGGCAGTTCCGTCGCCCCCTTTCCTCTTTTCCTTCCGACGCTCGGTTCCTACTCTGTGGAAGGACGTAGGAAGGAAAGAAGGAACGAGAGAATTAAAGCAGTCCCCGTCTTTTCACTGTCTTGTTGCAAGCTTCTCCGCCTCAAACGTCAGAAACAACTTCTGCGAGGCCGAATGTTTTTCCTCCCTTGCTGCGCTGTCATACCGTGACAATCTGCAAGAAGCTACGAGATTCAATTCCGCTCGCGTTTAACCACAAGAAAGAAAAATAGAGTAAGTTTTTCGCTTGTTATTTTGGTGTTGACATGTCGGACAGAACAACATTACGCTTCTTTGCTAGAAGAAATCGTTTAGTAAATTGTTTCAATCGGAAATAAATGGGTTCAGAAATAGTAATTCAGTACACCAGTCGAAACTCATTTTCACTGAAATTCAACTTCATTACTGTAAGATCCAGAGGAATAAAAGCAAATGTGTACGTTGATAAATGTACAGAATGTCTATATAATGAGTGAACGTTCTTTTAATGTGATATTGCTGACGTGCAGAGAAATAACATAATGATCAGACATTTTTCTGTCCCATTAGCTTGTCAATCCAAGTATTAGCTGATTGTGAGTTTCATATCGGGAGGTTTATATGAAATTAACTTTTAGACATGCGTCAGTTTATATCTATAATATTATATTTTTTAAATGTGCGTTGTTTTTACGACTAACATATGTTGAATGATATTATTATACTCGGCTATAATATTGGCTTTTTACTTATGATATTTTCAGTCGAAAATATTTTCTTACAAAATAAATTCTATCAATTTTAAGTTGGTCTCGGTCTTCTACTGTTTAACGTGGAGAATATTATGTTGCATTATAAATAACTACATGTATTTCTTTAAATTTCTTTCCACAACAAATTTTAGATGCATTAGTTTCAATTTCAGATTCCAACATACAGTCGACTCCGGTTATTGTGAATTCGGGTATAGTGAACTCTCGGTTATAGTGAACTTAAGTCACTGGTCCCATTTATATTACAAATTAAAATATGAATATTCGGTTATAGTGAACCTGAACCTCGGTTATAGTGGATATAGCAAATACGTCCTGGACATTATTTGGATCTCTTATGTTATTAGGCGATTAAAACCGCCTTCGGAAAAAGGGATCGTGTGCCAAAAGTGAAAGAGGCATTGAAAGGTGTCAAGATTGGATTACGATACTTAGAGACAGAGGATAATACAGAATCAAGTACGGAGAGAACACGAACTCTGGAGAAGGATCTAGTGTCAAATGTACGAAGCAAACAATTGAATATAATTGATTTTTTTACGTAAACATAAAGATATTGAAATTATCAGTTAATACTATTAATGAATTTTGCGATGTATTAACAAAATCAATGACTGTGGAGAAATTCCATTAAATTTTTTCATCATCGGCTATAGTGAACCTCCGATGTAGTGAACCAAACATGTTAGTCCCCAGACGTTTGCTATAACCGGAGTCAACTGTATTTGAAAAAATACATTGTACATCAATAAATTCGTAACATGGGTTCATAAAAGTAATCCCTCATTAAGTCGCTGACTGCTGAAGAAATGCACGTCACAATAGTTCGGGACGGTAAAGCTAGACGTCGAGCCGTTCCTTTCCTGTTGATTCACCTGCCCCGTCAAGGCAATGCACATCGAAGCGAGCACGTTTCTCCGTATGAGAGCCCGGCACCCAGGCCACGACGTCGACGCTACCGACGTCGACGACGATAAGCGAGCGTCCGACGCACCAACCCACGCCACGCCACGCCACGCCACGCCAGGCGACGCGCGTCGCGACGCCGCCGCCGCGCCTCGCCCAGCACACGTCCCCGTTTGCGCAGTAGGCAGCGGGCGCCCAGGCTGCGAGGTCGCGCGACGCCGCCGGCAGGCATAGTAGCAGCAGCAGCAGCAGCAGCAGCAGGCAACGGCAGCGGCGGCGGCGGCAGCGGGAGGAAGTCCGAGCGGCAGCGGCAACGCACGCCCACGCCCACGCCGTGCGAGAGCAGGGCGCCCCCCAACCCAGCCCGCCCCGACGACCAGTGAGCGTGAGCGCACGCGCGCGCGCTAGTGTGTGTGTGCGTGTGAACGCTGAAGCGGACGCCCGACCGGGTTCCCCGCCGCCAGACGCACCCAGCCGAGCGGCAGCGCGCCTTCCGCGCCCCACCGCCCCCGCCTGTCTCGCCGTCCCGCCGGCTTTCCCCGCTGCCCTTTCTCCACACGGGCTGTCGTGACCGAGCGGTGACCGACCGGTCAACGTGTGAGAAACGTCAGCAGCATTCAACCACGACCAGAACCTAGCCGTGTGAAACGGCCTCACGTACTGATCCGGGGCATCGTGAAACTACCGCGAACGTGTGTCACGTGTGTGTCCAGCCGACCTGCAAAGGATCTTCATCTGCCTAATAATAAGGAATAATATCTCCAAGCCGCAAAACCTTAGTGTATTAAAAGTGTAACAAGTGCCCCCTCATCACCGGATCGCGGGCGACGGGAGATCGCGTCGGAACCTCGCGTGTGTGTGTGTGTCTGTGACAAGTGCCGTGCGTGCTTTGATTAATCTCCCCGCCCGTCCCCCTGGAACGCGACTGCCACCCATAACTCAATTCCCGCGCGCGGCCCTCGTGAGCGAGTGGCGCGTGCGTGCGCGTGCAGTGAGCGCGGTGCGAGCGAACGGCGGCGGCGGCGCGTCCAGCCCCAGCGGTGAACGGCGGCGGCGGCGTCGCGGCTCGCTATGCCCCCGACCGTCCCCGCCGCCCCCGCCGCCACCTCGCCGGCCGCCCCCGCCTCCGCCATGTGCTCGCTGTGCCCGCGCAAGAAGCCCATCCCCAAGAAGCTGGTGCGCTTCGACTCCTTCGTCGACACCTTCTCCATCTCCGAGTGCCCCTCCGGAGGCAACGCCAGCAGGGTAAGCGGCTGCCATTGCGTTCTGTGCGCTTGAGCAGAAATCGTCAAGTAAAACGGAATTATTACTAATGCTACTACAATTATTTTTATTATTATTACTATTATTTGCATATCGCTCATTTATGACCATGATACACGTTATCTTCCGAAGCCTAGTCATATTTATCCCAGAGATATCCCAGTGTGTCATTATGAGAATCAGCTTTTCGGCTGCCTTGGTAAGACGACGGCTGTCGCAACCGTCTGCACCAGAGGAACTGGCATTAATATTATTATTATTATTATTATTATTGTTATTATTAGTAGTATTATTAGTATTATT
Organism: Acheta domesticus; assembly: GCA_031308135.1. Classification (NCBI taxonomy): domain Eukaryota; kingdom Metazoa; phylum Arthropoda; class Insecta; order Orthoptera; family Gryllidae; genus Acheta; species Acheta domesticus. The sequence continues at coordinate 232,396,235 of JAHLJT010009436.1, forward strand.
ATTAATATTATTATGACTCGTCCATTTATCCCACGTGGGGGGAGGATTCAGCTGCCACAGGTGTTGTGGCCTACGCTCACTCGTGCGGTTCCTATGAGTAAGTAACGAACAAGATTTTGTTTTACTTTCAGGACCTCCAACACTACAAGTATTTTTGTATTGTTGCCAGTACATGCTTTATATTTAATTCTTGTATATGTTTATTGACAGATTTTGTTTCTATTCCGGTAGTAGAAATTGTCAGGGGACGGATATGGAGCTTTTCACATGAATATCTTCTTTTTCTCATCCCCTAACTCTTGGTATTTTCTTTGTTAGTTATAATAATAAAAATAATAATAATAATAATAATTATTATTATTATTATTAAATCGCTTCTTCGATGCAAGTTTTGATACAAAATGTAGATTCAAGAGACAGATATTGATGTAAGTGTTCATCGTGTCAAACTTAATGAGTTTAACTACAACTGGAATTTGTCCCTATGAAAAGACAAAAAAAAATCGTTATTAGTGTGATGAAAGATTCATTTGATTGTTGTTCTGCCTTGATGTTAAGCTTACTAAATATTATTATTATCATTATCATTACTATATTATTAATTTACATGTAAGGGGTTTTTAATAATTTATGTTTCTACATTCCTATTCAAAAATGAACTCATGAGTAGTTCTGTTTTACGCGGCGCTCTCATCATTTTATTTCAGTAGACGCAACGTAAGAAGACTCAGTATTTCAAAAACCTGTAACTAAATATACCCCTGAAAAATACTGTGTCTGCGTGTGTAACAAAGAAGAGCGAGATGTACAAAACAAAATTGTTATTGGTACTCAAAACTTTGCGGTCTCATTTGCGTATGCCTTAAACATTTTGTACGCAAACCGAAAGTAATATTATTGAAAAATCGATGTTCACCATATTTCAATCTTTCAATCGTCGTAAAAAATTCACACTATGATTTATATTCCTTCACTTGGCGGTCTTCTAGTTGATTTATGTGCTGTATTTCACTTTGTACATTACAGGTAGGAAGTGAATTTTAAGTGTTGGAGTGATGTTTATTGTGCTGGGATGCTTCATTATTCGCCAAATGTTATGCTATATTATATTTAGAGGGCTATAAATAGAATTGCACGGGATTCATTTTTCAATTCTTCATTATATTATGTAGTATTGTGCCCGCAGAATGTTCTTGCGTCACGTCTGCTTTAAAACATGTGCATTTGATATTCGATGTATCCGGCAACACTTGTTGAATGAAAATAGGAATGGTACTTTATATGCAAGGAACCCTCATGAAGGACTCTGACTTTCAAACTCGCACTAACTTTTCTCGTTAGGTTTCAGAATTCTGGAATTTGCGGCTGGCGTAACCATTTAGCATTTGCGTTGAATCACAGAGCGAAACCTGCGGAGTGGCAACGTAGATGGATGTGTAACTCCTTCTGTAGTTCAGACTTATCTTAATCCACGGCAACTTTCTTGGCGTGCAGCCAAACCGTAAAGAACGTCAACATATATCATACCAGACGTTGCACCGGAAGATAGCGGGGCCACTGAAGTAATTCTTGCCGCCTTTTGAGTGAGCTCTGGAGAAAGTTGTCCCGAGGTTTGTGCGGAAGCTCGCGGTCTGGCGTACGGTTCGTCGTGGGCCGTGGCGGGGCGGGGCGGGGCGGGGCGGATGGATGGGGCTGTGTTTTCGAGTGTGAAGGGCGTGGCGTGCGCGACTACTAGCAATAAACGTCGCCGAGTTTGCATAACTGCGGCGTCCCGCGCTCCGGACCGCGCGATAAGGCGGGTTACAGCGGAAGCGGATATTGCACGGTCGCTCCCCCCCCCTGCCGGCCAGCCATTCAGCCGGCGTGTTCAGCTGTCCCTCGGCCAGCGGCGCGTCACACTAATCCAAAAACCGCCCGTAGCGGCACGGATCCCCTGCTGGTGCCTGGACGATATTGTACGTGTCTCCAGTGATATGAATGAATGAATGAATGAACGAACGGACGGAGCGGTATAGTTACCTGCAGTTTTCTTTCAGCGGGGTGAAGAATGATCTTATATTTTAATTGTAATCGATGTCAGTAGCGTCAAAAGTTAAGACAAGGCCTTAAGCGTCAAGCGTGCCAGTGATCAAGAAGTGACGTGTTCAGTTTCTGCCAGGTGTCGGAGATTTGCCTGAAATGATTAAAATGGGGGACGCCTGCCAGGGTCGAAGTCGTAAGCCGATTTCTGTAAGCAGTGGTTTGGGGTTTCCCGGATAGCATTCAGGCGTATGTCGGAGCAGTACCCTAGAAAATAGGCCACAGACAGCTAGGATCCGTCCTTCCCTACCCTCTTCTCCCATCCTTAGGGAGAGTGATGGATTGATCACTTGACCTCGAACAGCCTAGCCTACTGATCTGGAATCCTTCGACAATCGTTCATGGCCTGAATCGAGTTGTGGGACCAGAAAATAAGAATAATTTTAAAATTTGAGATTTTTTGTTTATTTAAGGTCGCATTAACAACGAGGTCATTAGCGATCTCTGTTGATTTAATGTTAGGGATATCTGTATACTGAATGAAGTGATATGGTGATGGTGAGGGGTGAAAGGACGAAAACAAATACAACCATGCCCGAAGCGGGACCCGCGATCCTTCGAACCTTCGATCCTTAGGCCGGAGTTCGCCAGGGTACTGCACCATTGGCGATCTCGGCCATCCGGATCGGCTAAAATTTGAGCTTGTTGTGAAATTTTTACGTAAATGTATGTTTTTGTTTCTTTTCAAAATTGCGTCGATACACTTGCATTTTGCATAAAGTCTCTGTGTTTTCAAAGTTAAAGATCGTCCAATTGACGATGTCTAGGAGTAAAACTGAAGGAGGGTACTTTCTTGTCATTTTTTTCGGACAATGAATTCGTCAGTTTGTTGTTGGGAAGGATTAAGATACATCGTACGTTTAAATGTTCGTATTCGTATTATTTATTAATTTAGTATATACTTTTAACATTTTAATGAGTTTACAAATGTTTACCTCTGTAGCTCGGTTAACAGGGATTGGATGAACAGCAATGCGGTTGAATTGATAGCTGAATGAGCAATTTTATTGTTAGAAAGTATTGCAAATAAGGTTCAATTTGTGTACACTTGAAGTAATAATGTTCCATTATTGATGTAATTTCAACACTTTTTTCATTAAATGAAGTGTCCATGACAATAGCAGTTGTGAGTTGCTGTGACCTACACGCGACCTTCTCAGAGTTCTTGTTTTCCATTTGTGTTATTATATTATACAAGGCCTGAATGGTACAGTCATTTTACAATTACTTATTGAAATAGCGTGTCCTTGTCCCTGGTCTTTGACATAAATACGTACGTAGTTGTTATTTGTATTCAGTGGGATAGTAAATACATTTAATTGTGTAGTTCGAAGTCAACGGAGCGTAGTCTGACATGTAAAAATTTCTGAACATGTAATGATACTTCTGATTCATTCAGTGACAAATACTTGTTTTCTTCACAAGAACCGAGACCTCAGGGAGACAAATGTGTTTACTCACACAGCTGCTACTTGACACTCAAACCGATCACCTAATTTAGTAAAGAGCATTGGTTGCTAAAGAACAAATGTTCCGTTTAACCTTGTGAAAGAGCATATGTAAACGTCAGATCTTTTCACACTAGAGTGATAGCGAGGTTCTCTGACGATCACAGACGTACCATAAAATTAAAGGGCTTTGGCTGCTGATGGTGTTTGTTGTTAGGAAGGAAAGGGTGCTGGTTTAGTATCATTTGAGAAGACTCTCTCTCTCTCTCTCTCTTTCTTTGAGAAACGTGAGTGATGCGCACCGCGTTGAACGAAAACCTGGACTCAAAGCTCAATCTTATTAGTTCATTGAATGAAATAAATAAAAGTTTAGTAATATTTATATTAAGTAATAATTAATATATATTTAATTTATTTCTATTCAGTAGTCTTCCTTTGATTTTAATGTCGATTAAAAGCTAAACAAGGATGAACAGAATGAGCGTTTTTTCAATTAATTAATTTGATGGACGTTGAGGTCATTGATTCTCGATTGAAGTAATTGCCACTTTTTTGCGTTGCATTGAAACGAGAAACGCACTATTTGGCTCCTTTCGACTACCGTAACATCAAAATCGATCTGCATGCGTACCCTACTTTTTTAAATTTAGGTTGAATAATTACAGTAATAACCAATGCACCCCTGTTTAACTGCAGAAGTTTTCGTGGAATTATTATCGTCAAATTTCACGAAAAGTCACGAATTATATGTCACCTTCGAGAAATGTATGTCGCTGGTAGCCTTTCATTGAGAGGAAATAGTCGTAATATTATTCCTTTGTATAATCTGAATATGTTGACATGAATAGTTGTATGTAAACAGTTAACAATAATAACTGAAAGTCGACCATAATTTTCTTTAAAAAAATTCCATACTACTAAATAAATTAAACTTTTTTCTCAAAAACAACTTTCTTGTGACGGAAGGGAGCTAAATTGCTCGCATAATTTCCAATTACTCCATTTATGAAGTGGAAAATGTCTTCCCGGACTGCGCTCGTTTATATCCGCCTTTTGAGCTTCCCGGATCTCCTCCATTGGAATTTGAAATGATTTTTACAATATCCCTGAGATACGTAATTGACCTCGAACTGATAATAGACTATTATCAATAGAACGTGGTTGTTTAGGAAAAATGAATTAATTATTGATGGTACAAAATGCATTAAAAGACTTGTTTGTCCTCTACGCTAAGCCCACAACATGAAAACAGTCGTGACGTTTGCGTCATTCAGTTCCACCTAGTTACCCCCAAGTGCTGTTGCCGCTGCAGTAATCTCGTACATCATGTACTAGAGGGAAACATGCAGGCGATTCAAGTAATTTTGAGGTGTCTCCCTTCACTCTGTTGTACACATCTCCGTTCTACTACCTATTCATCGTTCCCTGTTCCAAAAAATCGCCAATATTTACGTAGTATTTTGTTTGTAAAACACCTCCAGAACCCGATACCGGAAGCAACAACGCCCTTCACCCGGTGACTTGTGAAAGTTGCAAAACGCGCCCGAGTGCGGAGGGGAAAAGTCCCAATGACATAGTATGGGTAGGTGAAATTCGTTGGTGGTGGATTGTGTTGGACAACGAATAAGGACCTTAATGAAGGAAAGCAATCCATCTAAATCTTGTATTGCTTGTTGCCGTTTCCAAAATAACAAAAAATAGAGGATATCGTCATAAAAATCGGCTTAGATGGCTCAGGGCATCAACTGATGTCAATGTAGTGTCTCTGACCAGGATGACCTAGGTTTGCGTTCCTAGGATAGTCATATTTTCGATACTAGCTAGATGCTTTTCGCCAAAGCATTTTCAGTCGCTTTCTGGGGGAGAATTCTAATGGCCGATCCGATCGGTTGTTTTCCATGGTTTCTGCGATCAATTCCAGGCAAATGCCAAATTAGTACCTTAACAAATGGGCCATGGACCAAGCGCGATATTTCCTTCCTCTTCCTTGTCCTATCCTCATCCCCTTACATATACAAACACACACATACACTTACGTGAACTACACTATCATACATGTAGGGGAACCCAGACAGGAACTTGGAGCTTGTCCTGGCTGGGGCGATTCCCCGTTGATGGGAGATGCCTGGTTCGGGAAAACCCCGCTAGCCGACGTGTAGGTCGGCGCCGGATGTCACCATTCAGCGGGGGCCACCTTTCGAGGAATAGACATGTACTACACTTACGGGACGTATTACCTTAGCAGTTGATGCGCCCGGAAGCACGAAATAACCAAGCAATCCTTGTAAAGCGCGACTGCCCAAGTGTCTCGCAGCCCCTCCGGACCGCGCTCCGGCGGCGGTGGCGGGCGTTCACCCCGGGAGCGTCGCGCGTCGTGCCTGCCGCGGGGAGCGGGAGCGGGAGCGGCCTCCTCAAGCTGCGCCCGAGTTCTCGCGGGCCTCTTCCCTCACCAAATTACATGTGTGCCTTTAAAAACGGAAGATAATTGCGGGGAATATCCCGGAAAGAGCGTTGTATCTTTGCGACGTACACACGACCCCCTTTCCTGTATATTAGTTTCTTCAAGCGACTCCTTACTGGCATGGACTCGTCCTGTACTTCCGCGTCCTTTCGTGGGAACGAATGCACCAAAACATTGACTCGTACGTTAGGTAGTCCGAATATTTACGAGTTTTTTTTTAGTATTCCTCTTCTGTCTTCTCGTATCTTACAAAATTTATTTTCTTATATTACTGTTGTAGCTATCAGTAAATAAGAATAAAATGATTTAACTAAGACAATAAACTGTACATAAAATGAATTGGGATTGCGAAATATGTGGGTAAATTGTTTTATTGAATGATAATGATATTATTTAATTATTTTTACAAACCAAATTCATAATCAATGTCAGTCGCTTAGAATAAAAAAAAATTGACGACAAAAGTTAGAAGAAATCAATCACAAATGTTTATATAAGCTTTAAACATGCTTTATCAAAAATCGAAATTATTAAAGCAGTATAGCATATTCCATACAAATGAACGAAATTTTTGTGAAGTAATAAATAAAGTAATCGGCATCAATTCTTTTTTTAATACCAAATATAACTAATATTCTTATTATTGCAGAAATGTAAAATGATAGCCGTGTATGTTTCTCGGCCTCTTCAAGATCCTTTAATATGAGACTTTATTTTCCTCAATGCTATTCATTGCCAGATTCACACAATTATCGCCCCATTAGCAGACAGAACCATGACAATTGAACTGCAACAGCTGCGTGACCTTGTAACGAACTCTTTAACTAACTACACATGACCCGTTGCACCTCATTTCCTGTGACTCAGCACATGAACCGTTGTGAACAGTCTTTTCGAGCAGATGTATCTATGTGCCATTCAGCCTGGAGGCAAGACATGAGGATATGTAGAAAGAGCGGGTTATATCATCGTTTCGATAGTGCGCGAAATAATTCTGTGAGAGAGATCAGCGTTGGGCAGTCAAAATTGTTCGAAGTTTTAAAGCTGATGTTTTCGATCGAATGTAATAAAATGTTATGAAGCTTATGGAATCGTTCAAGATAAGTCTTTTGCACATATATATTATATTTATTGGGTTTGTATTGTGCCTAGAAATTAGCCTTTTAAAATGACGTATGTTCCTTACGTTTACTCCAGCTGATTAGAATTTTCTAAGGTTATTTCATAATATATTCAAATTTCTTGGTATGTTTTAGCTAATATTGCTAAGTAGAAATGACATAGCATTTTAGTGGATAATTCAGTGGTTGAAGTGATATGATAGACAAAATTAATTTTGTTTGCTGTACTATCTCTAAACTCACATTAAATTTAAGAATTTACAATGGGTATTAATATCTATGTTCAGTTCAAAAGGTTTATTCATTTATTTTTCCTCAGCTATACGTAATAGAAGAAACGTATTTGATTGGATTCAAACATGCTCGGCTACGACTTCGGCGAGAAAATGAGTTTTGAGGGTTCAAGACGTGAATAAAGAGGTTTCTACATGAATGTCTGTATGGTTATGTCACTCTCAGACAAAAGCAACTTAGTAAACACGTTAAACGTAAATCCAGATGGAATCATTCTAAATATGTTCAAGATTGGAAAAGGCAGCGAGATAATACACTCAGTTTTCTATGAAAAATGTTCCGAAATTATAAAAAATTATAGTTTATCCCAAAGTATTGGAGCTGGGACGCTGGTCTCTCATTTCTCAGTCTCCACCACACACATATCCTTGTGTATGGCATATAAGACATATAAGAGAATAATTGACAGAGGAATAAATAGTTCATTTCAAATGAAAAGTGTCGCAAAACGCAAAACTCTTCAGTTTAACCTTATTAAAAGGGAGGGGGTGATCGGAACCTTACAACCCAGCTTAAATTATCCAAAGCTGCTGCATCCACTGTTACAACTGGATTAGGTTTGAGGGCGGGGGAGGGATGACACCCACACGGATGCTACTGCACCTTGCTACGCCACTGTTTGTACATACATTTGTTCCTTGATGACATTAATGAAATATTTCAAATAATTAATGACTGATAATAAAAATGAAAGGGAACTCCAGAATGATTGCTCACGATTACAAGTAAGAAGTACTACTACTCATGAGCAGTTGCATTTTTTCATATGAATAAACGTTTCATGAAACTTGGAGCATTTATGTCCCTCTTTCAGTAATTGCTCAGTACCTGGTATGCTGCGATTGTTCAATTTTTGTCTGTTTTGTTTATCTACTACACCATGCGATGCATGTTTGTTCCTGATGCTGCCGATCGTGTTAGGTTAAGAGGAACAGTTGTCGTACATTGAGCTTCGTGTTTTGTATTTCGTTCATTAATGCAAAACTATTGTCATCTTTGTATCATTATTTATCGCACCACTTTTCGTTTAATTACATTCACCAATAAAATAATTGGCTATCTCCTGAACATTTCGCGCATAGAAACTGTAGAGGTTTTATTATTACTCTCATCAGTAACTATTTTTATCTCGTACAACTTTTGTTGACGAAATTGTCGAATGTCTTCCATCAATCATTCGCTCACCTACAACATCACAACCAACTCACAACAGTCGCTTATAACCTCTTTTGTACCCCTTCAAAATGATTTGGTTCACCTGAGTTTTCTTGGAAAATTAGAAGTAAATACGTCGCATTTGAAACAAATTATCGATTTTATTCATAAGAAAGGCAAGTAATTGCTCCACTAACGAGCAGGTACACACAAATGGAGAAATTGCTCAAGATAAGAGCAATTGCTCACGTCCTTTGTTCATCCTGTTTGTAGTACTAATAGCTTTTAAAACTCGAGAAAGAAGTAATAGCACACTTTTATTCACATCGCCCAATGTCTAATTTGTATCATTTCCTGCAGTACATTGTCCAAATTGTTAATTTTACAAGACTACGCCGCACAAATTACTAGGTATTCCATGCCATCTATCGTTGTATTTTAAGGTTTGAAACACTTCAAAATATGTTACACCTGTCTTCAGAAACATATTTGACTTATGTATATAGGAAACTAGAGGCAAACACGATAGCCTATCGATGCAAAAAAGTCGTAACTTATTTACACTCAGAACTAGCAATGACTCACTGAGCTGGTAACGATGCATCCTGTTTGGGTTAATACGGAACAATTGCTGTCGCAGACAAAACATTCATGAGCTACGTACTGCTTTGCAAGAACACACGTTAGGCAAATATCACGCGCTGCTCTGCGACTGCCTCGAGCACGTGCAGTCTCCATGGCAACCGCGTGCGCACGCCCGTTCGCTTCGCGTGTCCTCGCATGCACGCGCGCACGCCTCATAACAACGGCGCCCATCCCTGCCCGGCTATTGAAGGCGCCGCGCGTAAACCAGTCTTCCGCCCCCGCACTCCCTCCCGCTCCGCTGGCGCGCCTCCCTCGACGCCTGCACCGCACAATGGGCCCAACCGGCAGGAAACATGCCATTCTGGGATCGCAAAGTAGCCTAAACTTCACTGCAATAGACCAAACTAGTGGTGCTAAAACAGCACGTACTTTCCCCACCGTATTTTCTCGCAAAATTACGCGAAAAGTACTCAAAGTTTTGAAAAATTCTTCATGATCTTATTTTAAAATGTATCTTCAAAAAATGTATTTCATTAAAGAAACAAATCTCTATTTTTAATATTTTAGTTGTAGGAAGACTCAAAGAAAATTTTGAACTTTTGCAATTTTCAAAATATGAGGGTTTTTACCGAACATCAGACTTTCACCTTTCTCTTAGACACTAGTCCTTCACACTATCCAACAAGAAAATTTGATCAAAATCGATGCAGCCGTTTTTTTTTTAATTGGAAAATGTCCCAGGAGCTTCACGTGAAGTACACAGAATTAGAATGTCAATTTGAAATTCAAGGGGACATGACATCAGCCAGATCGAATGGGAAATGTCCATTTTGGAGAAAATAGGCTGAACCGATTAGCATCTAGCGTTGTTCACAGGCGGACGGACGGACAGACTTTTTGCCGTCATGCGATTTTCAGCATCAAAGACCTACAAAACATCGATTCTTTCTGCATCACGTGTTAGAGGATTTTTTCCCTAAATTTAGTAACTGAATTTGCGTTACTAGGGTCCTGTAGTAAAGAATGTTTCTGACGAAAATTCGCAGTTTATTGGCGCAGCATTACATAGCTTTCTCTCTCCTCCGTAGCGAGACAGTAAAAATGGGAAAAGCGTGTTCAGATAATAAAACAGAGCAATTTATTAAATCTGTGGAATATGAGTTTCCTTAAGATTTCTATGTAGCTTTAAACACATCTTATCACTCTGAGAGATGTCCGAAGATAATAGAATGTAAGTGGTATTTCTACATTTATTACATATTACGTTATTTGTAATTAATATCATAATACACTACATTAAGCAATTGATGTACTTACCTTGATTGATGACTTTGATTGACCTACCTCAGCAAAAAATGATCTGTGTGTGTGAAACGTACAAAATATCCCTCCATTTTTGGCAAACAATATTACTCCTTTTTTTAGTAGGTCGGTTTTTGCATTAAAACATTTGCGTTTCGGCACGTTTGGTACGTTTTGCGCCGCCTGCGCTATTCCCGCCTCGCCGCGCCCACCCGCAGCGCCGCCACCACTGCCACCGCCACCGCCACCGCCGCCGCCGCCGCCGCCGCCGCCGCCGCCGCCGCCGCCGCCGCCGCCACCGCCGCCGCCGCCGCCGCCGCCGCATCCGTCGTAACCACTTTACGGCCGTGACCACGCCGCTGGAACGGGCGAACTGCGTCGCTCCGCGCTCGACCTGCACCAGCGCCCTTGCTCGGTCCCTTCACCTCAAATACCTTTTCTTCCACGTTCGTGTGCAAGCCTCACCGCCCTTTAGCCTCAAATTTCGTCCACCTTGCCTGATTTTTTTTAAAGGTACCGTTTTTCTCATTGAGGAATGGCAAATGAAAACAGGACATATTATTACACAGAACGGGAGCATCCAGTGATGGTTGGTGGTCCTCATATTCGTTTCATTTCTGAAACTCTCTTATTCCTATTCAAACGCATTAGAAATATTAGATTTTGCCCTGTGTTAACCTATTCTTAATATGGTATTCTTTCAGTCCACTCACTTCTCAGTACTGATCCTTCCGATGTTGTAAGAATTGGTACGTGAAGGCCTATGAACCCCATATTTTTATCTGACAATGTTGTATTAAGTTCTATTTTCATTTAGAGAGATCGTTCAGGTACCCCAAAAATTAGTAACGAAACCTTGTTTAATATTTCATATGTTATCATTGTAATGTTGAAGTTGTCACTAACTAGAAATTGGTATTTTCATTCCTAATCGTTTAATAATGTTGAGCTAAGCGTCTGTATTTATATTTGCTTGCGTAATAAAAGAAAAGTTTTAGAATTTAAAACTTTCACTTGAAATAACTCTGAAACAATTATATCACATTGAGCTGTGAATGTCTCTGAATAAATTTCTGAACATTAACTAGTAACGGTCAATGTTTATCTTTAAATTAGCATTTCCCTGAAATAACACAGTTACTCTCTCGCTTTGGCTCACTCTCCGCCTTGGTTATACCGCGCAGTTCTGCGTCACATGTGGCTACACATGACAAGGTCATGTGCCGCCCAACTCCCGCCTGCACAATCCGAGGCACCTGACCCATGCCGCGCCGGCTGCGTGCGTCGCATTCGCCATTCCGGCTGCTGGCTTCTCCCGGCGCGGCCGTGGCCGTGATGCCCCTTCCTCTCTCCTCCTCCCCTCCCCTCCCTCGCCACACCCGCCACGTCCCCGCCCTGTCTCCTCCTCTCCCCGCGCCGGAGCGCAGCTGTTTCACTGCCGCCGTTTCCGGTGAGGCTGCGTTCCAGGCCCCGTGCTGCTCCGAATAAGCCCGCCCGGAGTCGGGATATGAAGTCGCCGTCAGTGGTGTAGCTCCTTAGTTAGTTTCTAAGGTGCAGTCGTTTTCCAGCGAAATATGAGTATATATGAGCGAAGTATGACGAAATACAAATATCCGTTAAGGACAAGTAAGGATAAAGTTTTCTTTCATTTTGCACTATTACTTCAACTGATTTTTACAAAAAAGTGGATTAATTTAATTTAAAATTAAAATTAATTTTAATTTATTATTAGGTTTTTAGTTTAAATTACATTCTGATTAGGAGACAGTTTCAAAATTTCAGCGTCCCCAAGGGTTCTCTGGTACATTGCGACTCTGGAATTTGTATATTAAATTCTCACTGAGTTTGCAAGAAAATCCGTCAGAAGCTTACGTTCGTGTCACGATTCGTTTATAGCACTCCTCCAAGATATTTCGGGTCTTGGCCACTTATTTATGCACTGGGTCGCAAATACGTATGTCGACGCGATGTAGTCCTGAACACCCACTCCCTTGAAACTCTGCCAATTATTGCATTAGGAGCCGTGTCCATGAAATTCACAGTCAGTTCCGTCCATCGGAACTACGCTCTACCGAAACTGCATGTAAATTCCGCCTGTATTCCTCTCAAATGCATTGTGTTCATTGGCATGAAATGAGATAAACCTCTCTCAGAATAATGGCCTATAATTTAAAAAGTAGACCACGACGATTGTGAACCTGTAGAAGACAAAAGTAGTACAATAAATTACCGGAGCCTACCATTCGTGAATATTTGATTTCAAAATGCACATGCTGAACCAAATTCGGCGATAATTTTATTAAAACGAATAGATGATGATGTATGTCTTGATAAACAGACTATTCTACTTATTTGTTATCGCTGTTACCAATATGCATCACATTTTATCTTTGTATTACATATTCTTTGTACTAATAACAAATTGTTCACATGTAGTTCCAACGATAACGATCATACACGAGAAAACTAATGGATGTTACGTATACTTCCAAATTCCACGCCTACGTGAAAGCTCTTTTTAAAAGGAACACAAAAGTCATTAAACTGTAAATTCTATGCGACTAATTTTGTCTGAACATAATGGGTAAACAAAAAAAACCATTTGAGATCTTAACTTGTTTTTATTTTTAAGTGAAATGTCCACGTACAGCACCTTTTTTAAATGCAAATCCTCCCTCCTCACTGTTGTCACTTCATGGTCGTTCTTACGTAAGGCAAAAAAACGTACTGCGAGGAGGAGAAGAACGCGGGTACGGCGCTGCGAGCGGGCAAGCACCGCCCACGCCACCCGCTTCGGTCGAGAGCTTCCGCGGCCCCAAAACACACGCTGCGCCGACGCCAAGGCCAGGCCAGGGTGTCGCCGGGCGGCAATTAACGTGGGCACTGGATGTCGTGAGGACGGAGTTAGGACGGCGCGCCCGCTGCCGCTTGTGGCTTACGGCTCCCAAATCCTTCCTCTTTCGCCTTCAAGATGTGTCCGTTCTCCATTTGGAAATCTGAGTAAGTTTTACCTCGTCGACCACTACGTACTTAGGTAGTGAATAGAAAGTGTTGTAATGCTGCGGCGGAAATTGTCAATTTTTCGACACAAAACTAGGACTGTCGGGCCCTGGTATAAAAAGGCGATAAATATTACTGTATATAGTAAATTTCTTCCTCTAACATGCTGTATAGACAGTCCTTAATACCGAAAAATCGGTTGAAGGAAAACGTCCACCTGCAGTCAACGCTGGCAACTAAACCGTTCAGACGATTTTCTCCAAAATTGATATTCCACGATCGACCTGAACGATTTCGAGGCCCTACGAGTTGGAAACTGTTCTTTTGATTTTTGAGTGTACTTTACATGAAACCTCAACAAACTTCTCTTGAAACTGGCTCCACATTTTTTTAAACTTTGTTCCCGGATAACGTAAAGAACTCTTTAAGAAACGGTCCAGATCTTAATTTTCCTTGTAAAATTTCCCTAATAATTTCCCTAATAAAATTATGAAAATTACAGAAGTTAAAAATGTTTTCGGCGACTTTCTACAATTGTAATGTTGAAGACAAATGTTTCCTTATTAAAATCTGTTCTTGATAGATCTTGAAATAACATCAAGTACAATTTTTAGAAAATATTGGTAGTTTTCACGTAATTGTGCACAATATATAGACATTTTTAAACAATAATTTTCTCAAAAATGGCTCCAATTTTTTTTCTTTAAATGTTTTTCTCATTGCGAGCTAAGGACGGTAAAAATTTGATGCTGGTCCTCTTTTAGACGAATTCACTACGTTTTCAAAAATTGAAAAAGCTAACTTTGGAAAAGTAGAATATTGACGCTACAGATTTTTTTAATAATATCACTTTTAAAACATTAGATATTTAAAAAACGCCATGTACAAATTTTTGAAAAGAGTAATTTTCGCTTAATTTCTAGAAACGTACGAATTCTTTAATTCTCCATTACATTTTGGAGGGTGCATAATCGAACAAAATTAACATGATATCATAGTTTATCAGAATTGCAATTGGATAAATTAGAATTATAGATTTTAAAAACGTTTTCAGCATTAGATTCATTTTCACAAACTGAAATTATCATCTGCACGATATGTTTGGAAACTATGTTTAAAATAGTCTTCCTCTAGTTCACACAGCTGTCTTGTAAGAGTTAGAGTTTTGTTTCGAGGGTAGATATTCTACTTAGAGTAGGGCGTTGGGGGTCCTGCCCAAGTATGAAGGTGATGGCGAAGGGAGCAGGGCGGGCAGGCGGGCGAGCGGGCGCCGTTCGCGAGGCGCTTTGCCGCGCAGTCGATCGAGGACGCCACGCCAACGCGAGTTCCGCCCCCTGGAGACGAATGTCTTTCCCGGAGGACCCCTGCAACTCCTTGCGTCACCTCCAAAGATATACGAGGTCGCGCGATGAACTGCGGCCATAAAGCAATGGTGTATGTCTTTGGCATGGTAGAGAAATACGCGGCAGAGTCAACATGCTCAAACTGTGCTACTGTAAAACTAGAGGTGCTACAATAACAAATACTTTTTCGTATTGTTTTCACCATTTTGTAACAGTATAATACTAATTGAACGCGCTAAAATACAATACTACTATTCCCCTCTCGAAAGTACGAACCTAGGTTCGAATGTTCCATAAACAGCGTCCGTAACGATTGAACCACGAAGCTTCTCATTTGAGAGTCAAAGAACTGGTTGGAAAGCTTTTCTTTGACGTACATTTTAGGAAACCGTTGTTTAACGAAAATGCCTTTGCCATTGTTACAAACGTACTTTGCTATATTCGAAAAATTAAAAGAAAACATTTAAACCTTTTTTGAAAAACTCGAAAATATAATTGGGATTTCATGAAGAGTATCCCCCAAAGTTAAAAAGATCCGTTTCAATTTAACGACACCAGCCCAGTCGATCGGGTAATATCTTTGGTTAAAATACTGTGTAGTGTGTAGTCTGCATTTTAGGCGCAGCTTTGTTCAATGGCTGTGAGGCGGGCAGTCAGACTCACAGACAGATAGATGTTTTACCGAAAACAATTTTTTCGGTTTCAAAAACCCACAGAACTTGGATTCTGACTACCCTAAGTATGCGAGAAAGTAATTTACTACAAACAGGAGCAAGAAATATTCACTTGTCGGTATTAGGGACGCACAAAAAGAGTTTTCATTTCGAAATAATTTCACTTTTCGCTATAGAATTAAAAATTTTCCCTATGTTAGTAGTAGTGTACGAGAAAGTAACTAGTGGTGCTATAACAACATGTATTTTCCGGAATTATTTGGAACGGCTTCGCATGTTACACTTCACTGCAGTGAGTGACTGTTATCCAATTTAAAAACATCGGTTCAAGTAAGATGAATCAGGCGAACGAGGCAGGAAAGGATCATGTCAGTTTAAAATCGTAATATGCTCTAGTGCAGGGCTGTCCAAGTGGCGGCCCGCGGTGCCATTTATTGTGGCCCGCGATAGGGTATTTGTCGAAAGTGAAAATTCCTTGCATCCATGTCAGGCGAGAAAATTGGGCACCTACTTCACGCGCTCTGTCGGGCTGAACACATCCTTAATAGGATAAGTTTATATTTAAGAATTATGTAAAATAGGATATGTTTATATTTAAGAATTATTTTTGACTAAATTCAGAAATTCAAAATCATCCCAATGTGTTTCTCTGCGTTATGCATGGTACGGTCTGATATCACGCATGGTTCCATCCCCCTTCCCCCCGTGTCTGAACAGCCGGGCAAACTGCCGAGATCAACTATTTGGGGAAGTCGAGTGTAGATTGTCCTAATAATGTAAATAAGGCCCACAGCCATATGAAAGGTTTCAGTCGCGGCCCTCGAGGCGTTGCAAGTTGTACACCCGTGCTCTAGTGAAAGATTTTGAAATAAGAAAACCTATTTTATCTTAGAAAGAAGATTAATTGTAACTTATTGTTCAAACAGTTGATTCGGCCATGCGCGCTGACTCTTCAAGCACTGTGACGTACATCACACGAACAAAAAATCAACCCAACGCGAAAGGAATTGTGACTGACATACGCTCGATAACCGTCATGTGTAATGGACGAAGCGTGTTTCGAGTTGATTCAACTGCGTACATTTCGTAATTTCCATTCCGGACATCGACGAATTCACCGTTACAAACAATCCGGAGCTCAAAAGCTTCTTCGTCACATCAGCCTTTCGCTCGCGCGCGAGGGGCTTGTCGTTTTAACACGACTGTACCTGCAGAGCAAAAGGGGCGTTCAGCGACGTTTTGTTTCCAGCGGTGGAGTGCCGCTTGGCGGTCGACAGTATCGACTCGCCCGCGTCCTGGCAAGCCGCCGCCCCCGCTGTTGCCGTGCGATGTTGGCGTTGCCAACCAGCGCTATTTCCTCCGCGGTGCTGACCTACCATTAAGAATACGTTTTTGCTTGGATTTTGTGCTTTTCTTTGTGGAAATTGCAGTTTTTCAATCGCCAAATACTTTCTTTTTTTCGGGGAAATTATGATGATTTAAGTCTCTTGGAAATGAGATCGATGTCAAGTATCTGTTGAATCTCTTTCTGCTGACTGCATTATGTTATCCTTCCCAGCAATGTTGGATGGACTGAGATTCATTCATTTTTTCGTATTTAAAAACCAAGTTTTCCCTCGACCAATTACAGGATATGGCGGTGACATCTTGTCATTAAGTAGATATTAATGACGTAGAAAGCTATTGAGTTAGGAGGCGAGATAGATTATATATACGAAACACCTTGTAGTTCTATTGTTAACTCTTTCCTTTACGTGACCCCTCTTCTCACTCACCCGCATTTATCTTCCTACCTGAACTCTTCCCTCACCAGCCGTACCACTTAATTCTCTTGCATCTCCTTTCCCATCGCACTTAAAACAGTGCACTTGTCCCCCCTCTCCATCCTATACTTCCATCCCTTTCGTCGCCTCACCCGATTCCCCATTCCTTCACGTGCCGACACAGTCACCACTCCCTACGCCCTGACGGTGGCATCCGCTCCAGGGAAGGCGTGTTGCGTTCTCGGGTATCTCTGCGGGCATCGCGACGCTTATCGCTCGTGCGACGCGCTGCGCGAGAACGGTGGCGGAGGCGAGGGCGAAGGCGGGGGCGGAGGCGGGGGCGGATGCGAGGGCGGAGGCAAGGGCGGAGGCGGGGGCGGAGGCGAGGGCGGGGGCGAGGGCGGAGGCGGGGGCGGAGGCGGAGGCGGGAGCGGAGGCGGGGGCGAAGGCGGGGGCGGAGGCAACGGGCAGCGGCGACTGCCCATGGGGCTGGCGAGTGGTGGCGACGGGAGTGGCGATGACGGCGGCGTGATGAATGGTGCGGGTAACGAGCACGCGCGACGCGATGGTCGCTTCCGGACTCGCGTCGATACCTCCTCGCCCGCAAAGGACGAGCGCGTGTTACGTGGCCGGCGGGACGCCGCGCCGCCCGCGCCGCGCTCGCTCTCACAGTGGGCCCGGAAGTCGTGTATGGGAGAACACAAACCGACGAGAATAAAGAACTTATATACCCACCTTTCGTTGCAAAAAATTATGGCTTAAACATGTTTAATGAGTATTTCAGGAGCATATAAACCCCGATGATTCTAGCATTAAATGTAATCTTTTTCATTGTGAGTCATAATTTCAGTCAACATGTATTAAAGTTAGCTGACTCATTAGATATCATGAGGTATTTTATTTCGGAAATGTTTATTTTCTGCAAAAAATTAATTCTAGAGAATCAATTTAATCGCAAATATTTGATCGTGTTAACATGTTTTATGTTTTGTTTTATTCAATTCTCATTGGAAAATCTCAATCATCTCTGCTGGGCAAAAGGTTTACCAAATACTTAAAAAAGTTGAATTTATTTCTAGCGATTGGATTTCTGATCCTCTTAACGCCTCGAGTCATGAACGCCTGAGATTCAGAACACTGCAAGATGTTCTTTTCGTTCTCAAGTTGTACGAGCTTTTACCAATAATTTATCAATTTCAGCAATTATGTTTATGTAGCAACATTCGAGTGTGTCGATGTTTATTGCCAACCTAGATAAAGCAATTTCGAATACATCAAACGGAAGTACTAGATATCTTAAGAATATTTCGACAGAAAGATGACCTGAAACATGTCGATCTCATCTCTCTTAACGTTCTGTTTATCTTTACATCCATAAGCAACCGTCGACATTTTTATTGCCATAACTCGTTCTTTTAACTGGGAATGTATTAGGAAATCATTTCATTTTCCTAAACAATTTCTCATCCCTTTTTTTCAAATAATATATTCCTTGAACAACTGTGCATTGATTGATTGCGACCTTGTAGCATTGATTCCAGAAGAAAGTGTTGTTTTTTTGTTTTTCCGATTTCGTCGCAACCTCTATATCACTCGATGTGGTGCGCATTTCCCAGATTCAAAGCGCTTTTGTAGATTCGAGAGGTCATTAGCGTTTTTGTGTGTAGCGAGTCCACTACTGCAACTATGACGCGCAGTAGGCAGCGTAAGATTCTGACGGTCTAAAATCGAGGGTGACCTCAGGGATGCGAGCATTCAGAACTGTCGTTATATGCACCCCATTTTCGTAGAGTCACAAATTTGTTGTTTTTTTTTTTCGTTTGTATAAAATACTTTCTCGTGCTTGTAGCACGAGATCATGAAAGTTAGGTAATGTTGGGGCGAATAGATTTAGAAGTAAAACTTTTTCTACTGATAGAGCTAAATGTACTGAAACATAATTACATTACATTAGTTTGATAATTTTACAAAAATTACACATTTTTTTAATCTTTCAGATCATTAACTTTTATATTGGGGATGCTTTTATACATTATTGTATTTGCAAGTAGAAGTGTTTAAAACGACTTCTTATGAGGATTTAGGAAAACTCAAACCGTTTCTGTGAAAATGAGCTCAAATTTGTGTAATTTCAAAAACACTCAAATGTCATGTTCTAAATATGGCTACAAATTTTTAAATTAAAATTTGCTTATAGGAGGAGGTTTTCCTCCTCTATAATATGCTCAAAGTTATATTTGAAATCTTAGTATTAGGGAACCCAAAAATTGAGAAAATGTGAAAATAGGTGCCGATAGGTAGCATCAAGAGAGAAGGGGTGGTAAAACTGAATAGCTAGCTCATACTAAAGAAATTAAAATAATAACCAGTATGAGAAATTCGTGTATTATTGTGTATTGTGAGGCAACACCATTTTCTTCGATGAAACAACTATCCTCGCTATAAGCATTTGTGTCGTAGGAGAAAGGAAATTGTCAAGAATCTGCTGTGAAGAAACGAATCGTTTCCAGCAAATAAGTAACGAAATAATTGCTTAACCAATTCAAAAGAAGGCGGTGGACATTTTTTTCCTCCTGAAGGGGCTCGTCCTATGTACTACAATCTTTTCTACTAAAAATGTCTGCGCAACCTACCGGCTAACTGTGGAGCAAACCAATTTGCCTTTCACCGCGGAAGAAAACGCTCTGCTGAAATTAATATAGTTCTCTCGCAAAGTGACATTTTTTTAGATGAATCTTGTTTCTTATGCCTCGACGATCTGTGCAATTGGTTCGGACCTACTGGGCGGCACGCCGCGGTGCGGGCGGGGGATGCAGAGGGCCGAAGCGGGGTGCCGGGCGGGGGCCGAAGCGCCGCAAACCCCCACCTCATGCAACGTGGGGCCCCGAGCGGAGGAATTACCCTGCTCATAAATCGCTGTCGCGGTTTCCGCGTCTTATCGCGCGCGCCGCGAAGTATCGAGTACAACACGGACGTAGGCGGCGGAAGGGAAAGCCGCCACAAACGAATGGATGGAAATTTTCGTCGCCCTTGTTTCGCGCGCAGCGAAATAATTATGCTTTCTGAAGCACGAGCATTCACTAAGTTTGCCGCTGGCTCGTTGCCTTGTGTGAAAGATTAGGCCTTTGTAATTCACAGCGTGTCGTTCAAGTGAGAAAATGAGAGTAGTTTGTGTTAAAGTACAATATGGAATTGTATGCTCTTTCGTTCATTATACGCTCGGTATTGTTCGTGTTGATGCTTTATCATGAGAGATAATTATTTTTTTGTGGTTAAAAGTAGAAATGACACCAACGTTTTACTCATATCAGTTTTATAAAAAGCGTTCGTATACTACGTATTTGGTATAATAATTTGAAGCTTCTTAACTTCACAAAGTACGGAATGAATTGGAATAAAACTAGTGGTCCTACAACAGCACTTACTTTCCCGTATTAGAGGAAACAGCTAAGTAGTACTGTAATATTGCTCTTTATGCGCTACTAACATCTTCGCTTGGAACTCACTATTTCCATTGCAGTGTTGTCAGAACTATGTGAATTCTACAACTTCATAAAAATAGAATGCAAAAGTTTTGTAACCCTGTATTGGAAAAAGAAGCCTGATACCCTGGAAATATAGAAATGCCTTCCATTGGGCCATGATTAAGGAAGAGTATTTTAAAACCATGCAACAAATTCTCTACTCACTACAAATGGTACAGCATTTGGTGCAAAACTAAATATTTGCCTGCAAATATCAACATAAATTAGACAATTATAGCTCCTTTTCATACAGCTCCATTAGGTCACAACAATGACACTAATTCACAGATATTCGCGAGCGCAAAGTGAATTCCATTGTTGCAGACCCTGCATTGTCGCTATTCTGAGAGCTATTAATTCTTTTTACTTATTTCAAATATTTCAAAATAAACAATTTCTAAAATATTAATGTGTCAGTCTATAACAAAGTTCGAATGTAAGAAACGAAGAAAGAAATAATACACAAAATTGCACATTCTAATTTACGACGCATCCAGCTGTCCGAAGCGCAGTAAATTTACAGCGGCCTATTACGTTTGTCACAAAATTAAAGAAAAACTACTCGTATTTTGAAAAAATTAAGCTTGACCGTATTTATTTTATTTATTTATTTGTCAAAAAACAGAAACAGAATGGCACAGACTTTCCCGTATTAGTTTTCTATTTTCCTGGGTCTTCGCTAGCTATTCGGAATTGCCACATACTCTTTCTTGCCAGCTACCATCTATCATCGCCAAAAGTACATTTTTTTGTCATTTTCTTAATTTTTCGGTTTCCTATTGGTAGAACAGAAACATTAATTTTAGAATATTAAAGAACACAAAAACCTAGCCGTAAATGGCAATTTTCTTTTAAAAATTATGTGCCGTTTAAGAAAAAATGGCGTTTTAGCACTACTAAAAATGCGAAATTAGAAGCTCATTTTCACAGAAATTTTTTGAGTTTTCAAAATACTTTATTTGAAGTTATTTCAAGCACTTACACTCACAAATATAATCATCTTTACAAATTGCGGATAATGTGCATATTAAAGATGTGAGAGATCTTTCAAAAAATTTACATTTATATAATTTTTGAAAAAAACAAAAAAAACTCAAAATAAACTTCACGCTATACTAATAAGTGTAATTAGCACTATCCGTTACAAAAGTTTCAAGAAAAAATTGCAGCCATATACGAGAAAATGACGTTTGAGCATTTCTGAAAATGCCGAAATTTGAGCTACTTTTCACAGAAAACGGTAGTGTTTTCGAGAAACTTTACTTGACATTATTTAAAGCATATATACTCGTAAATATAATAATGTAAAAAAATCGCCGATAATGTAAATATTAACGACGTGAGAGACAAGTAAAAAAATTTACATTTTGGTAATTTTTGAAAAAACCAACCGATAGACCAAAATGGCTTTTATGTCATTGATAGAGTACATTTACCACTATCCCTACCAAAAGTTTAAAGAAAAAATTTGGAGCCGTTTTTGAGAAAATTTTCTTTTGTAATTTTTTAAAATTGCACATATTGCACGCAATATTGCACGAAAACTACCAAAATTGTGAAAAACATTTACATGACCTTTATTAAAGAACTCAATATGCAGAACAAATTTTATTTGAAGAAAAAATCTCTATCTTCAATTTTGTAGTTGGAGAAAGACGCCGAAAAAAAATTCAAACTTTCACAATTTTCGAAAATTCAGAGCTGTACGTGAAAATCGGACCTATGCCATGTTAAAAAGTGTATTTTCCTCTATTCATCCAAGAAATTTAAAGAAAAAAATTTGGAGCCGTTTTTGAGAAAATGTTGAAAATCCCCGGGGGGCTTCATATAAAGTACCCCCAAATTTTAAAGAATCTTTTTCAAAATCACAAAGCTTCGACTAGAATCAGATCGACTGGGGAATATCAATTTTGAAGAAAATCGACCGAACGGTTTAGGCGCTAGCGTTGACCACAGACGGACAGACGGACGGAATGCCGGCAATCGATTTTTAAGTATAAAGAAGCAACAAATCATGGATTTTGACCACACCACGAGATAGAGGATTTTTTTTTCTTAATTTAGCAACTGGTTTTATCCACTTATTCGTTTTCACGGCCCAGCAATAAATTTTTTTCCGCCGAAAATTGGCCATTTTTTCGCGCAGCATTACATAACTTTCCCTATACTACGTATATCACTCCGTGTATACGTACGTATACGGGAAAGTAAAAATGATTGTGAAGGAACTACATAATAATTCATCTCACTAATTTTTTTATGTAGCTTTACTAAATACACTGTTGTACAATAAGGACTTGTTTCAGTTTCATAAATAATGGGTGCATAGTATATCTTGCAATGGCAGTGCCTGCCAATTTTCATATTAGTATTTGAATTTTTATAACAGTGTTTCTTAAGATATAAAAGTCGTGCTCCAAAATATGCTGTATATTTAAATGTTATAATTATTTGTACTTCTACCTTTAATATTGATTTTTTTGTGTATCAAAAACAAATTTGACATTCCCTTCATCTTTTTAGTTGATTCCGTGTTTCAAGGATGTATTGTGCGTAAAATGAATTACTTCCTCACTGCATTCTTTTTGTAAAATTGGGTATTTTCATTTCAAGGCAGCGGAGCACTTTCTGTTCATTAAACCATAATCTTTTGCATTGTATGGAACTCTTGTGCACGACTTGGGGATCAAAGAACTCGTTTCGTTCGGAGTCAGAATGTTTGCATCGAACTTCTGACTGCTTTCAGTAACCTTTTCATAGGAGTCTCCTTTAGCATCGAAAAACTTTCTGGAAATCAGCTCCATTCGCGAGGGCGGAAGGAAGGTCTTTTATGCTAATTCGCCTCGCACTCCGCCCGGCAACTGCCAACGGCGCATGGCAGAAAAAGAGCGCGCCGAGGCAACGAGGGGCCCAGGAACGTGGAAACGTTGGCCCTGTAAGCTGCCGGGGTGATGGATAATTCACTTGCGGGAGTCTGCTGCAACGCGCCACCGGGGGCGGGGACTACGGGAACGAAGCGGGGATCGAGGATAGTAGCGGGGATCCAGCACGGCAGTGGCTCTAGTGGGTGGTGGCGGGGAAAGTTGGCAGAAACGAGGAAGGGTACGGGGAACGAGAGAATTGGGGTACGAGTAGGTGGCGGTGGTGAAGGAAGACGTGGAGAAGAGGGGAAAGGACGGGGAATGAAGGATGTGGCGGAGGGCGAGGGAGGTGGCGGGGAATGAGGACGGAGCGGGGACTGGAAACGGGTCGGTCTTACGGCAGAACTGCAGGAGGCGACTTTCTGCCGCCCATAATAGCGCTTTCCAGCACCGGGTGTCCCGTTTAATGGCTTTATTATGTTCCTTCGGCGCTGATCGAAGCTCTGAGCTTTCAGAGGCCTTTCTCAGAGGCGACCTGCTGGGTGACCTCTACGTCCAGCCTGCCGCAGTTCAATGACGCACCAAGTTCGGGTTAAATGTACAAGAAAATTATATCTTTAATTAGAGATTGTTCTTGTACTATGGACTTTTAATGGCCGAAACTAACATCAAAATCTTGATCAGGATTAGATAATAAAGCAAATCATTTATTTGATTCACAACTATGTGCACTGTTTTAAATGACTAATCGTTGGTTAACTGACGATGAAAATGGGAACACATGTAATAATTAAGCACCGTGTCTGAACACGCATTACTTTAATGTAAGTTTATATGAACGGACATTAAATTTAATTTCCTTCTGTACATCAGGATCTAAGAGTCAAACCTTTAGAAAGAAAGAATTGTATTGATGGAGTGGTGATTATGAATACATATATGAATGATGATGAGACCTAAAGAGAGGAAGCGGTAGAACCTCTACATTAAATCTGAATGAACTGAACTGAATTTAATTTCAGCATTAAATTAAATGAACAAATACTATATGAAGCTCTTTAAATGTAAAAGGTACTTTAAGTTTCATGTAGATTAATGCTATAAACTACATTAAATAAAATGATATTTCTGACCGAGTAAAGTGGTCCATGTGTTATACAACAACCTCAACAGTAGCTTTAAATAATCTAAAGAGCAAGAAACCGACAGGGTATTCGATAATGAATAATAGTTCAATTCAATGTTTTAATGGCACCTAATACAAAATTCCATAAAAGTACAAACATATACCATACATAAGCTATAAATAAATAGCTTACGTAGCAGATATAGAAGATCCCGTTAGTGCGGCGTGCTAATTGTATCGTAGGATCACTCATTGCTAACGACATTGAGATAATATTTTTGTCTTTATAATCAAAAGCAATTTTTATCATATTGTGATATCTTATTCTCGTAAGACATATCCCTTACTAGTTGTGGGTATAAAATGGTGTGGCAGCATGTTATTGTTTTGATAAACATTTAGTGATCTTCAGATTGTTTACATTACTCCATTCTACATAATATAATTTAATGAAGAAAACTACGGAATATTTCAGTCTAGTTTTACTAAACTAAATCACAGGTCTTGTTATCTATTACTAGTTGTATTAAGTTTAAAAATGATAAAATATATGGAGTTTTGAGGAGAATATCAGCACCAGAAAATGCAACCAAGAAGCAGCATAAAAAAAAATACTTTTGTAAAAGAAGTAATGATATTGATCCCTGAACTCTCCCCATATAACTGCTAGTTGACCCTCCGACCTAAAAGATCTTCCTCCCACACCCCCTCCAGGCTTTTTCATTATCAGGTAATATAACAGCATTGCCCTTTCCATCGCAGGTTCAGTGTCTCGCTTGAATATAACCGTCATTGGGAAAACATGAGTGCACAGGATAACCAAATGCAGCTTCAAAATCAACATACAACAGCAGGGGAGATAAGCAATAGGCGAAAATCCCGATGTGCTACAAGAAAACTAATGTAGTTTCGGAATCAGTATGTGTATTTTAGTAAAAATCAGAAGTTAATAAAAAAGATTAAAATTGTTTCCTAATGTTATTTAGGACAAGCCGTTCCTTGAGTAAATATTTATAATCTATAAATATGATTTATCCAATAGTCTTAATTTCCTTGTTAGCGTTGACTGTAAATGGCGACCTGCTAGAATATGCGCATTTTCTTATGTGTTTTCATCATGTTTTCTGTTCTTACAATTTTAAGAGGAAAAATAGAAAATATATTTGATAATCGAGATCATGTGAACATTTAATTAACTACAATTGGTGAGAAACCATGCTACCTTCTACCGTTATGACGAGGGTCATATTCGAATTCCAAGGTTTCAATCGGATTTCACCATAAAATCATGCAAATATAACTAAAGAAGGCTAGGTAGAAATATAAATATCAGAAACATCTTAAAAAGTACAATCCAAAGGTAAGAAGCAATTAAATATAAATTGTGCATCATTGGACCAGTACCAACGCAAACAATAGACACCGAGTCCATTTTATTTCAGTCCACATTACATGCCTAAAATCCAAACCACAATTCATTTTCAACTTATTCTCTGTGAATTGTAACCTTTAGGAATTATGTTATTGTGAGTTAATAAGTGAGTAAATATCATGTTAAAATATCATGTTAATTATTTGAAGTACTAGAAACCGGGTATTAATTACTTAAAAAAAACAAAGTTTGTCTTTTCCAGGATGTAGCAATCGAAGGGAAGGCAGAAAAATTACAGTGTCCTTTATTGCATTACGTGTCTCGAGATCAATATCAATCTACAAGTATTTATTGCAAATCACTAATGAAGGAAGGAAATCACAATGTATACAATTATAAAGAGAGGGAAATATATATATATATATATATATATATATATATATATATATATATATATATATATATTGTTTGAAGTATTCTTATAAAAATAGTGGGAATGTGGGGCTTATTGGAACTTTTCCCCTTCTTAGTGTTCTTACTCAATAACTAACTATACTCTTTTTTAAGTGCTTAATGTTATTTAAAGATCTAAAGTTACGGATTAAAGTGCATTGAGAAGTATATATTTGGATTTAGCATTGGAGGTGAAGTGAGTAGTATTGGAAGTGAAAATATTTCATTTTTTTCAATGTTCAATATTTACAGGGATTAATGTAAATCTTTCAAAAATATTAATAATTTTGTATGAAAATCTGCAATACAAATGTTTACAAATGCAAAAAACGTAAAGAAAACATTTCCGGCCATTTTTTCAGAGAATTTTGAAAACGGCAAAGGGCTTCACGTAAAGTACCCAAATAATTAAAATATCTTAATGATCTTCGGAACAGCCAACTAATTCTTATTCCTGACTTGTTTACCAAGTTTGAGCTCAGAAACTTTTAATTATACGTGACATATACTTCTAAACACCATCCACCCATTCATCTATCAAGGAAAGAGATTTCTCTGTGGAAGGATATTTCGATTTAGTAGCTACTTGCTGGCTCGGAAAACGCCGCGTGCCAGGCACAGGTGCCAACGTTTCGGCCGCCTTTCTGTGACCTTCCTCAGGGCGAAGAACAGCGACCGAAACGTTGGCATTGTGCTTAGAGCGCGGCGCTTCCAGTCATCCAAGTTACAACTGGCTCCGGCCGCGGAAGTCTTTGCTCTCATATCTCCATTTTGCGGTACAAACCTGCGTGTATCTCCGCGCCACCTGAACCAATCTTAGGAATAACGTCGATACTCCTTAAACCTGAAGAGTGAGGGCAATTTCAGATCAAAAGAATTTTAAACGGAGATTTAAAGATCGACATTCAATACCGTATTGTGGAGGTGATTTCAATACTTTTCTTCCTTGTTCTGTAGTATAGGGAGAAAAAACAATGAAATTTGAAATATGTTGACAGTGGTTGCTACAATTCAACTTTGAGACTCTTATGTAAATTGTGAGGCGATAGCGAATAACGGATGCGTGATTTGCGTGGGGAGTAATTGCCGCCGTATAACTCTTGAGAGGAGGGGGTATCGCTCGCCATCTCCCCCAGCACCAACCAAGGCCTTTCTTGGGACTTTCCCCACCCGAAATAGCAGCAGCGCAAAGGGTATGAGGACGGTGTGAGTTCATTCAGAAAGTGACCTATCATCATGTTGGCGGTTGGCTTTCAAATCCAGGTAGGACGTTTAAGGAATTGTAATGCGATTGAAAAGAGTCAATATTCTTCTAGAGTTCAATTAACACTATAAAAATCAGTTTTTCGTTAAAATAGTTTTTACGTACATTTACTCTTTCCCCAATAGAGATTATTTATTCCTGCATTAATTATGTCATTGATATTATTGTTGGTAGTATTATAATGAGAACAGCTCTGGACCATATCTTCCTCCTACAGACAAATCCTCTTTTGACACCTCATGTCGGTTTTTCCAGGTAAGCTGTGGAAGAACTTTATATAATGTAGCATTCTGGGAGAATGCCAACGAAGTCATCGTGGAAAGCCAAGAATTACTTATACAGGGGCGTTAATTACATTGTAATTATTTTAAAGGTTTTTTACAGCGTTGAAAATAAGTACTTTTAACGAGAAATTTTGTTAATTTGTCGAGTTTATTCGTATGCAAATACTTCAGCGAAAGGAGTGAAGATCTCGGTTGTACTGGATGGCCTGAGACGTGTCAGCTGCGTTATTCTCTTTTTCATTTTTCTGAAATATTTTGGAGTTGAGAAAAGAATTAGTATTCCATAGGTAGTGTCATTTTAAGAAATGATCAATGTTGTTTAGAATTGTTAAAATATTTAAACATTTAATTACCTATTTGATTATAGATTCACATTAAATTTCTCATCATGACTAAAAAATTGCTCGAAGCTATAATAACAGTTTCTAGGTGAAAAGAAATGCAAAAAAATACAAGCTAATGAAAAATATTAATTTCGATGAACCTACGTTTTTGTAAGTCGATTTAAATTAGCGGTACGTTTTTTGAGATGTTTTTCACCGTTTTGTAATTTTTCGGTTTTTCTTGAGTTCACTTTTAACATTATTTTCTCTCGATGTTTCTAATATTTGATACCGTGAGTTAAAAATATTACCTTCATTTCATTTTCTCACTTTCCGGCAGAAGCTACTTGAATTTCCTTATATTTTTACACATAATTTCATCTGTCGTCAAACAGACTTTTTGCATTCGTTTTATTGGCATTATTTTCTCAACTACCGCGCGTCCTGTCATCCACCAGACTTTATCACACAGCTCATTCTCATAACCAACGCCGTTATAGAGGCCATCTCCTCTGCTTCTGGCGTCAACAAGCTCTCACACTATAAAGGAGATCCGTTGTAAAAGGAAATTTGGCGACTTCTGCTAAAAATTCTCTCTCATTCTCTTTGTGTATGCCTTGAACATCCGTAGAGTAAAAAGTTTTCGGTATCACGTTTTAAAATATTGGCCTTCCTTATTCAAAATTCCCCGTATGTTGGGTTACTTTTAACGCAAATGGAATCCTGGGAGGATAATTTATTTGGCAGAATCATTTAATTTGAACCCGAAGTGATGTGCTTTAATTATTTACACTCCAATTAAATGATACGCAACGTCCAGCATCAAGATACGTATGGATTTGAAAAATAGATTTATCATGTTTTAATGTGATGAAAAGAAAGCAAATTTTATTTGAAATGCAAAATGTAAAAGTGTGATGCTTGTACTTAGTGAGTACCAGCTCTCTACTCTACCTCTTACTGCCAAATAACCCCCGTTCAACTACTTCCTCCACCAAATTACTATTCTTCGTTCCAAACCGCCTTTCAATTGCGTCATTTCCTCTTCGACTTTCCGATTCGGACCATTTCTCTAGAATCCGTTCCATGACTAATGTCGGTTCATACCCACTTTTACCTCTCCTTTCTTTTCTTTATTTTTCTCCACCGGTCACTTTTTCATTCTTTAATTCCACCACAACTGTGTATTCCATCTCACACCTTTTCCCTCTGCATCAGCTCCCAAAGTACCTCTTTTCCAGCGTTTTCCTTTCGATGCGACATACCTCATCTCCCCCTTCCCCTACGCTACGCCGTGGCGAGCGCTCTCCTCAGTAAAGATGTCGCCGTGATGCGAGGCCATTTTCACGAGGCGGCTGCCGTGATTTCATCGCCACTGCCGCCGCCGCCGCCGCCGCCGAGCGCTCCGATGCGCCGATAGCAGCTGCGCGGTTATTACGCGGCATTAAAATTCTATTAACGCCCTCAAAGGCTCTCCAGCTGCGCCGCCGTGCACCCTATCTCTGCGACGGGACTCCGCTTTCCCCGTTCTATTTCCTCGCGCCCATCCCGCTGCCCACTTCACGCGCCGCGCGCTGCCACACCACGCCGGTGACGCGTGCCGTGTCGAGCCGTGGCGCCGGCGCAGGCGGAAGATGCTGCTCAGAGGTTTAGGAAAAGAAAAATCCACGCCTTCTTACACTCAAGAATGACATGTCTTACATTTACAATATTACAACCTGTAATAATATTTGTATACAAAATATTATTTTAGACCAATATAACAGATAAATATTTATTATTTAAATTTTAAAGTTTTTTGATATTGGCCTGTAAAAATTAAATAATAAATATTTTTCTTCTCTTGGATCGAAAATAATATTTTTATATGTATTATATGTTAACCACATTAAATATTTCTGTATTTTTTACTTTCTTAATCTGTGGCAGTCTGTCTACGTTACGTAAGGAAAATGAATAAATATGAAAGTCGAATAATATATTCAATTGTACGCGTGAATATTTCTTATAGTACCCCTTCTGAAGAAAAATATTTTTCTAGGTTGATAAGAGAACTTAAATAAAGTTTTTATTTTCGTACATTTTAAAAAATATTTGAGCTCTTTCTTGTTTTCTGTTGGCACACACTTAGACGAAGATAATTTCATTTAATGCTCATGTTTCACTTGCCAGTTTTAATAATTTACTTGCTTTTGTGATATGCTTATTTCACAAAAAAAATATTTCCGGTAGTGCTATGTAACGTTCATCACATGAATGTATTCCCTTGCGATGTCTTTCAGAATGGAGAATAAAAATATGTTAGTATTAATTTCTCCGCTTCTCTTGAGGACAAATTCTATACTAACTTTGGATACACATATTTGCAGCTAGAAGCATAAATGGTTTCATTATCTGCAGGAAACTATAAATATGAGAAATGGGTCGCAAAAATGCGTTGCCGTTTGGCTTACTGGGAAGTCTTATAGCTCATAATTTGGAATGTTAAATGAACCCTTCTAACTGGCGTGAGGCCCAAATTCATTTAATGCGTTATAATTATATTAACCTATTCAAACGTAACAAGATGCTATTTTTTAGATATCAATTAATATTATTTTCGTGCAGTGCTGCTGGTATTTACTTGTACTTACAGATAGTGGTATTATTACACAATGTAGAACCAGCGTATATAATATTGAAATCAGGAATGTGGTTTGCTTGCCGAAGAGATGAAACATCTCATGTTTTTCTCGTGAGATCATTATAAAAGTTTTGGGATGGATCCAGAAGAATCATAGCATAGTCGGCCGCTTTTATTTTCTCATTAGACACAAGAACGTTTTCATTGTTTTGAAATTCTCAAATAGTCTCACTGTGACACTTTAGAAATTAATCATAGAAATAATAGTTGTTTACAGAATAATTAATGATTCACAATCGGTGATTTGTTTATTTCCAACGTGTTTATACTTAAGTATTGCCGTGTATGATGATGTTGCCTTGGAAGAAGATTGTGCACAATTTTTTTTAATAGCGTAAGGAATAAGCAGTGCGCGCATTATCGTGTGTAAAATAAATCTTTTAACTTCTTTAAATTTTATTGAATCGGATGTAAGAATCCTTTATTTTTATGAGTATACTTAACCAAACCGAAACAAGATCGGAGAAATCCGCGTTTTTACATCTTTCGATATTCGAAAGAATTTGACATGACGAAATGCATCTTAAATTTGAGATTCTCATTGGCTCTCTCTTGGAATAAAAATTTGAAAGTTGTTATAAAATGTGTTTTACAAATTGACCTTATTTAATGCAATATTGCATAAGAGTTGCGAGGGTGAGATTATGAAAACCATTTTCGACAAAATCAGAAATATCTGAAAGATGTTGACCCAGGTTCATATAAAACTATAATATTTTATTTCTACGTGAGGATAAAATTAAACGCAGTTTACATGCATGGGTTTACACATTTGGAGGGATGAAATTATCGTTATGAAAAATTGCTTTTTTTCTACACGCATAACCTTGCCGTTAATATCATTTGCCATCAATTTTAAAAAACGCATTTTTGATGAACAAATTCCCTACAATCGTTTGAATTATTCGCTCTCCCATGTGAGGTAAAATTTAAAACCTTTACCGCCACCACACAAAGATCAAACTGTATGTCCAACCGCCACGACATCGTGCGGGGAATCTGTGAAATTCGCGAATTCTCTAGTGCAGGGTGACGCCGCCGGAGGGCAGTGCTGCCGTTGGGCGCGCGCGCTTCGCGAGGGTGGTTCAGTGGGGTAGCGGCGAGGCGGCGCGCGGACTCCTCATGCGATCAATAGACGTTCGCCCGCCCGTCCGCCCGCCCGCCCGCTCGGGCGCCGCGCCGGTGGCGACCGCGGGGGCGTGCGGCGGCGCCAGGGATGCTGCGCAGTTGGCGCGGCCGTCGCCAGAGCGCGGGGGCGGCGCGGCCGCTGCGCGACGCTGCCATCTTCGGCCGCTCGCCGAACTCTCGCGGCTCGCAGCCCGAACTCTCCCCGGCGCGGAACAGCGCTCCGCTCTGGCGCCGAGCGCAGGAACTGCTTGGGGGTGGATTTTTAGTGGCGAGACGGGATGTGGAAGAAGGGTGATTCACAGCGGAGAACTGACCCAAGGGAGAGATACAAGACTTTGAGATAATATTGGGATTGGTTTTTCCAACTACAATATTATACGTTCTGTAGTTGTGGTTTTGCTTCCACACATTTTCCAAACTTAAGTTTTTGATAATATACTTTAACTTTCAAGATATTGCGTTCCTTAATATTTCGTTTCCTAATACTTTTAGAGGTAAATTCATCATTGCTTGTTGTATATTTTAAGCGTTACTCATTGACCCGGGAAAGTTGGAAGATTTGTAATGAGCAATGACCTCTGTAAACCATGTCACCTGTTTTGTCAATGAGAGCTACAAAATATCATTTTAACAGTATAGCAGATATTGATCGTAAGTTTAAGCTTATTGGAGGATTTTTTCATAAAATACTTTACACTGAGGATGATAAATATTGATATATCCCCGAATCACTGAAAGATTAGAAGATTTTAAAACTCGACCCAATTTTATTGAGAACTGAAATGAATAAGAAATAATATTAAAGAGTTGACACTGCATAAAGACCTATCACAATTACAGCGTATTTCCCGCGTCGTTCGACATTTTTGCAAGGATAAGGTTCTTGACCGGTGTCGACGTGAATATGGATCATGCTTTGGTATTAGGTAATTTACTATTGACAGGTTTCACTATCATACGATACATGCAAAATTTCAAATGTTTAGTACTGCTTTAGGACAAAAACGTCGAAGTTGGCAAAATGGTAGACGCTACCATCAAAATAGCATAAAACACATTCATCAACGAGAGAAGGAGACGCCGAGGAGTGGGTGACATCGGCCATCCCAAGGCGGTGGGAGAGGAGGGTGGCAACATTGTAGCGCAATGAGATATTATGAGTCAGCTGTGAAACGGCGGAGCGTCGCAGCGGTAGCACTGTGCTTCATAAAAGCGCAATAGCAGCGGCGAAGGCAGCAACGACGGCGGCGATGGCAGCGGCAACGGTGACGGTGGCGGAGACGGCGGCGGCAAGGGCGGTCGCAGGCGCCTCCGAAGGGGATGAAAAGTGGCGACACTAATGAAACCAGTGGCAAACTGATGGTCGCCGCGGCGCGGCGGCTGCGGCGGGGGCGGCGCGTCCGGGGGGAGCAGGGGCGGAGTAATCCGGGGCTGCTGCGTCGCGACGCTACTCTCCGCCGCGCCCCGCCACTCTCCTCGCCGCCCCGTCCCGCGCCGTCGCCTCCCGCACTGCCCCGACCCGCTCCGCTCCGCGCGAAGAGAAAGCTCGCTCTTTGCCTTCCCTCTGCGAGGGTTTTATCTCGAACGAGAAAAACGGGCGGCTCCTCCCGCGCTCAACGTGAAATGGAGGGGGGAGGCTCGCCGGGCTTTAGGGGCGTTTTCGGAGGGCGGTCTGGATCTTTCTCTACCGATTTCTATGAAGCGATCTGAATGAAATGTAGATAACGATGAGGGAATGGAAAATTCTAAATTTTAACGACCGACATTCAATGAAGCTAATAAAGAATTCTCGTTCTTCAATATTACAAAATAAATATCGCAACCCATAATCGATTTTACATTTATTGAAAAAAAATACGGAATACGTTTCCGAATCTGTATACAATTTGAGAAAGGGTGAAACCTTCAGATGTCAATAATTCTGGCACAAATGTAATGAAATACCGGAATGAATATTTTATTCCGGAACTAACGAGAGAGACAGACAGACAGAGAAAAGAGAGAAAGGGAGGAGAAATACGCAGGAAGGGGACACAAACACGAGTGAGCACGAGCGGGAGAA
Source organism: Acheta domesticus (assembly GCA_031308135.1). NCBI lineage: Eukaryota > Metazoa > Arthropoda > Insecta > Orthoptera > Gryllidae > Acheta > Acheta domesticus. Next base: position 232,430,540 of record JAHLJT010009436.1, read on the forward strand.
CAGGTGAAAAAGCGAGCGGAAAGCGACGAAGGGCGAGTTGTTAAGTGAGGTTTGTGTGAGTGCTAAAAGCTTCTTTTATATCTTCCTTCGATTACTTCACAGAATAATTATTTACAAACAGGTGTGATATTTTAAAAATGTCGAGTGTTTGAAATTTGTGAAAGTTATTGTTAGCAACAAATCAATAATTAACTCTTAAAGAACAAATTATAATACAGGGAAATGGGGGAAGCACTTTACAGAGCCAAACTGGGTGTGGCGTAAGGGGTGTTAGGAGCGAAGGCAACATCGCGGCCATCGACCTCGCCAGCGGGCGCGGCGTAAAGTGAAATTGGCGGGTCGGATTAGCACCCCCAGGGGTTCCTCGGGATTTAGAACTGGGCTTTTCCTTCTCTTAGCAGCTCTTCTTTCTTTGGCGAAAGAACCTACGAGTACAGGGGAATGGCCGTGTGGCCACTAGAATCTTGAGATGAAAGAACGAGAACATTGTCGCCCCGATGGTTTTCGTGTTAATAAGCTCCTTTACGATGTAGTTTCTTCTGGAAAGTCACGTCAGGAGAAATATTCTTTGTTCTTTGTGCCCCTCGGAAGTAATCCTTCATTTTCCATATGCGGAAACTTGAAATTTCAGATCGTTCAATTTTCACAACCCTTCCGTCGAAATAAGCATTGCTATATCATCTTTGTTAAGTGCCAAATATTTGTTTCATTTGTGAGTTTGATTGCAAAATTCCAATTTTATTCGCTCTTTCTCAGTTTCCTGCATTTTTTTATTATTATGGAGTTTAGAAATTTTCCTTACATTGTTACATTCCTTACCTGAACTCAAGATGTTTTTCCCCTAAACATCTTAATCGAACAATAGGTGATCTTCTCACAATTGTAGATAAACCCTATTCATTTAGAATTTGTTATTGCCCTGCGTTTCCATGTCAAACTCGATTGATGATGAAACAAGACGATAAATATCGCGCATAGTTTGCATACTTTATTATTCCCGGATGTATTCTTGGGATCCAACGCCGATTTGCAAGGCAGTTGAGACCAATTGGTCTGTAAAGATATAATTATAAAAGATTGGGAAGAAGGGAAACGTAACATGGAAATAAAATCAATCTTTGGCAAGAACACGAACAACGAGGCTGCACCACATTTTGTTTGACCACCGGCGAAAAAAATCCCTGGCCATTCTCCCACACTATCTGCGGTACGAAGATACGGGGATATACGAATTCACAGTTCACAATTTGATCATGGTAATTTAAAATTAATGGTTTTTAAAGCAATAGAAGCCACAAACAAGTGTGCTATTGGGGTGACCGAAGGGAAACTGTGGTGACCGAAGGGCAAGTCCTTAACTGGCGTCGAATGAAAGGTTAAAAATGCCAACTCAGGTGCAACATTTTTGGGCTCTAAAAGCTCGAAAACACCTGGCATACGAGGAGAGCTAGAAAGAAAGAAAGAAGCAAACAAACAAAAATTACAATGAGAATTTTTGTAACAAGACAATTAACTAGCAAGTTAGACAATTTCCTATTTTATTTTCACTGAATAATAAAAATTATTTTAAAATTTTTAAAAAAATTCAAAAGGCCTCTTTAAAATTATCGTCGCTTTATTATCAGAATCACCTTAAATTGGGTAAATCCGATATTAATTTGCTGCAATAATGATACATGCTTCCACAGCATAATACAACGTTTAAATTCCTTTGTAAATAAAATAGAAGTAGTAAAAATAATTTTCCCATTTTACCAAGGAGACATTTAAAATTTTCCTGACGAAAAGAATTGCGAAGATTTGTTTCTGTAAATTAATTGTGTGGCGTCGATTGTTGTGAATATCAATATAATTATTGTCACCAGCTAGCCGTAAAAATATCTGAATGTGACAAGAAAAATCCGAATGCAAAACAGGCTGAAATCCATTGCCCATGCATTAAAACTCGTACGAACACTTTTTATCGAGTTTCACTACTAGCGATTGCCAGAAAGACTTTCTTGCGGTTTGTCAGTTCAGTTTATTTAGTGATAAGTGTTACGCCAATTGCGGTCAAGGATCTGACGAAAGTGTCGTGCTAGAAATTCTACGAAGTACAAATACGTCGCAGCGTGTTAGAGCGTTTCAAGGCATCCGGTTGCCTCACGGTCGTGACGGGCGCTGGCGGCTCTAATTGCTGAAGAACACGGGACACTCCCTCGCCCGTCGGGAAGTACACAAAACGCACTCGGAAGGACGCAATGTGCCGCGCAACTTGGTTGGCACATAATGTAAATCGTAACATTCAGGCGAGAAATCCTTCAGTTGTGAAAACGGTGTTTTCCAAGCTAGCGTTGGAGAATTATGTGGCTTGGGTTTTGTGATGTAAGATCTTTAGTTTTTATTGATTGAAGTTTAATTTCGAAGAATGCTGAAGTAAACTTTTCGGATAATTTGCTTGTGGTTTTGATGGAAATTTAGAAAAAAAATGCATTATATTTACTATGCCTGCTCTAATATAGCTAAGCTCACTCGTGTTCTTTGTGAACATTTTAACAATATAATAATGTAAGTGAACCGGGAAAGATGGCTCAGTGCATCAACCTGATGTCACTGCAGTCCCTCTCACCGGGGGGGGGGGGTCCTAGGTTCGAGTCCCGAAGGCGGCAGGATTTTTTGAAACTAGCTTGTCAGCTAGGTCGAATTCAGTCGCTGTCTGGAGGAGAATTCTAGCGGCTGACTGCTCTGATCGGTAGTTTTCCATAGTTTCTCCGATCAACACTAGGCGAATGCCGGAGCAGGACCACGGACCGCGCGCGATTTTTCCTTCCTCTTCTTGTCCTATCCTCTCCTCTTACACACACACTTACACTAACATGTACTACACTAACACACATGCCGGTCGAGAGCTTACAGCTTGTCCCGACTCGGGCGGTGCCTCGCTGGTGGGTGATACCTGGTTGAGGGGAAAACCCCGCTAGTCGACGGTAGGTCGGCGCCAGATCTCGCCATCCAGCGGGGAAAAGATCACTGCCACCTCCCGAGAAAAAAAACACGCACTACAGTTACGGGACTAATGACCTCAGTAATTGATGCGTCCGGAAACACGAATCAATCAATCAATGTAAGTGAAAATAAATTCGAACAAGTGTGCATTCTTCTCTCAGGTTTTGTCTCCGTAGGTGTGTAAAATGCAGTAATAAAATACATTAGGCAAATGTTAAATGGCTTTTGAAATTTGGTTGAAGTATTGTTGATTGGAGTATGTTCAGAATGAAAGACTGATCGTCCGTAAACAACAGTATTTTTTCAATATCGATAGTTGGGGCTCGACGGGAATGCCGTCATCGTCAGTCTATTGAACAGTAACAGGTACTAGGTTGTAGTACATCTTCTCAGTTGCCCAGTGAGAAGCGAATTTTATTCTATGACTCAAATTTTTAATCAATGACTATTAAGAAATTAAAGAAATTATAAAATCTGAATTAAATTTCTGATACAAACCTTCATTTACTGTATTCTACTGTAAAGAACGAAAAGATGTATACTTCAAAAATGGACATGTTTACTCTTAATTTGAGTGAAAAGACTCAGCTTCACAGAAATAAACGTTCATCATAGCCATAATTTTACAGCATCGCAATATTCTATTGCAACCTTGTCATGTGACTGAATGTAAACGTCCCTTCACACCCACGAGCAGTTTGCTCCTGGAAGGAGGCGTCTGGCAACAATAACTGCAAGACGCTGTTGTGAAGGCCCCGCCCACCTCAGTGTCTGCGCACAATGGCGCGCCGGGAGGCCTCTTTTTTTCCTTTTCTTCCGCATACGTCGAGGCGCAGCGCCGCCACCGCCCTCGCCGCCGCCGCCGCCTGAGATTGACAGTTGTAAACCGGCGAAGCGCCGCCGTCGCGTCGGGGTCCGCGAGCGAGTGCGGGGGCGTCGCTTCATCTCACAGCCGTCAGGGCGCTCCGACGCGACGCCTCCGCTGCAGCGCCGGCGACAACAGCACGACGGCTCTGTGCGTCGAGGAGAAGGGCGATGAGGCGTCCTTGTGCTGTGGCTAAATAGTATTTGACGCGATTACGTAGGGCGATACAGTATGAGAAGCTTGCACCCCCAAATAGCTCATATACAGTACAGTCTCTATACTTCGTGTGTCGATTGTTCGAGTTTCCCATAAATCCGAGTTAAATCCGACATAACAAAAAAGTAATTAAAATAAATAAATGTATTCTCAAAAAATGACCAAGACATAAAAAGTTGACTACATCTGTTTTTTATTATCGTTTGGCCGGTTCGAAGCATTGTTGTAGGACCGGAGCGGTAGCATTGTTGTTACGCCCAATCGGTCAAACAACAATTAGATTAGTTGTGCAGGTTTGCAATTCGATTAGTTCGGTGCTAGCATGCGCAATTTAAGTCACCTTTGAAAGATTTTTTTAATTTAGTTTAGATGATGGATTCTATCGAAAGGAAAAATAAATTCGTTCCATTAGTAGGGAAGTTAGCAGTTCCATTACTTGTGTTTTTATTTCTATTTTAATAAATTAATCATTTCCGATAATTCGAGTTTTCATTAATTCGAGCCAGACCCGGTCCCGTCCACCTCCTATTACTGAAACTCTACTGTCTTGCAGCCTTGGTTTTACTGATTGATTAGTGATTCCGGGCGCGTCAACTGCTAAGGTCATTAGTTCTCTAAGGAGTGCATTTTTTCTCGGGAGGTGGCGGTGATTCTCCCCCACAGGATGGTGAGATCCAGCGCCGACCTACCGTCGGCTAGCCGGTTTTTTCCCCAACCAGGCATCTCCCACCAGCGGGGCACCGCACCCGCCAGAACAAGTTCGAAGTTCTTGCTTATCCAGCTAGTGTCGAAAATCCTGCCACCGTCGGGGCTTGAACCCAAGACCTTGCAGTGAGATGAGTTACACTGCAGAGGCACTGACATCAGACCCCGAACCACTTCTCCCGCTACGGTCGTGGTATTTTATTCAAATTTGCAATATGAGTTTGTTTTCCTTGTCTGTTAATATTGGAAATTTAATTTTGTAAAACGGCAAGAGTGCCCAACCTCACTTTTGATTGTTTTTCAATAATATTATCTTCATTTAAGATAGAAGATACAAGACAGAAGCATACATTATTTTAAGATTAAGATATTGATATTAATCAAGATTTGTGTAATGAAATTAACATCTTATGCATATATTTTGTAATATTAAATTGAACGAAAATTGACGCCTTATAACATGGCATGAAATAATGAATTAATAAATGTAAGATTTATAAATTAAAAAATGCATTCTATATCGAAATTAATGATTAAAAGGTAAAGTGTTTGTACAATTAGTACTTCGCCGATTTATTACACACAAATACACTTCCTACACACACATACACTCACCAACATATTGTAAGGGAAATATTGACATAATTTATTTCCAAATGAGAACATCCATTTAATTAGAGAAATCAATCTCTGTGCGTTCGCAAAATACACATCGACGTTGACTAACTTGGTTAACTGTAACTTAGCAATGCAGAAGTGCCACTGGTTCGAAAATGTTTTATTATGTACATTAGCGAAGTTCCAAGTTAATTATTCTGATACCATAACATAAATACATAATTCTAGAATTTGATTAAACGAAGGAATTATAAAATGTCATTGAATATCTCTGTTCAATAATCCGTTTATATGGTAGGTGCGTTTCCAAAATCTAAATTGTAGGAACTGTAGGAACCTTAATAACTGCAGGAACTTTAATTACTTCATTCAAAGGTACTAGGTTACGTAATACAATATATGCATAAATCGTAAAACTGTTTTATGCGTTTTCGTTTTGATAAAAATGGGCACTATAAAGTACACGCAAAATATACCATACGTATTTACGGGTATTTTAAATATTACCCGCATAATATTAGGTGGGGAATGCTATTAAGTAATTTTCCCTTTTCATCTTGAAGGAAAAGATGGACTAAAAATTGTAGACGGTGTTAATTATGTGTGGCAATAGCTTCTTCACAATAGTAATATTTTTGCATTAATTTGAAATGTAAAAGATGTAGAAGGAATTTTTTTTAATGTATGCCTATTTGAGACATCGTTGTGGGTTACTGAAATATTTATCACCATTTTACCACCATTTGTCACCATTTTAGAATCCAAATGTAATATGATTTCTTGTTCTGCATCATTCGAAGCAGCAGTTATAGAGTTCCCATTTTTCAAACGATTTTTGTCTGGCAGAGTTTGCGTTTCATAATTTCTCTCCTCTCGTACTTGTTCAGACAGTTCTCGTGTTTTGAAATTCAAATGAAACAACCCCTGTCTGAAAATGCATGAAATCCGAGTCGAAAATTGTGCATTATCAAAGTTACTTCCCTTCTCCCTACATTTCCCTCTTTCCTTTTTTTCAGCAAAACATAAAGATCCAAACTTAGTTTTCTTTTTCATCCATTAAACTAACGAAAAGTTGTGCCAGTCTGGCTAACCCACCGTAAATGTATTAAATGCGAAGCAAAAGCGAGGTGACAAAAGCCCTTCTCTTTTCATTTTTTTATGTTTTCGGAATGTAAATTGAGTGGCACGGTCGCACCTCGGTGCAAATGAGAGAAGAATTTTACATTTTGGGGTTTTAATTTGTTGGAAAAAATATTTAAATGTCTCGACATAAACCAGTGAAATCGTGATTTTTTTTTTCTTCCTTGCGGTGCTTTGTGAAGTTTGGAGTCCCTCCCAAGCACAGACCCGCCCAGAAAGCGATCGGTGGTGGCGGCAAAGGATGGCATTGTTTGTGCATACATTGTTCCGCCAATCGATAGAAATCGGCACGACTTAGTTTCATTCTCCTACCTATAACTTCCAGCTACTTTTGGTCAACTCCTCCTCTCGCCCCCGTCTCCACTCGCGTCTCTCACCCCTACTCCCTTTGCCTAACCTTCTCCATGTCCTCCTCATTCATTCTATTACCTCTGGCCAATTCCAATTTCACAATATCTGGTATGCTCATTCCCTGATAAAGTTTGCCCCCATGTATGTTTACCGTCAACACGACTCCCTTTCTTCCGCCCGCATTCACGTGAACTCCTCTGTCTTTGGCGAATCCGTTACCTGCGCCCTCTGTTCTGCAGTAATGCTCTTTTGTTCCTCTCCGGCCCCGCCTTATGATCTCGCCTACCGGCGCGGCGCGGGCGCCGTTCGCATTCCGAATCGATTGGTGGAATGAAGGTGCGCGCCGCGAAGGATTAATCGTACTTCTCGGCCCCTGCGAGTTTCAAAGCCATCATTTCCGAACGCTTTCCTCTTCGATGCAGCCTTCTCTCTGGAATGCGTTGTGCGAGGAATGCCAGATTATCTGCCCTGTAGATTGTGATAGTAACACGATTTGTCAAACGCACAGAAAAATCAAACTCGAGTTAGTATTTAATTTAGTTTGGAAACTTGCTGCTAAATATTGTTCATATTGGAATAGATAAAAATTAGAGAAAACAACGTTTTGGAAATAACCACGAGGAACACCCCGCTACCCTCTTATGTACATACTTCTTTCAAACCTATTGGGAAGTGATAATTGAATTCATAGTTCTATTCTTTTCTGGTGGTAAAAGAAGTTCCTAGAATTGATTATTAAAAGAATAGATTATTAGAAGAGAAACGAAGTCTTATTTTAATGGTAAATGTGGGAAATGTCCATTTATGAAATGAACCAAAAACAATTTACTATTCCATGCTTAGTATTCTTTCTTTCTCAATCTCTCGTAAAACTAACAAGGAAGAAGCAACTTTCAAAGTTATTCTCTGTGATGAAACTTTGCTCCTAATTTCAACCTTTCAACTTACTACCTGTCCAAACGCCACGGGTGTCGCTCCAGTTCCTTGAAATGGTGACTTCTTCCTCTTCGGCACGAAGGAGGTCGCGTTGTGACAAGGCCACGTTCCACTTGGCCCGGCGGCGCCGCCCCCATGCCTTTGTCTCGCGGTGCGGGGGCCGCGGGGCAGTGCGTCCTCGAAGCAGCGTTGCGCTCCGCAGATCACACGACGCGCAGCTCGTGGTGGCTCGTTTCACGCGCCCGCGCCTTGCTCAGCCGCCACTTCCCCCTCCTCGCCCCGCTTCACTCCCCCCGCTTCCTTCCGCCCCGCTCCGTCCCACCCGATCACACCCCGTTCCGCCCCATCCCTTCCCTTCCCATCCCTTCCCTTCCCATCTCTTCTCGTCCCTTCCCATCTCTTCCCGTCCCGTCCCTTCCCGCCCCATCCTTTCCCGTCTCGCCCCGTCTCGTCCTGCCTCGTCGCCGCCACCCGCCCCACCCCACCCCATCCCGCCCCGCTCATTCCCGCCAGTACGCTCAGTGACGTTCCAACACGCCCGCTCTTTCCCGCCTCTCCCCGTTCCACTCCGACGCGCCCCGCTCCGACCCGCCTCGACCCGTGCCCCCCCCCGCCACGCTCCGTCTCGCCCCGGTCCGCACCGTCTTGCTCCGCTCCGTCCTGTCCCGCTCCTCCCCGCCCAGCTCCTCCCTGCCCCTCTGCTCATCGCCCCACTCCACCCCGCTACTTTGCGTAACTGTCGCCACTCCAGACCCCACATACGCGTTGGAGAAAAAATCGCTGTGCAATTTTTGAGCAGCCCATTAGATGTAGGAGAGCAGGTATTGACTCAGAAGCTTGTATTGTAATTTTATATTTGGTGTCTTTTCCCCTAATTTTGTAGATAGTTTTCTTGTAGATAGTGAAGTGGAACGTACTTAACAAACACCGTTTTAACTTGTATTCACAAAGTACTGTCATAATTATTGATAATTCTCCTTCATGTTTCTACAATAACATTTTTATTACCTTTTAGGAGCTGTTTAGGCCGTGATGACCTAATGAGAAGGAGATTGCCACGAAGATAATGTAAATGGAGTAATGGTAGAATAATAGGTGGGGGAAACGGGACAACGCCAAAAAACAGCTGAAAGATACCTTTGTTTACAATTCCACACAGATTCACTGCGGACCGAATGCGTGCTCCAGTGGTGGAAATAGTACGGCCGCATGCGCTAGCCTTACGCCACTAGCCTCCATCCCCCATTGCCATAAGCCCCAAAGAATTTCTGGTCGAACAGTTTCGTTTCTGAGACATTTTGTGTACTTTTTCTTTACATGGCATGTTGTTTTCCTGAATCGTTATTCTGTTGTAGTGCTTTTTAGCTAATTCCATTAATGAGTAGAAGCTTTATTTTACTCCGATCCTTTTAATACACACCATTTTATGTGAAAACATCATTGAAAAATACATTCATTCCAATAATGAATGAACTGGAGACTAATACATGCCTAGGGCACATTAACATCCAATCCATCCATATCCATTACATTCATTGCAGCATGATTAAGCAATGGAAAAATAATTCAGATCGAAAAGTAAATTTTACTATCGTTGACAATCGTATTTAGGAAAAACAATCGCTACCAACAAAGTGAGTGATGTAGATTTATGAGAACCACTTGAGGTTCCATAACAGCCGAGAAGGCTATACCAAAAAATTGTATAATTCTTGTTCAAGACTGAAACCAAGTATCTTGAACTCATGTGGTGTCTTTGGCAAGGGCTTGGGTGACTACACGTACATCTATGGCACAGAGCATTATGGCAATTTTTGAATACAGCTTTTACGTGCTAATTACGTGCGATTTTACTGGTGCTCATCAGCAACGCCACCGCTGCTTTTGTCGTGCGCACACATTTGCCGCCGCCGCCGCCGCCGTCTCCTGACGTACCGTTGCGTCTCAGTGCTGAGCCCTGTCTTTCCGCGCCCCATTTTCCGCTATCGCGCAGGTCACACTTCCGGGGGAGCTCGTATCACGCTCCGCGCCGCCCCCGCGCCGTCCCCGCGCCGCCCCCGCGCCGCCCCCGCGCCGCCCCCGCGCCGCCCCCGCACCGCCCCGGCACCGCCCCGGCTCCTGTAATAATCACTTTGGGCCCACGCAGGTATCACCGACGCTTCCAGAGAACGCCTTCGGCACTGTTTCTATCGCGAACCGTAATCTACACAGGAGAGATAACCCCGTCCCAAGCGAGAGGCTTATAAGGAATGTAAGGACTAGAATGTCTGCCTTGATAATTTTAGTTAGCCTTCATTCCCTCTGATAGAAGAAGTAAAATGTTCAGTTACAATTGAGTTTTCAAAATAGTCTGTGCGTCATATTTGCTTTTTGATCACGGGCCAGTTATATGCATTCTGCATATTGCGTCTTATATGTAGTATGTTTGATTTGTTTATTCTCTTTGTTGCGTATCACACAAAAGATGTGAGCTAGTTTGGCAGGTCAAATGTTTGATGGCTTTTAGAGGCTTGTACTAGAACATTTAAAAAATACCCGAAAATCGAGAACTCTTTTATAAAATAAAACATTACTTTCTTTCTTAAAATATTTCTTAATCATAAAATAATGAAAAAATATAAATTAAGGTTTTCGTTTTAAATGACATGAAGCTAATACAATATTAAGCTAGTGGTGCTAGAACCGTGCGTACTTTCTCTACCATATTTTCACGCCAAATTACGCGAAAAGTACTCAAAGTTTCGAAAAATTATACATGACCTTATTTCAAAATCTATCTTTCAGGATCAGGTTTCAGTAAGGGAAAAACACTCAGGGTTTTAATTGATGTGAGATCTGTACCATTCTCTTGAACGTCCTTCACACTATCCAATTACAAAATTTAATCAAAATCGATGGAGCCATTTTTTTGAAAATTTGGAAAATGTCGCAGGGTCTTCATGTGAAGTATCCTCCGAAATTAAAATATCGGTTTCAAATTCAAAGGGCCGTTACATCAGCCAGATCGATTGGAGAATATCGATTTTTGAGAAAATTAGCAGAACGTTTTAGCCGCTAGCATTGTTCACAGACGGACAGACAGACGTTTTGTTGACATTCCACTTTTCGGTATCAATGACCCACAAAACATGGATTCTGTCTAAAAAACGTGGTAGAGTTTTTCTAAATTTAGTAACTGAATTTATCTACTTTTTTGTTACCAGAGCCTTGTAATAAGAGTACATCGCCATTAAAACTCTTAACAGAAAGACTGGAGTCGCACTCGTCTAACGGTTCAAAATTCGGTAGGTTTTTATGTTGCACTGCACACAAATCAAGCAACCATGTTGGAAGTGTGAGTTTTCGGGCAGATTATGTCAGTGTGCTTATTACAGTAAGTTTGCGCACAAATTCTACGTTCCCAATCATAAAAGTTTCGTGTAGAGTAGTTTATTAGTTCACTAATAGCATTTCACCGCTAACGTTTACCGATTCAGAAGTTTTCTTTTCTCTGAATCGGCAATGTAACATTACGGCGTCTGTGCACATGACGTTGCGGTTGCGTTTGCCGGCGGTCAGTAAAGCTCCTGCAGGAGTAGTTCCAGGCCGGAACTGCGGTAATCAGGAAACAGCTCAATCAGCGGCGCCCCCAACCTCCTACATGCGCAGCGGTGTATGCGCAGCTCGTGCCCTGACGGAGACTTCTGTGTGACGCGCCACTTTGCAGGCAACGTAACGAGGTCGTCCGCGTGTAGGCGGGTGCGGGTGCGCGCAACTGACGGCTGAAGCGTTACTTAACAACTCGCGCGCGCGTTGCCCCGTTGCCATGACTCATTGATACGTAATCAGAGCGGTCGCCAGCGGCGCTTGGTGGGCGGTGAGTGCGCAGCGAAGGGGGCAGCCGGGTTTGAAGACAGGAGAAGTTGCAATAGACGGTCACGGCACAGAACTCCAAAGAACACTTGTTACGTAGCAGTGAACTAACGATAAACACGAAAGGCTGATAAACATTTAATTTCGTACTAGTTTTACTACGGCCGGTACTGTACTAGTATTTGCTTAGAAGTAGAATTAATGTTCTTCGGCTGAAGATTAGAACTGAAGAATTCATGGCAGTCAACTGTTGGAATTTTTTCAAATTTATATTATTAAAACGTTCGTCTTCTTTCATTAATACAGAAACAAACTACAATTGTTACGACATGATAGTTGAGTTTTGTTCAAGCTTTTGAGAAAACGTTTACGAGTAATAGAGCACCTGGTTTCTTGTAAAACATAGTAGACTAATATCAAAAATGATATTTCATTAGTATGAGGGATATTTTTTCAATAGTGTCTCTCCCCAAAGTTTTCTTGAAATACGCATTCCAGGCAGCCATTGAAGTTTGTGTTATAACTTTCATGAGAAAAGGACCCAAACCTGACGACTGCAAATCCGATCCACAAAATTCGTAATTACATTGGTTACTCGACCTAACGTACTTCAATGAAGAATGAGAAAGAAATATTCTCTTAACACGAAACGAAACATCACCGATTTCATAACAAAGCACTTGAAAGTTATTTTGAGTACTCTAAGCATTGCACTTTTTGTTAGACGTTCATGGCTCGTTCATAGCGCACGAGCTACTCTAACATATCAAATTCCTTTCCGAAACTAATTATTAAAGAATCTAAAGATAAAACGAACATTGGTAAAATACAAATAATAAATCAAACATAAATTAAGCTTTCTTTAGAGATAAGAAAACAACAAATGGGATTGACACAATGATTTTCATAGATTTTTGTAGAAAAATATGTCAGAAAATATGAATATTTTAATTGGGTTTTGAAACAAAACATATTCTCAGTAATATCAGCTGAAACATCCAGATTGACGTGACGTTTGCAATGTGCGTTGTAATTTTTGATAATTCAAATAAACGATATACGAGAGTTTTAGAATAATAGTAACTCTCAGTAGTCCATTAAAATATTTAAAATACATGCACAATGATCTCCTAAATGAAACAGTTATTTCGAAGATGCCTTTAGTATTTTATATTTCTTGTTTATTAGGAAGCGAGTGCTGTCATATTCTTTAAACGAATGCGAACCCTTTCAACCTGAAAAGAAAAGAGATTAACAATTCGCCAGAGCTCGGTAATGCGTAGTCCCTGAAACCAAAGGCGCTAAGTTGGCCGTGAACGGTGTTTGGGCGGCCATGTCTACCAGCGGCGAGGAAGGGTGTGTGGCTCTGCTTATGGTGCGATTAATCCCCCCTACGGCCGCTCCGCTCGCCACCGCTAATGCCTCGTATTAATTCGCGCTCGGCGATCGCCCCCGCAGCCTAATGCGAGGCGGCTCTAAATTGTGCCTCGTTCAGGAAAGGCTCTCCTGCCTCCCTCCGCCCCGACTGCTCACCCCTGGCTAGGGTCGTCGCTGCTGTTACTGCGAATGTTCCTCGACACTGCAATAGATCTCTTTCGTGAAAACGCGTTTTCTTTTTTGTAACTATGCGGGTTATTAGGGCTGTATATTTTTCCCCATTCGGAGATTATAGTTTTTCGTATAGTAGTTCTGTACCCCGCAGCTCTGCTTGTCGATAATACCTCTTCCCTTTGGTCATATCTACTGTTCTCGCTATCGGTGCTTCATTACGCAGTATCTCATCAGTCATCACTAATTTTCGACCGTCGCCATCTTTTCAGAGTGGCTTGAACGGATGTTACTACAGTGCCACTGGCCGGGAGGCCGTAGGGTTCGAGTTCTGACGGTGGAAGGATTTTCAACACAAGCTAGATAGCTAAGTCGTATTCAACCGCTATCTGGAGGAAAATACTAGCAGCCGACTGCCTTGATCGGTAATTTTCCGTGGTTTCTCCTGTCAACACCAGGCGAATGCCACAGCAATACCCAAACAAACGGGTCAGGACTGTGTGCCATCTTACCGTCCATTTCCCTGTCTTATCCTCACCCCTTATTTACCCATACTTATACTTACTTCATGCACCATACTACCATACAGAAGACCTGTCTGAAGCTTTAGAATTAGAGCTTGTGCCGGCTGGGACCCCTTGGTGAGCGATACCTAGGTGAGCAAAACCCCGCAAGCCCGCTTGTAGTCGGCGCCGGTTCCAACCATACCGCTGGGGAAGAACATCGTCATCTCCCATAGTAAAATCCTTGCACTACACTTACGGGAAGAGTGACCATGACAGTCGACGCGCCGGAAGCACGAAGTAATCAGTGACCTTTGATTTGCTACCCGTCTTATAAACATTTGAGTATCTTTGCATTCACTTCCATTTATCATACGGTTCGTGTATTCTCAACACATTTTCCAACATTCCCAATCAATATTACCGTCTCATTGCTCTCCACTGACTCCTCTTTGCAATCACATAAAACACGGGGCTGAAGTCATGCCGTTGCCACTTTCACCATCACTGCTGCCCTAACTCTCCAGATCATCCATTTTCGACCATCCCCGCACATTGCCCTGAACCGCGGCTCGGCCAGTAGATTGCCCATTAAACGAGCGCTCTTCCATCCATCGGGGAGTGGTCATTCTGTGGAAATTCGCTTCGGAAGAGGGATGAAGCAGAGAAAGGATCGTGAGGAAAATGTATTAGCCAGGAACCTTTGGAATAAGTTTCATGGCAGAGAAAAATACGAGAAATAAATCAGCTTATTCCTCAATTCATCGCTTTTTCCAAACGATTCCTCCCGTGCATTCCCATTTGCATGAGTAATATCCAATAAATTCGAAACGAAACGATGTTTTTAATGATCTAATATTTCAAAATATTTCTGCCTCTACCAATTAAATCCGATTTGTAATAGTATATTTCACTAATTGATACACCATTCCAATAAATGCAGACAATTATTCATTGAATTAATAAATAAAACTCGTCCAAGCAATTCGGCAAAATTCATACAATAAAATTGTTTCGGATTAATAATTAATTTGAGGTTCATGCAATTTAGGTTTTTAACTTTTTACAAATATTTTATGAAACCAAACCTCATTGAATGTTACGTTCAGATGCATGGTATTACAATTGATACATTAAATAAATTCAATCAGTCGTTACGGGATTTCTGCGCGTAGAACTTGTGGATGTTCCGATATGCAAAACTATTGCACTGATCCTCCTCCTCTGTTAAATCGTTGTTGTTTATTTACGTTTCTCTCTCAACAACGGATTACTCAATAAAACCATCCAGTTTAATGCTTAATTTGCGTATTGGTAAAAAATAATTGAAAGCCTTTTACATCAAAACGTTCAAAATTTAATCTAGTTAGGTACACGTATTACAAATATAATTAAAAAATAAGTGTCTCGTTTACTTTCTCGCCTTACGAATACTTCGTAAGAAGAGAAAGTTATGTAATCGTGCGGCGGAAAACGGAGAATTTTCGCCAGAAAATCTCTTACAGCAGGGGTCTGGTGACAGAAAAGTGGATAACACCTGTTGCTAAATTTAGAAAAAAAATCCTCTATCTCTTGGTGTAGTCAAAATCCATGATTTGTTGCTTCTTCATACTTCAAAATCGATTGACGGCATTCCGTCCGTCTGTCCGTCTGTGGTCCACGCTAGCGCCTAAACCGTTCGGTCGATTTTCTTCAAAATTGATATTCCCCGATGGTTTTTACTCGTCTCAAGGCCTCTTGAATTCGAAACTGATATCTTAGTATTTGAGGATACTTTACATGAAGCCCATTTTGAGATTTTATAAATAAAAAAAATGGCTCCAAATTTTTTGATTAAATTTTGTTGTTGAATAGTGCGAAGAACGTTGAAGGGAATGACGTAGACATCATTTTCGTTGACAGGCCCTATTTTTCGAAAATTGCAAAAAGCTGTTTAAAAACGGCAAAATTGAAGATAGAGATTTTCGCCTCAGACAAAGTCGGCTGTACAAAATTAGCACTTCAAATATGGTCATGTACCATTTTGTGGAAAAACGAATAGTTCTTGCGTAAATTGCGATTCAAATTGACAAAAAAAATTCTCAAAAACCGCTCCAAATTTTTTCTTTAAATTTTCTGCACGTGTGTAAGAAGGGAAGGTAAATATATAAATAAACTAGTGGTGCTATAGAATGGCACATACTTTCTCGCAGTAGTTATTTTCCAAATGCCGATTATCCGATAAATTATTTGGAGTAAGCCGTTCACCGCTGCCTTTCTTGGTCATGTTTTTTGAAAGACATGTTTTTCGCATGTTGATAATTACCGGCTTCGTAATGATAGAACTGATACAAGTACGTTTTGACTGAACTATAAGCAGTTGTTCTGCAAGTCGGTTTTGTAGCGCGGTTGGTTAATGCACCTTCGGGTTGAGCTCTTCAATAAGGAAGGTACCGAGTTCGATCCCCTGAGGGGAATTTTAATTTGATGAATGTGATGTTGCAGGAAAAAAACATTGAAGAGTGTAGATACTTTATTGAAAATCATTTGAAGTACTTCTACTCACGAATAGATTCAATATAGATAAATAGACAGAACTTGTCTGTTTTTTCCCTAACTGCGTTTTGTAAACAATTTTTCAACTCTGTTATTCGATTTCTGAAGCGTATGACATGTCAAATGAACAGTTGTCTAGTATATATCTGTATGAACCAATTTTAGTAAAAGTATGAGCATTTTAACGCTAAATTGTAATACAATATAACCAGAAGGCATGCGATGAACTTACAATCCCTAACGGTTTAGAAATTATTATTAATTTCTAGGCTTACGAATACTTCGTAATGTGGTTTATCGCTTCCTTTCTTGGTCATGTTTGAAAGACATGTTTTTCGCATGTTGAAAATTACCGGCTCCTAATGATAAAATTGATAGAATTAAGTTTTGACTAAAATATAAGTAATTGCGATAAATGTCGTGGAAATGTCTGTATATAATTGTTCAAATTTTTAATTTTTAACAATTTTTGATCTCTCTTCTTATATTTGTAAAGCGTATTACCATCGTTTCAATTGTTTCTTTCTCATGCATTTACCATTTTCTAGGTCGGTTCTATTCTTTTATGGCTCTGTTCGACAGAGGTTGGTGTTACGTAGTGGTATAAGTGCCGGTTCGTTGAATTTTAGTTTCGTTTGTCGGGTCTCGGTACCGAAATGGTTTGCTGGTATAGTACGCTTTTGCTTGTTTATGGAGTAGTGGAATAGCAATAAGGACCGTATAAAAGCAGAGCGAGAAAGTATGTGCGTTGGAAGCACCACTAGTTTTCATTATCTTACCGTCATTATCTCATCGTTTTCGTTACTAAGTAGTGGTGCCGATGCGATCACGGAAAATAATCTAATATGTTCAAAGTCAATTGTTGATACGCGAGCATGTTTTATATGTCTGAATATGTGTATTTGTTAGCTTTGCTACAAGCTTTTCGTGTAAATTATTGTTTTCTCTTGGTGCAGAGAAAACAAATGATAGAACAAAGATAATTTCTAAATTTTGTTCGCTGTAAAATAGGTCTTCCTCATTATTGAATCGCTTGTCCCAGGACATAGATTCCCATTGATGAACTTCGTATCACTTCCACTTTACTGCTTCCTGCCACAAACATTCAAGACGGCCCAACACGTCTCCCTGCCAATCATGTCGTCTTCATTTATAGGAGTGACTCTTAACATTAAGAAGAGACCACTTTCCCAGGTCCGGAAACAAATGAATGCCATTCAGGGAGATGACATTGCAAGAGATAGTCGTGAAGCCATTTACAAATGAGCTAACTGTAGGGGAGGTGAGGGAGAGTTGGGACAGTTTTCATATTTAGAATTTTAGAATTTTAATTTTGAATAATTTTGTAAAGTTTCTAACTCTTAAAAAAAGTGGTACGTAATGCAACTATAGAAAAATATTCAAACACGTTGGATATTGTATGAATTTTGTAGAATTTTTTTATAATAACATTTTTTTTGTTGCAAGTCTCCCACGCCAGGGGAGAGTTGGGACATATTATCTTGTCTCAAAGAAAACATAAAAATTAGAATAATTTTTCAAATAATCATACGATTTTATTTTTATGAAACAGAAATACACTTTAATTTCATCTCGAAATTCTCAACATTCCTTAAATACTTGCAAGGAAAAGAATATAGGTGCTCAAAGTAGTACATTCAGGTATCTTCTTCACAATGTCATTTTCTTCGACTGATGCAACATCTTCAACATCTGGATAAGCAAAATTGTATGAGAAACGTTCTTCTTGTTGAAGCTTGTACTTCGTGACATTTGTGGATTCTGATTTTCTGATTGACAAAGTGGGATTGCGAATCACAAATCCTTTCCACCAATCCTCACTTGCTATTTGATGTTTTCTCCAATTTTCTGGAGTTCTGAATTGGTCGCAATTAGCAAACTGGAATGCAAGTTCTCTTGCAGCAAGCTTGGATGCATCTTCTCGTGAGCTACTATAAATATTTGTGATTTTTTATAAACAGATCCATATTTTTCTACATCTTCTTGCCTTTTCTCAGAGTTACATTTGGGAATATTGTATTTTTGAGCAATTTTCCGAAGACCACCACCACCGTTGTATTCCTTAACAGCCTTCTCAATGACATCCTGGGGAATGATATGCCTTTCTTTCTTCCTTTTGTAAATATGAGGCATTTTCTGAATCTTGAATATGTATAAAAAAGTTAGAACACGACCATACGTTTTAAGTTGCATGAGCAGGAAAGAAGATAATATTAAGGGAGAGTTGGGACATGTCCAAACTCTCCCTTAATTGACTGTTCTAACTCTCCCATGGTAGCTCTCCCATGGTAGTTATAAATAAATTGTCAAATTTTACGATATTTCAACAAATTCAGTTGTTCATGTTTTCCGAAACTTAACCTCAGTAGTTCTACAATTCAGTGTTTATAATCAATAAAGACGTAAGAAATGCTTTCTTATCGAAAATAAAGGACGAATACAAGCTAGAAAACTTACCTTGAACACCGAAAAACGTATTAACTCACTTGCTTGATTGTAAATCAAAGGAAAACAATCTACCATCCAATTGAAGCTCTTCAACATACATGAACATTTTGTTTATATGACCAACACAACAATAAAAAAATGGCACTGTCCTCACTCTCCCAGGGTGCAAACTCTCCCTCACCTCCCCTACATGAACGCACTGACAATGTCTGCATGGACCTAACCTGCAGTTATATTGCTAGTAGTGGCCAAGCAATAGCTGCCAAAGCGGTCCCTTCTTATATATTGCTACTTATGCAACTCTACCTCTGGCAGGTATCAGCTGTTGACGGTTTCATCCAATCGGGAGCTTGAACGTCACCATAGTGACGTCACAGTAGCGACATAAAAGCTCCCGATTGGATGAAACAATCAACAGCTGAGAAGTCTCTCTGTAGCAGCTTCCTGGTGCCTTTACTTGCGCGCGTAGCACGTCGAGTTGGCGGGCGTTGACCGCGTGCGACCTCCGAGGGTCACCGCGCGCCCTCAGCGGCTCATCCGTATTCGCCAGCACGCGGCGCTCGCGTCGGCGCGGCGTCCCGTCCTCGCAGCGGCGTCGAATGGCCGGCGCGCCTCGTCCCGAATAAGCCGACACGCCGCGCCGCGCCGCGCCGCGCGGACACCTGTTGCCACCAGCACCTGGGGCCACGACAGGTCACACCCCCGCACGACGCCACGCCACGCCACGTCACGCCACGCCCTTTTCTTACGTTCTCGCCAAGGAGAGAGCGCGATGTTGCCTCACCAACGGATGAACCGAGTGCCTCATTCGTAGCGGTGCGTTCAGCACACTAGCTTTTCATCTCTTAGTACGGGCTTTACATTCCTGTCTCTCTTAGTAATAGTGGTGGTAAACGGGCATTTTAGCACGCTTCTTGGGAGGATACCAGTTGCATCTACGTCTTATTCTACGAGGTGCTGCGCCTAGTTTTAGGTTTACATCTAGGTTTATTACTCACCATACGTATCATCTCTGATAATCATTATCGTATCTCAACGCACATGCCGTGCCGGAGAGAGGCTTGACAGTCTGGCTGTGGGACACGACAGTTGAGTCATCTGCTCCCAATTTAAGGAAACCTAATGACCGTATTCGTCGTTTTAGTGGAGTGTTGAGCTCGAGAAAATATTGTGGCCGCTATGGGCTGTCCTAATTGTGTTAAAAATATGCCTGAGGAATATGTTTGGTCAAGGAATGAGAGTCATTTGTCCCTTTCAACGAAGTAATTTCATACTTTGATATTATCCACATTGGTATAGATGAGGCGCGTACGTCCTCCCAGAATTGTAACTTCTCTCCCATTGAAGAACATTCCTAGATAATAATGTATGATTAGTTCCTCCTAGTAGAAATGGAATTGGTATACCATCTGTATATGAAATGAAGGGAAAGTCTTCCCTACATTATTTCTCATGTTAGCAAGCCAGTCTTCTTGATTTTCTGAAGGGAGACAATGTTTGCGTCATAAAAGCAGGAACAACAGTATCACCTATAGATAGAGCATTTAATCATAGCTTATTGTTATCCTGTCCTTGGTTGCTATGCACAGCTCGAGTCCTTGCACTCGTGGAGGCATCAGTGTAAGAGACATCCATTTTCTAGTTTTATTATTATATGTTATTATTATTATTATTATTATTATTATTATTATTGTCATACTCGATCGTTCAGAAATGGAATTCTGTTATCGACTTTTCATATTAGTAACATTTTCCTGTAAGGAATGTTATTACCAATGAATTTTCTGTGTATGCACTTCTCTCAGGAAAATCCAAGTGCTCACACAATGGCACGCTAACGACCCTCCCAATGACCGCGCCGTTTGAGTCGCCACGTTTTGCGTGCCGCACGCGTCCCACTCATCGCGTTGCAGCAGGAGCGTGTCAGTCGCTTTCCTTGTCGTGGGCGGGGCGAAGAACGGGCGCTATGGAATACTGACAATGCGAGCGTGAACGTGCTTCGTATGGTGTTAACCAAGAGGCGTGCACAGCATTGTAATACTACTGATGTAGTCCCCTACTTTAGTGACCTAATAATAATAATAATAATTATTATTATTATTATTGTCATTATTATGATCATTATTGGTGTTAATAGTATTATTACCAACAATAGTAGCTTGGTGATGGTAGTAGTATAGCAGCAGCAGTACATATTTCACTGAATGCGGTACTGCTTTACATGCTGAATAAATCCTCAAGACTCTGGAATCCTCAAGGGATCGCCTTCTGTTTCTCCAGTTATCCAGGATCTCTCAATGACAGACCGCTGATTGTAGCTTAACATAGTTCTTAATAATTTCATGTTACACATTATGGATTATAATTTTTTAGTATGATCGTTAGTTATAATTTCAACACATCTCATAAATCAGCATTGTGCTTTATACGAAGGATCCAAATATGAGTGCATTTTTCTCAATTTTATTTTATATAGAACGTGCTTGATTTCTTGAACTTTCTTAAAAATGGTTTTGTCAATGACCTACTCTTAAGAATCACTTCATAATTTTATATAGAACTGTATTTTATATAATAAATAAAGTTATGTAAAATAAACAGGAAAGAAATATATGTTTCAGGTTTTTTGTTGTTGTTGAAAATGAGAAGTTGTTTAATGAAATTACGCACATGATTTTTGAAATTCCATACTTCATACATATTTTGAATTATATTAGTAATTGTGTAGCATTAACTGTAATTAATTTCACTTTTTAAGAACACAATTATTAAAACCTGTGTAGTTCATACCTGTTTTTGTGGAAAATAATTCTGCGTTATACATTCATCATTATACAATTTTTTTACGGAAATCACTTTATCATTTGCATGAAATCACCATTGCGCAGATTTATATTTTTAATCACAAAAATGATATAGATTTCGCGGTGTGTATATTACATTGTTCTGATTAATATTTAACGGTAAAATGAACAATGTGCGGGGAGTTTTTGTTTCGTCATAGAAATATTCGGGATTTTTAATGTGATATGTGCATAGAGATATAACTGTCGATAAACAGTTACATCAGATTTTATGAAACAATTTATCTCCCTCATCATTTGTACGCGTCAACAGAGAAATGCGTTCTCTGCAAATACATTAAGCAGATTTCTGAATCTGTGTTTACTCAATGTTTTAAATAATTTTTCGCTGTTCTGTGTACAAACTGTTTCCTTTTTCGCTTGTTCTCTTTATGCATTGCAATAATGTTATCCTTCATACCACATTCAGAGTTGCTGATCCCAATGGATAGCGATCATTCTTCTTTTGATTCTTATTGCAAATTCCATATACCTTTGTCAGTTTTGTAAGAGATGTACTGGTAACTTTTTTTAAATTGAAATTTCACTTAATAATTTAGTTGTCTAAAGGCACACAAATATTAAAGTTTCATGTAATTAATAGTAAAGAAATTAATTGATCTTGACAATAATTAACAAAAGTCTAACACATGCTTTATCTTTTTGATTTCATGAATGTTCTGCTTGTCCTATGAATTCAAATATTTTTACTTCGCGTGTTTGGCATTGGTGCCTTGGCGGGGCGGTACATTACTGAGTACATAGGAGTTACTCTAAGAAGGGACCACTTTGACAAATCGGGAAACAAATGAACGTCACAACCTACCGGGAGGAATGAAGAACCGCGAGGGAACGTACCGGGAGGAATGAAGATGCTCCGAGGGTGTAGATATTAGCAAGGCCCTCATCTCCCACGCGTGCCTTCCGGTCCGCGGCCCCGCCTTCGTTTTCCGCGTCCGTCGCTGTTTTCCCGGCGGCGCCGCGGGCGTGCGAGGCTCCCCATCTTTCTATCTTAATGGGCAAAGTGAAGGAGCGGGCGTCCAGGGCGGGTCGCGTCGCAGCCTGGAAGTTTGAATGGTTAAAGTTTAGTTGCGGCGAGCGGGTGCTGAGTAAATCATAGGCGCCGCCGCTGTAAGTTGCACACCCACCGCCGCCCCCCATCTCCGCCGCCGCCGCCGCCGCCGCCGCCGTCGTGCACCCCGCCGTATCTCCCCGCCTCGCCCGCAGCCACGGTGAGCCCCGCCTTGTCTCCCCGCCTCGCCGATCCGAGCTCTGTGTGCCGCCGGCGCCCGCGCTCTATCTGTGCTTTACGAGGTTACGGCGCGAGAACTCGCTTGCAGGGCGGCGGGGCGGGGCGCGGGCGGGGGTGGAGACGGGGCGGCGTTGGTGCGGGTGGAGGCATAGCCGGCGACGAGAGGTGCTGCCGGTGTTCGGATGCAGGAGCAAAGTCGCCCCGGGCTTCGATTTCGGCGGTCGGAGAGCGATCGTTTGTCTGAAATTTGCGGTCAATGGACGCTCTACCACGAATCTCCATATGTTCCCTGGAATCCATTTATTCGGCTTGTTCAATGTCTCTAATTTTAGGCTGAGAGCGAGTTTTAAGACGATGCGAGTTTTAAGACGATGTAAAACAAGAATATTTCTAGTAGACGTTTACATGAAACTTGGTTAATATATTTTGTAAACATTTAACTTTTAATCTCAGGAATTGACCATTTTTATTCCTTAAATTTTTAATCGTTTAATCCGATAGTGTTATTTGAATTGCTCGTAAACAGCACTCCTGCTGAAAGCATTGTTTTATAATAATATCAATAAAATATTTTAGTGTTTCGAGTTCTTAGTATGTATCGTTTCAAAGTTCATTTTCTATTATTCGTTTTGCCTTCTAGAGGCTGTTTGTACCAATAACCTTCCCTCAGTGTCGTTACTGATAACCTTCCCTCAGTAATGTGTCTTTTATATCAGTGGTTTTGTAGTTATTCTTTCGAAGAAATTTACTAACACTGCTTTTTCTGAAAGGGAAAATTATTGGACACTATGAGAAACGTATTAGGTGTGGGTAAACGAAGTTCAAAAAGTGAACTTACGTTCAAAGGCAATAAAATGACAGAAGTCTGAAGTAACGTACTACAGTTCGAATTCACGAGATCACGCGGTAACACTTAGAAACTTACGTTGTTCCGACAGAGCAATCAAAAAACTTTATTTTCTCACGTGACCTAACGTCACTTTTCTCCTTGACAAATTTCTAAGTACTGCTTGAGAAGAAGCTCTCTTCTAATGCTACAGCTTACGGATCTATGTTTATTATTCATTTAATTATTATCTCCATAACCATTTCACCATACCATTACCACCACCACCACGTTCATTGTGTATTGTCTTCCATTACTTTCTCAGTTATTCTTCTTGCTGTTCCTTTCCGTTATTCCTCTTCGTCTTCCATCTACATTGTACCTTTTCACATCTTTCTGTGACACATGAAGCTAACAATATAATATATTGTCGTATTTATTTTTTCTGTAGTTTCTCTTGTCGACTCGGATTTTTCTCTCATGTGTCCTCTCTGCGCAATCCCATCATTGTCGGCCCCTCTTTAATTATTTCTGTAACAGACACCAGGTTCAGACGTCGCCGCTATTCTTACGGGATATTTCCCAAAAACACGCACTACTCTAATCTGTCTCCCGACACTACCATCGTCCGTCCCGGTCGCTTCGCTATCCAGAACCGCTGCGCTGTCAGCTCGAAGTGACCCGGCGCGCCGGAACGGGCGTCGTTTGTAGCAGTGGCTGCCCCGCGCATCCGGCTGCACACCCCCTGCTTTGTGGAAAGCTCACTCCAGACCAGCCGCCGCCCTCCAAACTGCTGGGACACCATCTGGTGGTCTGAACTCGCCCGCAGACTCATGGGTCGCCCCGTTGCCGTCTGCGTGAGAGCCCTATGGCTTTAGCATGCTGAAGCAGAACGACCATCTATGGTTCCTGGTATAGCTTTTCGAGTTCCCAGTTGTTTCAATTGAGCAGCAGGAACTTAAATTTTTTGATAAATTTCATAATTTGTCAAATAATATTATCAATGAAAAAAATATAATGAATATTGGTGATTAAAATTCCACTATTTAGCTTTTAACAATTTGGTAATAAAATTTCAAAAGCAACGTGTTTGCACTAAAAAAGAAACTACTGCGAAAAATG
The DNA here is from genome assembly GCA_031308135.1 of Acheta domesticus. NCBI lineage: Eukaryota > Metazoa > Arthropoda > Insecta > Orthoptera > Gryllidae > Acheta > Acheta domesticus. The sequence goes on from JAHLJT010009436.1 coordinate 232,455,306, forward strand.
TTTCGTTTTCAAATCATTAATGCTTTTTTTCTTAGAGATGCGGAAAAATAGTTCAAACGCCGTTTTATATGACAACCTGAAAAGATCCTATATAACAACCTAAAAGTATCCACAGTCGTTTGAATTTTTTTTCTTTTTAACATTTTTTGCAATTTTATTTTCAATATATATGGAAACATTATTTCTCATTCTCCCTTCTAGAAGTGAGAAACCCTGCAGCGATTTTCAAAGAACGCGTGATATAGCTTCCCCGACGCATTTTCCACCGTAATAGCCTTCCTACCTTTTTGGCGCCGGCTGAGTGGCTGGAGCTCGGTTTGCCTCGCATTTTTGCTGAAACGAGTTCCAGGCGAGAGATAACAGCCTGGAGCGGCGTGGGCATTTTTCCTTGCCTCTCGATGTCATTTTATAAGCGATAGCTATCGCGCGTGGAGATTTATAGGGACCTCTCACCGCTGGTCCATGAGTCACCGGCGGCGCTGTCGCTCGCGCGGTCTCGCGCCTCTCCCGCGCCCGCCCCCGCCCCAGGCATTAGCCCTCCAAGGGGACGGACGGGTGGGCGGACGGACGTGCGGCTGACGGGGGCCTGGACGGTAGCTGACGACTCCGTCATATCTCAGGTGGAAACGGCTGCTCCCGAACGCCCTGTTCCATAGTAATGGGCGGCCGGCCCTGCTGCGTCTGCGGGTTTCGCTTTTCCATGCACGCTGCGCTTTTTTCTTTGAGGCCGAGGAAGGCGGTTATGTTGCAAGAGTGAACGAGAGAAGGAGATTCTATTCACTGATGACGAGAACAAAACGATATTCACTGATGACGAGAACAAAACGATGTTCACTGATGACGAGAACAAATCGATTGAGAAGTAGTTTTTCAAATTGTTCTGATAGTGTGAAAGAGGAGTTACAGAGGCAAAATTGAAAGGTCTATCATGTAGTACATATTTGACATCATCTAAAGGAAATGAGGATTCATGTTTTCCTTCTGCCTTCTACTCTTCACAATTCAATATTATTTCTCAGGATATATTACCATAATTAGATATATCAGCTTCTCAATTTCGCCTACATTTCGCCTGACGCTGATATAAAATGATATTATCAGACTATGTGTACTCATCTTACAATGAATATTTTACAATTACTATTTTTATCGTTACTCTGTGACGAATTTTTTATTCGTTAACTGCAGACAGTTTGTATTCTGAACGATTCTTGAAAATATTCTTACATCATAACCACACTTTTACCTGCCACACTTCGAACGATGAAATAAACTGCCCTGCTCGTTTTGAAACTTCGTTCCTTTCCTAACCAGCCAGCTTCATCAATTTAAATGCCTCGTTCTCCGGGAAAATCAAAATTGCCCCGCTCACGTGCCCTGTCCCCGCCCCCGCCCCCACCCCCGCGCCGCCCCGCCAATTCCGCGGCCGCTGCGCACCTGCGCGCGCGCTCGTTCGCCCCGCTGCTCCTCTGCAGATGCAGATGCGCTGCCCGCCGGTCACACGAAGCTATTAATGGCCGTGATAAATCGCTGCGGTTTTTAAACCGTTGTGCAAGCGTTCGACGTCTGTGCAACACTCACACTGTAATTACCTTCTGTAATTACCTTTAACATTAATTTATGTTTTGTTCATGAGTGAACCGTTTCTCGCCATGCATGTCAAATCCAGTTTCCATTTGGTTGTCACATGAGACGTAGCGTAATACCATTTGCGTTCTGTTTGCGTAGTAGAGTACACTTCGATTCGAACAATGTTGAGCGTTTCTTTGGGCGCCGTTTAAGTGGATTTTGATGGCCGTGGTGTATCGTTCTTGTGGCGCTGTCGTGCGGACGTCCTTGGGACTACTGTCACGACGTTGAAAAATTTCACGAAACGTTTCTCCGAGCGGCCGCTGGACAGCGCTGTCGTCCGATGTCAGAGACGGCGAGCAAACCACCGTAATGCGGGCATTTCTTTAGGAAGACCTGGCCCAAATCGGTTTTCATTTCCTTCTTCGCGAAGCTCGTCGTGTCGGGAGCCCTTGGAGAGGCCCGCCTGGAGGAGAGCAAGGAGGCGGAATGATTCGGTTAGGACACGAGGACAATCGGGCGCCCTCAGAGCCTCGCTCGCAGCCTTCGCCAGCGCCAGCGCCCCATCCCCTCGCCGCCGCCGTTCCACTCCAGCAGGCCAGAAGCCTGCATCTTCGTTGCGTGGAGCTCCGGCCCCTTGCACTGTCCCCGCGCCAACTCCCCCTGCCCCAGGCTGCGAGGCACCCTTGCAGTCGCCTGCTGCGAGGCTTCCCTAGCCACCCACTTACGTACCTCCTCTCTCCTTCTCCTCCCACACATTCCATTCTGTAATTCTTCTACACAACATGCCGTTTCAATCTGTGTTTGTCATCGTTTAATTACACGGATTAAAAAATCAACCTAAAATTGTTTGGAAAGAATGTTGATGTGAGAGAGAGATAAGTGTAAAATGAATGCAAAAAGAAATCACATATATATATCTTCACATTTATCATCCTGTTTTTCCTGTGATCTACTTTTAAAACAGTAATTTTCGCTACTTTCAGTCTATCTATCCATTGTACTTATTTTAGTAATAAACCCTAACACCTTTTTTCCATTCTGCTCTGCACGTCGTTTATCGTTTGAAACCCGCTTTTTTTATCCAGACCACTTTGCTGACCACTCCTCCGATGATTCCTGCCAGCCTCTTTCTTCTCTTTTCCCCTCCTCCCCACTTAAGACTCCCCTTACTCCTCTAGTGGGCAATGCACATATTTTGACGTCGTCGACTGGACATACAAATCTCAACAAAATGGTCGGGTCCGAGATGAATGTCTAGTATTTTCGTGCGTTCTTCAGAAGTGATTGAATAAGCATAAATAGCTCATATTTTATGTCAAATATTCTTGAAGACGAGTTTTCGCTAATTTCGAGTTGTATACAATTTTGAGATGGAAAAGTAGATCCTCATTAAATAGTTGATAACTTCCATATTCTGAATATTAAAAATCAAAATTAATAGGGGTGAATGTCAAGAAAAGAATGATAAAGTTATTTAAACGTCACCATCTCAAACTGTATCGAATTGCCATGGGAAGAAAACGAAAAGATAGTGGTTTCCTATGAATTTGTATTCGCCTATGGACAATTGTTATATTTTAATCATTACATTAATTTGACACTTTGTCTAAACATGTTTAGTTTCAATGAACATTTCTTACTATTAAACAATAATTTTTACAAACGTCTTTTACTGATTAGTCTACAATGTAGATTCATTTAGCATTAAAAATGTTAGTCCTTCAACTACATTCAGATATATTCTCATTGTAGTGAAAATAAAAGTATGCATCGATATAAAATTGTGGATGCCTAATTATCAACCAAAAATGCAAATTAATAGTCAACATTATCATTGGTGGTTATTCTCAGTTTGTACATCGAATACCAGTGATCCAGTACAAAGAAAGCAAAAAATGAAGTTTTAAGTCCATCTATGCCTTCGCGGTGTATACCAAAGTTTGCTCATCGCTAGCGCCACTGCATTTACCAGCGGTGCAAAAGCCCTCGATCCATTTCAGAGACTTGATTTTCCTTTGCTGAGCTGATTCCCTTACGTTGTGTGTCATCAGCCTATAGCGGTGTTTCCTCACTGCTGCCAGCTCCTCTTCTTCAGCACAGCGTGCGTCGCTTTTTGCGCCCTAAGGGAGACTTGGAGGCCGCGTCGGTCGGGGCGCCGACAGTTCTGGCGCCGCTGTGGGCCGCTAGGCGGCAGGCAGGGCGACAGCGCGCCGCGCGTGAGTTATTGAGGATTGTGCTAGGGGCCGCGGCACGGCGTCTCGCCCTCCCCCGCCTCGCTCCACACCGCACCGCGCCGCATCACACCCCCTGCCTGTTTCGTTCCGCTCCGCCCCGCCACGCGCCGCCACGTCCCGCGCCGCCCCGCCCCCGCCGCCCCGCCCCGCCCCGCCCCTCCCCGCACCACACCTCCCCGCACCACACCACACCGCACCACACCACACCGCCCCGCCCCTCATCACCCCTCACCACCCATCACCACCCGCCCCTCACTGCCCCTCCACGCCCCGCCCTCCCCGCTCCTCACCGCCCCACCCGCCCCTCACCGCCCCTCCCCGCCCCTCACCGCCCCTCACCAGCCCCTCACCGCCCCTCTCGTCCCCTCCCCGTCCCTCCTCGCCCCTCCCCGCCCCTCACTGCCCCTCTCCTCCCCTCCCCACCCCTCCCCGCCCCGGCCCGCCCCACCCGATTCAATATGGCCTCCCGACGCGGGCGCGACGGCCGGGGCTTCCGGGCGCCGCCGGCGCCGCAGGTTATGGGGCCCTTCCTGCGTCCCCGGGCGCCGCGGCGTGGCGCGCCGACCCCTGGCCTATGAATCATCCGGCGATGGCTGCGAGATCTGGCCACGCGGATATCCACGCCTGGCCCCCTCCGCCCTGTTGCCGCGACGCGCCCTCCGGCACCCTGCGGCTTCAGGGCGGTTGTCGTTGTTTTCTTCCGGTTATTGTTATTTATTGTTACGGTCGTCTAGGACGGATATTTAATTCATATATCTTCCCCAACCCCAAGGATCTGTCCCTTACGGAGGCTGTTTATTGTTATGGTCCGGTAGAAGGATATTTAATTCATTTATCTTTCCCAAACTCCAGGTATGTGTTACTTGGGCAGACTGAGTCATGGTCCACGAAACCAGCTCAACTGAGACCGTCGTCTTCAATGCAAAAGAAATTATCCTTGTGAGGAGTAATCTGTTTTACAAGCAGATTATGCCTGTGATTGTTTGCCGGTCATTACGGCTTCCCATAGGGCAACTCATACGCGATGTCTTTTTCTATCATAAAAAGGCCAGTTTTCATTACGGTTTTCGAAATTTCCTGATGTTCATACTGCAAATTAAAATTGAAGTACGTATAGAGGTAAGGAGGTGTAGAAGTAAAGATTCCTCTAGCTACTAGAGATACAGTCATGATAGTCTTTCCTGTAATTAAATAATCCTTCCTGGATTGATATTTAAACATTTCTGAACGGACTGAAGAAAGAAAAGTGAGGCAATGTAGAAACAAATGGTTTTTATTTTATTATATTATTCTTCAAATGCTCGTAGCCCCTTCTTAGCGTTGAGAGATGCCTGAAAAAGTTAAATTTATTTCAGTTTCTCAAATTTGTGTTTAACAAATGAGTTTAAACTTCCCAGATTTAGATATCTCATTTAGATATTTAAGAAAACAGAGATAAATGGGAAGCTAGTATACCAGGTTCTGAAGAAACAATCTGATCATTACATCAGTTGATAAAACTATGAAAATTAGGGGTTCTTCACTAAGATTTCAATATAAAGTCAGATATTTATATTTTTAGCCCAAGCTACACTGTATTAAAATTTGTTTGTATGTTAGTATGTATTCCATTTCTCAAAACAATTAATTTCTTGTTTTGAAGTTCATCAACTGCCAAAAACTCTATGAACTACTGAAAACTGGATACAGCAAAAAGATATATTCATTATTTGTCCTTCTAAAAGTTTATCACTGATTACAATACATGTAAATAATGAATGTTGTTTTACATTAAAACATTTGAGATCGATGTTTAATTTTGCCCAAACCTCAAACTATTTTGACCACTAACAAGTTTTCCTTTAGGCTCGCTTCAGTGGATGAGTGGTAGTTTACTGGCCTCTCCATCTTGTTGCACCCTATCTGATATCTCAGTGCTGGTTCCATCGTGCCTCATCTGCGTGGATTTTCGAAAGACGTAAAATTCTTGTCGAATCCTCGGACGATTTCCTACCTTATCAGATTTCATATTCGCTTAGCCGGGGAACACCTCAAATGGTGAATAAATATTAATGAGACGATTGGTGTGTTGCTCCGCGGAGATAATAATGGAAACGAAAATCTGCTAGCAACGCTGAAAGCTAAAATTAAGCCATTCCCAACATTTTTTCACCTGTCTAAGGTGGACCAGTATACTAATATTCATGTACCAGGGCGTTACAAAGACTCTTCCTCTGAATGTATTAGAAGTTATAAATTATAATTTTTATAATTATATATATATATATATAATGCAATTATTTATTTTGTAAAAGTAAGCTGGATAAAGTGAAAAAAAATGATGTTTGTGATTTCTCTTGTGGTCTATTGTCAGAAATTCTCAAAGCACATGCAGCAACAGTTCGCGTGTTGACCCGCCATACTCTGCGCATTCTATATGTTCTGCTACAGCTATGTGTTTCTTCTTCTGTTGCAGGTAAGTTGCTGCTCATTTCAAAGATCGCGTGAGCGCCGCTCTTCACGTGAGTAGCAACTTCAGCTCCGCCCCCACCGCAGCGCAGCATCCTCCAGCGTTGTCCAAGCGCCCTTACGTTATATCGCGTGCGTCGGGGGATAACCCTAAAATTTATGTGCTACGTTTTTGCGTTTCATCTATGTTCCTCTTGTCCGACTGAGTGTTTTCTATCTTTTTCCCCCTTTTCTTCTCTGGCAATTTTATCGCAGATATATCTCGTCCAGAAGGTGTTTCTCCTATGTTCGTCCATTGTATCTCTTTCTCCGGTGATCCATTTTTCCCGACGAAATTTAAAACCCGAAGCATATTTCGCTTAATCGCGCGTTATAAACGACTGCCGGACAACAAGAGTATTGCAATCTAGTGCGTGCAACCACCGTTCTTTAGTGGCCAGTCTTTCACGTGAACACTGCACCGGAAAACCTACGAGGCTCACATGCGTAATTCACGATCTCGCCCGACGCACTCGCCGGGCAACGGCGCCCTTCACGCACTGGGATTCGTGTTGAGGCGCTGTTGGGTGCGCCCGCGTCCAGCCCGTCGCGTCGTCATGTTTATTCTTCCCCTCTCAAATATTTAACGCGGTGGCGCCGCTGGAGGGCGCGCTTGCGGGGGCGAAGTCGCCATGAATTTTGCCGAGGCCCGTGTTTACGTTCGGTGTTTGTGACTGCGGGGACAGCCCCGTGTCGCCCGCGGCCGCGTCAACGCTCCTCTCGGCCCGCCCCCAGCTGCGCCCGGTCGCACGCCCGGCTCGCGATCAGTAACCACAACACAACGGCAAAAATGGAAATGAAAATTGAACAGATGTAATTCATGTCGTAATCGATGTTCATTAGTGTCCGTCAGGAAATTTTAATCGCAGTTTAAATGGAATCGGTAGAATTAAATATTCACGATATTGACAGTAGCAAACGTCAAAAAATATTGTATTAATATTACTGCTGCCAATGTTCTCTTGGATTGTGGGTTTTCTGTATGATTGGTTACAGCTTTTATGTAGATGTAATTCTTAATGTAATTACTCACAAATATCTGTAGCAAAATTTTAGAGCAAATCCTGCAGATGATCATACACGAAGCTGTAATAAATTAATTATGTTTAGGATTAACGCATTACGAAAATAACCCATTTTGTTGTTGAAGTTTCAAAAAATTGAGTGCTGCTCATTTTTATGAAACTAAATAATCTGATTTGGAGTGAACGCATTACTGTCCTTCAGAACCACTCATCAAAAATAAACATTGAAAAGTTATCGAGTCACAAAATGGGTCTAAAACGCACCGGTTCTGTGTATAATCCGAAAGTTATGTGTACTGACATTTGTTTGAGAATTTCACCTTTGTTAGGTATTCAGCGCACTGTCAATCTTCCGCTGATACCGCATGTTATCGGCACTAGTTTGCGGCGAGTGGGGGTCGAGTGTGATTCGCGTTGTCCGCTGAGCGGAACGCACGTATATCGCAACCGCCGCGCGGCTATTTTGCCGATACGTAATTAATTTCACTGTCCTCGAACCAACAGATTTCTTGCTAGCTATTTTTATTGCTGTATTGTATGTTTTGGTAGTTTATTGCCAATCGTGCTCACTGTTTGTTCACGCGTATGTGAATATAGAACGAGAATTTGCATTGTAGTGTGGTGTTCTTCTCTGTTCTTCTCCCTAATTATGTTACCTCTCTTTTCCTCTTGTTGTATCGTGGCTTTGGTTCCTCGATCCACACTCCTCTCTCAATTTCAATGTTTGTTTTGTATGTTAGTGGGTTTTTGCTAGGTAATCGAGATTGGCCGGAACTTAATTAGAATTCAAACTCGATATTCTTCTGCACGTTTTCTATTGAACGGTGCAACCCGTCGTTACAGATCAAACTTTTCTCGACTTATTAACTACGTATTGGAAACACATTTTTATGTTACAAGCACAACTGAGTATCGCAATTTCCAACTTTAATTCTAACGCACCTGTTCTTTTTGTGACAACTCACAATCAATCATCTCTAATTGTTTACTTTTGAGAGCTCCAAAGTTTGTAAGGGATTTTTACAAATTTAAGGGAAGATTTTTTTGAATATGAGTTATGAATTTTGAGTGAATAAATGATGACATAGCGACTTCAATATGTACAGTGTATTAATATCTGCGTCAATATCTCTATGAACAGTGTATCAACAATACTACTTCGACGAATAGATAATTCAGTGGCTCACCATACGTACACAATGCATCTGTTTGCAACTTACAGTTAATGCAACTAATGCCATCATTGTCTCGTTCAATGTACACACTTGTTTCTTGTCCTGTCACAATAGATTATAATCGCTTGGCTGATTTGCGGTTCATTATTCCTCTCTTTGATTGTTACATCTCTCGGTATTGTTTAATATTATATCGGCTACATTAATCCATCTGGTCAATTAGAATCCTTCAATCGTATCCGCTCGTCTGCCTTCAAAGAGGAATCAGTGACCTTGTAGCATTGGTCAAAAAATAATACATTGTTGGCATCTGCGTCTATCCACCATACTTAAATATTAAAGAACGTTTCGTCGTATCTGCGAGAAACGCAAAACAAAACATTTAAATAATGCAACTCTGAGTTGAACTGTCCGTTGTATCGACACGAAACAAATTCGAAGCGAAAATGTGCGTTAGACTAATGCCCGAAGACGTAAGCACTGGTGTGTTTTTCTTGCGGTAGCCACATTCCGCAGCCATTCGCCGGCGAAGGGCCGCCACCGCAGAACCTTCGGCAGCTGCGGCGCCGCCCGCCTGTCAGGGCTCTCTCTGGCCGCGCCCGCCCTCGCGCGCACGGGGTCGCGCCGACGACGACGGCTTCATTACTTGCGCGTCGACGCCTCGGCCCGGCGCGGCCTCCCTCCGCTTCGCTCGCCGCGATCCGGGCCATCCTCCGCCGTCCTTCCCGCTTCTAACCCCCCCAGAAACGTCTTCTGCTCCTTGCTTGCTCCGCCTTTCTTCTCCGCATAAGTTTGATCGTTCGATTTGGAAGCCCCTCTCCTTATCTCTCTTACACACCTCTTTATTCCATTTGCCCCTTTCATCCCTTCTCGTCGCGTACGTTTCGAGACCATTACTCGATTTACATTCATCCTTTTATTTAATAATTCTAATTCCAGATTCCAGATCGACGTTATAGATTTTTCTTTATTTTTTGACAGTTTTTTCAGTCTATCTTCCACTCTCTCTTTTGATCACCATTACGTTCTTTCTCCTAATATATCCTAATATTCTATTCATTTTCCAGATCTTTGAATCTGTCATCCTCTTCGAATGTTTACATCTTGCCTTTCCACCATCCCCAACACTTCTCTTGTTCTCTTCATAGAATCAGATTTCCCCCGTAGATGCCCGTTCCTCTGGCTTGCTCTTCTCCTTCCGCTCTCCCTAGCTGTTCTTCTCGCTAGCCCGGACTGCACCCACCGCGACGCTGCTGACGACGCTCCGCCCACCCCCCCCCCTTTCTTTTCCCCTCCCCCCGCTGCGACCGCGATGTCAGTCCGCCTGCAGCACTGCTCTAAAAACGCCGCAGCGCAGCGAACACGAAAGTAATGGTGCTTTTGTTTTGGGGCTTCGGGGCTGTCGGAACTAGAGGTTTGCCCAACGTGAAGACGAATGAGAATGGTCGAGGAGGGGAAAGAAGATAAGTTTGGGTTGAAGCTCGAGTAATAGCTGCCTTCGTCGAGGAGTCGCAAAGGAAATGGTTTTGAACTACGTCCGTATTCTTGCAGAGGTTCACTATAAAATTAAGGGTGGATTACTGCGCTGCTCAACGTTTACAGATATTTTTGAATGGTTAAGAAATATATATACAGATCTGAGAGGAATCTATAGACACCAAAGCATGTATACAAGCGTCGCGATGATTTTCGAATATATTTTCATTCATGTAGAAACTCTTGTAATTTTTATTCTATTAAATAAAAATAATAAACAAAAAGCATTTACAAATAGGCTCCCTAAGCAGAAAGTCTGTTTTTTAAGTATTCAAAATTTGTAAATTATTAAATTATCTCTATATGCAATTGTACAGATACAAATTTGTAACTTTTCGATCATGACATTGACCATTTTCGGCCAGGGATCTATTTAAAATGTACAACGATAAAACGTGCTTTATTGACAAATATATTTTCCGTTTAATTGTATTCACTTCCACAAAAAATTATTGATTTTTCTTCATTTGAAAAGAATAGATTTACGTTGTAAAAAACGTAGATCTACAAAATTTGCACGACGGATTTATGTAAGATGGAATCTACAAAATTATGGAATTTTTCCCTTTTATGGTTTAGCTATCATTACCAGTTCAAAATTATCCCCTCTTGGCAAACCTCTTGAAAAACGTAAGCGTATCTAAGGAGCTGCCTACTCGTTGATAAAATACATTATGCGCAGAGGGAGACATTTCGGGCTGCAGAACTGAGTAGTGAGTCGCGAACCTGCGTTGTTGCGGAGAAAATAGCGCCCGGAAGGCGAGCGAGCAGGCGCACGTGCGCGCCGCACCTTTGGCCAGGAACGGAGGCGCCACTGCCGTGTCTGCCAGCGCCAGCGCCCGCGCACGCGGCGGGACGAGGAGCGTTGAAACAGCAGGAGGGCGGCCATCCAATTTGCTTAGCGTTGCAAGACACAAACACGACGCCCCACGCCCCACGCCCCACGCTTCACGCCTCACGCCCTACCCCCACGCCCCACAACCCACGCCCCATGCCCCGTCCTACGCCCCAAGCCCCACGCTCCACACTCCACGCCCCACGCTTCACGCCCCACGCTTCACGCCCCGCGCTACGCCTCATGCCCCAAGCCTCACGCCTCACGCCCCACAACCCACAACCCACGCCCCTCGCCCCAAGCCCCGCGCATCGTGCTCCACGCCCCGCGCATCATGCCGAACACCCCGCACTCCGCGAATCGCGCCCCACGCCCTGTGCATCGCAGCTCACGGCCCACGCTCCCGGTTTCTCTCTCACAACTCCTCTCTCGTGATGCTGTAAACATCATAATAGTATTAGGAAACTTGTTTAACGCTAATTACAATTTTTCTAAAGTGGCCAATCGATCAGTGCCCGCCACTGTATTATGACAAGATTAGTTCTTTATACTTCTTCATCTCTTTAAAATGTTAATAATTGATAGATATGAATTATTGTAAAGGGTGTACTTTCCTTGTAACGTAACCGCCGCACAACCTAGTTTATTAGCACAGGTTGATTGTATGTATTTTTGTAATCATTCATTTCCATGTCTCGTATGTTACACACTGGCTTAGTTAGCTCAGGGCATCAACTGAAGTAACTGCAATGCCTCCGAACGGGACGTCCTGGGGTTCGAGTCCCGACAGTAGCAGGATTTTTGCCACATGCTAAATAGCTAGATCGAACTCAGCTACTGCCTGGTGGAGAATTCTAGCGATCATTTGCTCTGATCGGAAGTTTTCGTTGTTTTCTCTTAGCAACATCTGCTGAATGCTGGAGCAGTACTATAACAAACGGGATATGGGATATAGATCTTTCTTTTCTCTTCCTTGTCCTTTCCCCAACCCTTACACACACTTACACTTGTATGCACTACGCTAACACACAATCATGTCGGGAGACCAGTCGAGTGGTTAGAGCTTGCCCGGCCGGAGCGGTGCCCTGTTGGTGAGAGATCTCTGGTTGGGGAAAACTCCTGAAGCCGACGTAGTAGGTTAGCGCCGTATCTCACCATCAAACGGAGAAAGATCACCGCCACCCCCCTGATAAAAACATTCCTCACACTTAAGGAGCTAATGATCATATCTACAGACGAACCCGGCCACAAGAAATAATCAAGCAAGCAATCAATCGTATGTTACACTTAAGTTACCCATCAATCAATCGTGTGTTACACACGTAAGTTACCCTAGTCAACGCCATTATCATTAATTACCAAGATCCAATAGCCTGTTTTTCAACCGAGCAGATAAAAGAAAGGGATGATCGAAAAGAGCCAGTTTATTGTGATTATCCGACCTAGACACTAACACGGTACACACACCTCGAAGCCGTGTGCAAATATGGGTCGCCCGGGAGGGCGGGCAGGGCGGGCCCTCCGGGCGCATCTCGCCCTAGCCGTTCTCCGACAAACACGGCGCCCCACGCTCCCTCGCGTCTCCCGCCGTCATTAGCATGGAGATTGGCGCCGGCGCCGGCCCGCGCCCCGAAAAACACCTCCATTAGAGTGACCAATCTTTCTGCCGGAGAGACGCGGGCGCGGGCCGCCAAATTGCGCAGTCTGCTCCACGTAAATCCCAGGTCTACACAGCTCCATGGCCTTAAGGGAGGATGATTTCGGTGAAAACGATGTGTTACAACATGGGATTTTTGTTTGTGTCCCGAGTACAAACTCGTATTTCTTAATAAGAGTTTGACTGGATGCAACTACTATTTATTGTTTCCGTAGGCCACAAATTATTGACTTTAGTATGGGTGTTACTTAGCACTCAATTGCATATTATGTTTTGAACTAGAGTGCACGTTTCATTTATATTAATGCACAATTTCCAAATTATTACAAAGACGAGGGCAAGAGTAGAGTGTACATGCTCTGAGATAGACAAGACCAAGAACTCATTTTGATACTCTAGTGCAGTAAGCTATACGTGGCGCGGTTTCTCCAAAAATGCTGTTTTATTTCTTATAAAATTCCTTTCTCATGTTAAAAAATGAATATTTTAGTATTTTGAAGATATTTTTAATTGCAATTATTAGATACATGCATACAAATAAAACATCCAAAGTTATTTGTTTATTTTTTGTTCCTATCATAAAACGTTACATTTATGTTACACTGTTTTTACGTGGAATTGATATGAAAAGAATGTGCCCTTTGCGGCCAGTAACACTGCTTGAGGGTCTGCAGTTTCATAGTACGTCAGTGCAACCTATATCGCCGTGGCGTACAGAATTCACGCAACACGCACAACAGAGGAGTGTCACCAAGCAGCCTACCTGGGCTTATACACTTGCGAGTAAAAATAGTTCCCATTTCAATCCCGAAACCATTTGCAGAATTCATTACGAGTTCTAATTAAGTATTCAGTTTCACGCCATCAAATGCATTTCACTGCTCATAGTAGTTATTTTTTCGAATTTATTCTCTATTATGCCTCCATTAAATATTCATTGTGTTTTGCTTGTGCCAGTAATGTTTGTATTTCGAGTGTATTTACACACCTTTCGTTTGCATATAAATTAACTTCACATAAATGATTTAATTGACAATGTTTGTGTAACAGAGCAATGGTGTAACTCATTCTGAACTAGTATATTCATTGCTCTGACGCTGTGTCAAAAACGTTCGTTTACATGAAACAATCGTACCCAGGTTTCTCATTCCCTTATCAAACGTCACGGACGGCTTCACATATTCATTTTTCTCTCATTATGCCCTTAATTTCGAATCAGGTTAGATATGCAATGCGGTTATTGATCACCGTGGGGGAAAACATGATCATGTCATGTAAAAAGAGTTAAATAGCATCGTTTATAATTTATCGTGTATATACGAGAACCATTAAATCATGCCCCTTTTCATTAAATCATTTACATTGTTTTTCTCTTGTTCTTCAGTTTTGAAAACAAAAAATATTTGTTTTGTTTGAAGAAGTGTCAAATCAGTTAATTGAACTTTAATATAAAAGTGGGAGTGATTGAGTATTGAGTGTTCGCGAGCGCGTCAAATACTATAGTCATTAGTCCCGTACGTATAGTGTATGATGTATCCCGGGAGGTGACGGTTTTCCTTCCCCGCTGAAACGTGAGATGCGGCACCACCTCACCCGTTGATTTGCGGGGGCATGCACTCCTCTAGATATCTCCAACAGAAGGGGACCGCCCCACTTGAAACGAGCGTTAAACCCACGTCTGCTCATCCGACATGTGTTTTACTGTTCTGTACGAGTGAGTAAGAGGGGAAGAAGAGAATGATCAGGAAGGAGAGATCACGCACTGTTACCCCTTTGTTACTAATCCGGCATTCTTGTGATATTGATCGGTTAAACCAAGGAAATACATAGCGATCAGACCAGCCGGGCTCTAGAATTCCCCTCCACACAGAGATTGAATTCGACCTGTTTAGCCTGTGTCGAAAATCCGACCCCATCGGGACTCTCTAATCCTAATATCTCCCGATCAGAAACGTTGCAGCCATCGAGATTGTCACTGAGCCATCGCAGCAGATATTAATGAGAGTATTGTTTTAAGAGGTTGGATCACTTGAAAAGGAGGAGAAATGAGAGGGAAGACCTATTATTATACGCCAGAGGGAGAAAAAAAGAGATAGAAGGACCACGGAAGAGATAGTCTTCACTAGATGACTTTACCGGGGCAGACTAGAGAGACCTACTCCTTCCTGCTGCTTTTACTACAACTGATGCTGATGATGATGCTGCTGATGATGATGGTGATGATTATGATGATGTTTCAAATTATGAGAAATAAGAAACTCGTAATACTAGTAATTAAATATATAATTATTACGTTTTGAATTTAAACACTAAATCGCATTTTTAAACGTTAAATCAAATTGAGTAAACTTTTGAAACGTGTTCACCTCTTGCGATGCACGCAATACTCATATGGTGTCCACATTTTATTATTCAAGCTCTCATTTTCTGGAGTACTTTGCCCTCGCATAGTAAAACTACCTTTTTCTGTAAAAGTCATAACTGCTCTCTGACCGATTCAGCAATTGCTGTTCGTTACATTATCGAACGCTTTCATTATTGAAATTTTCCATTACGCCTTTATTACTTTTTATGATGCTATCAAATTTTGTAGGGCAGGCATCCCTTGTTCCCTTGCGTGTTTGCCGCCATGGAGCAGCCCAGGGCCTGATTCCTTTATTGCACGCACTACACTGACTGCGAACGTTTTGTAAATAGCCTTATTCCATCAGAATTTGTCCTCTCGCGTATGGCCCATTGTTCTGCGACGTTAGCTAAATTGTCGCGAATTAACTAGCAATAAACAAAGCACTTACCGAATCGAAATTCATGATTATTCCCTGAGTTGCGATACCCCTTTGAGTTAGCACTTTCGCAGTTAAATGAAGTTCAAATACATTTTGCTACTTAATATAGTTTATGTATCGCTTCCGCGAGCCTAATAAATATTACACAAGGTTTTCAGAAGTGTGTGATAACCTTTGTTGTAAGAATTTAGTTTACAAGAGTGGGAAGTTCCTTTTATTGACCTTGTTAGATAGCAAATATAAAGGACCATTAATCTGACGGTTGTGTGAAAATAATAACTGTTCTTCATTTTTATATTTTTACGTCCAGTTTTCGTCAGTGATAAAGTTTATTCCCAGAGAACATCGAATAAAATGAGAAAGGAAAAGAATCACCAAGGAAAACGATAGCATCTCCACGTGTTGATATTCTTTTTTGTGCTCGCGTTCTGAAATATGGCGGACTGTTCCCCGAGGAGGAAGACTGGCCTCCCTCTCGCTCACACGTAACTGAAAAGAATGGCGGAACGTCGGATAAAAAATGGAGGCGCGAGGGGGGTAATCTTAAAATAAGTTTTCGAATTCTTTTCTTCTCAGCCGCACCTCGTAGCCCGGCGTCTCTGAAGACTAGAGACGGCTCTGAAGACTAGAACGCGGATACCGACAGATGGAGAACACGGCTTGAACGCCTAACGAACTCTCCTTCTTGGGACGAGGTGCACTTGCCCTGAAGGCTGAGGTTTGATGGAAGTAAACTACTATGAATTTCTAGTGCTGATTTCTTGTTGAATTTGGGGAATGGAGCATTTAGTGACTGCAATAATAATTGGTTATTTTTATTCTGTGTAAATCGTAGTATGTTTTATGAAACCCAGATAACCAGTGCATGTGCACTGAAACTACACTTCTTTGCTACACTTCAATATTTTAAGTTCTTGTATTAATATGCTTGATATTGAAAGCTGTAGTTGTGTTGAAATGTTACAAAATAGGTGATAAAATGAATCTAAAATGAAAAATTAGGTTAAATGTCCAGAATTTAGTAATAAGCTTTGTTTCACTCAAGATATTACTTTTGTTACATAAATATCTACACAAAGCTGACAAATTATACATTTTTTATATTCCTACTACTTTTAAATAGGACACAAGTGCCCGAAACAGGGTTTTCATCCACAAGTACACGAATCAACTCGTTAAAAATTACTTTCCAGAACTGCACTCCTGCAGAGTGTTACTTACCTCATTTTTTTATTTCACACACTCGTCTTTCCTGACGCATACTATGCACAAATAAGACATTCTTGATTTTTTCCTGTGTTAACGTAATAATGCGGGAATTTAACTTCCATTGTATTTCTTATTATTCCTGCGGTGTACGACCTGTTCCATTAGAAAACTTTCTCTTCAGTTGTAGGAATTAAATTAGCTTGATCTTGGTTAAATATTTAAAAAAAATTGTGCTTAATTTATTGGATACTCTTTTATTTCTCTATTATTACGACATGTGTTTTGCAATATTTTTTTAATTCTGTGTTTCCTTATTTCCTCTATTCATATTAATAATATATCAAATAAAAGTAAAGAGACAAAAGTCATCAATTAAATTGCCAAAGATATTTTTCAAATTTAACCAAGAAGGTATTAAAGGAATAAAGGAGTAATAATAATGGAATACAAAACGGGAATCCGGCGCGGACGAGGCGCGATATCCCTCGTCCTCTTTTTCGCTCTGAGCTCTTTTGGACGACGCTGTTCTCCTAAGAGCCCGCTTGAAACTGGTAATCGGATTTACTACGTCCAGCGATGGCTTTGTGTCGACGAGACCTTCTGCCGCTTGGTTGCATCGGCGGAAAGCTCTCAAAGAATGTTTCGATGCAATGCCCTTCCTATTGTTTTAATAAGCGCTTTACCTATATCTCCCGATATAATCCACGAGCGTACGGGAGCATACGGACCGTGAGCTTGCTTCTAAAATACCATCCACCTGCGTAGCTTACGCAAATGTGAGTGCTCATAATCTCGTTGCGTGAACGTAACTGCAATGAAATAACGTAAAATGTGAAGTACGGTAATTAATAACCTTGAGGGAGATGGTTCAAACCCATCCCCGATAGAGAAATTATGCTTCCCGTTGGGGTGTCTTCCTTAAGTCCGTTCCTGTGTTCACAAAGACTTCAATTTCCAGGAACTAATTTATTTAAACCTCGTAAGAATCGGGACCGGAAATTGCGTTTCGGGTATTATCCTGGAGAGGAGAGAAACGGGCGGCGCGGTTTGGGGCGGGGAGGGCCGACTTAAAGAAGCTCCGGACCTCCAAGGTTTCTCGACTGGGGGCAATAACTCATACCGGCTCCCGGCCCCGCTCCGACAGCCGCAGGGAGCGTGCCGAGGTGCAGGGGCTGTCACGATCTCCCTGCGGCGCCGCGCGGCGCGCACCGCCCCTGGATCGATTTTTTAATCCCATCGATCAGTCCCGCTGCGTGGGACGCGAACATTCCTCACTGATCCCGCGAGCTACATACCAAAGCTCTTCACTCTTCGAATCGTTGGTGTCCTGTGTAACGTGGACTCGTTGAGCTGCTGTCTGCTCTCGTTCCACATCCGAAACAGGCTTGAACGGTATTAGGTGTGAAATATGTTCAACCTGTTGTTGGAAAGGAGCGTCAATGTGAGATGATGTGACGGATGGATGACGATACGAAAATTTGATTTACATAATCCTATTCACGTTGACATTTTTTGATGAACGAGCTCTTTTTTTAGGTTAATGCAATATACCTTATGAAATGCCACGTTCACTGTGCTACATCAAGCTGCAATTTGGAAAGCTCACCACTAGAGAAGTATGAGAATCGAAGAGGTGGGGGTGTCTAACGAACCTCAGAGGTTAACCGTATCTCACCGGGCTGCATCCTTCAGCCGCCTGAGTCAGATACACCTCTTAAGGCAACCCCTACCTTCTGTTCTCCGCCCCGCCGAATCCCGCACACCGTCCCGCCAACGAGGGGAGGCCGGTCCGCCGGAGAGGGATACAAACGAGGCGAGCTCCATCTCCGCTCGCTGCAGCAGGCGAGGGAGAGCAGGGGCGAGGCGGCCGTGGTCGCCAGGCCCTCGGACGGCGCTTGGTCGCGGGGGCGGCTGGGCGGAAACTGATGGAGTGGTCTTCGCTTTCGCTCGCCGCTAAGCGAGGGGGAGCTACCCGCCGGTCCTCGCCTTGCCACACAGCCCCCACGTGCCTCTAATAGCGCGCCCAACTATTGGTTGTGTGGAATGTTGGCGTTGCTCTTAGACCACGAGTTCGCGGGAGCGAGGGTTAGGGAATGTTTCTCTTTCGAGGTGATGCAGTCATTTTTTTAGATTTACTCTTTGTGTAGGGAATTTAGTCTGTAATTGAGTTGCCAAAAATGTAAAAGAGAGTATTTGTTAGTAGTCTGTTCTATATATTATTGGTAATCAGTGATTGTAGAAGGAATGTTAATGTTCATATTCCTATTAAAATTAATACCAATCGTTGAGAATAGGTTTAGAATAAAGAATAACAGCAGTTTTCTATTTCAGTTATCATTTTATAGTTTAGCCATTTTATCATCTTTAAGGCTACGTTTTGTGGTTCAGTTAAATTCTAATAGAGTAGTTGTGAAGTATCTACTAAAAAACCAATGCACTCTTTAGTACTTTTTTTATCTTTTAGCTAATTATTGTATTAAATGTGTATCAAATTTCAGAGAAAAAGTTATCGCTAATTCTTATTGTGCTGTTGATATTTTGCTTTAGATATATAGCGTCTATTCTGGGAATCCTTTTGACACAGATTGTGTAGTGTTCTGATGAGGCGTCGTTCCCCAGAAGTTTGCAAGAGAATGAATCAATAGAGAAGCGCTTCGTCGCAGCTTCTCGTAATGTCGAATCGCATCCTCTCGACCCGCAATATGAATTAGCCGGTGTTCCGATTGCCGAGTCGCTCCCCCTCGCGGCGCAAAGCATTATTCGCCCGCAGTGCCGACGCATCGCTGGAGAGCTCTGGTGCGCTTTCCATGCGATGCTCCCGATCGCTCTCTACGCGTCTTTTTGGTGTTGTATTTTTTATTCCCTCTGTCGGTTGTTCTGTCTTTGAATAAGTTTCGGTTGTTCATTCTCAACATCTTAAAGTGCTTTTTGCATCGCGTTCCAGTGGTTTACTTTTCTTCTGTTTAGCTCTTGATATGTCCGCTGATTTGAGTGTAATAGGCACATGTTACTCTTCTTTTTGTCTGTTCGCGCCAGTTCTGTTTCTTGCCCGCCGCCTTTGATACCTTTCTGTAGTTTATCTGGCTCTCACCTTACTCAAGAATGTTTGCAGACATAACGTATATTCTATTTATTTTATTCTTGTTCACTTCATTATTTTCTTAAATTTATGCTCTTGCTGACCCTTAATTTCCCTTGGATTAGCCATCGTTTTTTTCCTTGATGCAATATTTTTATATTTGTCTTCAATTAATTGCCCCTACATTTTTCTCCATCCTAACCTTTGCCGAACCTGTAATTAGGCTATGTACTACGCAAATACGGTTCTTTCGCTTCATCGTTGCTCCTCTTCCTTTGTATTTCGTCTCTTGTTTGCTTTGCATTTCCAGCGATATTCGGCTTCTGCGCGCCGTACGTGGTTGCTCAGTGAGTCGCGTCTTCGGGCGCGAGCGCAAAGCGCGCCCCCTGCCAGCCCATGCGTCAAGTGCGCGGGGCCAGCGCGCCCGCCCGCGCCGCGATATCATTAACTGCCCGGGCCGGGCATTGTGTTTAAGGAGCGCCGCGCCGGGATGCTTTGAATTCCGATATTTCGCTAATTGGCGCCCGTAGCAATCCCCGGCAGCGGCGCGCGCCGCCCACGGCGCCCGAGCCCTACCCCGTGTTCTGGGAATTGATGTCCAGCGCGCTTTCAGCACCGGGGGGGGGGAGGGGGGGGCTCGGCGCCGAGTCGGGCAGCGGCACCGTTGGCCGAACTGACTGGACAAAGGGAATGTCCAACAGTTTCTAGTGTTATAATTTCAGTGATTTTTGAGACTTAAGAAATTTGGACTCTTCGATATAAATTTCAACAAGGAAGTTTCCAATATACATTCGAGTAGCCTACTAGGACTCACTTATTGTATCATAACTGAAGTCACGTTTGAGATCTTTATATTGGAAATTTCATTATTGATTGTTGTATTTTGAGCTCATTCAAAATTAGTATGCAGGTATACATTATGTCTCAAAACGCTAAATTCCAAGAGGAAATTGATTCATTGCTCTTCAACATTTCTGAGTTAAATTATGCCACCTAATATAAAATATTTTAATCAGGTCAGGAATTGGTGCAATTACGAAGTAAACTAGAGTTCGACCGCAATTGCAGATTCATTTCTTTCCCAGATATTTATAATCTTTTGAGAATAATTTAGATATATTATAACTGTTCACGTGTTATAACAGATATCCAGACCTACAATGCCCAAATTGCCTAAAAACAAATCACGTCAATCCAGGCTGAAGTGAATCCCGACGGTGAATTTCACACTTTCATCAAAGTGTTTAAATCAAAAGAGTAACTATCATTATTAGGAGCTTGGAATGGAAAGTCCATTCGTCTGCCTGCACCTAGGACTATTTATGGTTCCGTCCCAATCACGCGCTCTATGTGAAGCGCCGCGTTGTTTGCCCCGCTGGCTGGGCGCGAGCGCGCTTCTGTGCGGCCGGTGGTGGCGCGGCGTCGGCAGAACAGCCGTGGCGGCGGGGGCGACGCCAGCCACCGCACCAGCCGCCGCCGCTACCGCAGCGCCAGGCGCGCCGTGAATGCGTTCTCCAATCGGCAGGCGCGCGATAAACGGAACAATGGCGATACGTTGTAACGGGGGTCTCTGTTTCGGAGGCCCCTTGCATTGTGTCTGCGCGCATTGTTTAACGAGGGGCGCTGCGCTCCACACGACTCCCGCTTAATGCATGGCGCGCCACTCGCACCTCGCGCTCGCATGCTTCTCGGAAACTCGCACAGAAGTAGCGCGCGTTTTGGATTGAGGCTTGGATTACGAATTCGACGAGTGGGGGTACTTTGTGTCGAAAGCGTTTAAGTGGGATCGACGTAATAACCGGTGCGGTTATGTTACACGAGAACTCTTCTCTAAAGAGGAGAGCAGATAAATACAGAGAGACGATGTGCTGAAAAAAATAGGGGCAGATAGCACTTAGTAAATATCGTCGGAACTTTGATATATTTGATTGTTCTTTTTGCGGAACTTTTGTTTGAAATGGAGTAACGTTAATAAATTTTATTGATTTTCTTTACAATATAATCGATAATACGTTAGTTAATTAGTCAACATGAAAGAACATTACCCGGCATTAAAAGTTTTCAATATCAAAAGGGTACAATTTTGAAGCAAGTACCATTAAAATGATGATAAAATCGATGAAATCAGCGAAAAATTCATTAAAAATACGTAAAAAGTTAAAAAATGACTTATTGGTCGAAATCAACGAAAAATGCATAAAAATTACGTTTATAAATTGTTCACTTCCTTTTGTCTTAACATAAAATTAATTTCTACACTAAACGTCTTTGTTCTAAAATGAAAAGAAGAAAATGACATTAAAATCCGCCCCGTTATAATCACGTTACTGGTTTCTCTTACCAATCGTTTCAATAGTTTCTCATGAGAAATTCTAGCTGTTTATGGAGGTAATCAGCCGCGAATGATCCTTGCTTTTGCGAATCAATTCATAGTACATCGTGCAGGTTACAAACGCATACCTAGCGCTACATTCCCTACATAGAGAACGGCATGTTACTAAGAGAATGCAATGCACGGAGATCACGAACACTAGCAAACCAACGTATGTGACTCAAAAGGGCTCAATTAAAAATAGATAATTGTAAATGCCGCTACACTGTTTTCGTTGTTTTTGATGTGTTTTTAGTTGTTAGTGTATTCGAAACACCGTATGTGTGTTTGTAATCGTATTTTCAGAGTCGAAGAAATGAAATCATAGATGGACCTTTCTTTTATCTGTTTGTTTGTGTTCATGAAATGTCGTATTGCTTCTATCTACATTTTCAAAATACCAACTTTAAAGGAGAGGGTAACTATGCAGAAAAGTTTGTTACTGCGACCGTTATTACAATGTTACATCTGGTTAAAGAACAGATGTTAAGTTTTCCTCTCAAACTTCTCCCAGAAATTCACTTGAGAAGGAAGCTTAGAAGCTCACCATGCACATTCTTTTGTGTCTTGAAGATTTGCGGATCTTGCAGGGAAATAAACTTTCTCTGTGCCTTCGCAGTGGTTTTTACGAAACAATGTGCTATCACTCTCGGAATAGAAAAGAGGTTCGGATTACACCAAAGTTTCCTTCGCTCGAACACGCTTCCCGAAATGCTCGTACTTTAGCCGCTTACGACCTTCACGAAACCTTTTACGTTGACTAAGTGCCCCAGTGGAGGAGAAACTTCGTGCTCTGCACTTTTTTGTGTTCCCTAATAAGAGCCTAACTTTCGGACGTCGAGTCTCCTTCTATTGGGGAGGGGAAATTTATTGTGTACAAATGTATCTTTTGTCCGAAGTTAGTCGCAGGAGTTGGGAAAAGGATATTGTTTGCGATATCGTCTCTTTTGCTGATGAAGACCATTCATCTTGGATATACTGGTAGCATCTTAGAAAAAGTATATTTTTCTTACCTTACAGCGTATCAGTTCCCAACAGAGAAGTATCAGAAAGTATACAATAGTTCATAACTGTTATTTTTTTTCGTACAAAAAATCCTAGATTTCACGTTGGATTTTTGCTGATATTTCTTTTTCATGTTTTTCAAATTCAAAAAATGTCAAAGCTCACAGGCAATAGCAGATTAAATGTGTACTTTTAAAATGAAAAAGAGAGATACATCGGAATGAAATATTTTACTCCGCTTGGAAAAACTTATATTAATAATCTGTTTGAAAAAAAATACCAAATATTACATCTCTCTTCCTTTGAAAAACCTACAAAGAGAGTCGGGCTATTTCATGAAAGTTTTGAAACATAAAATTCCAAGAACCGGTAAACAAAATGGAAGCCTCCTGCTCGCTTAGTAGCCGTGCAAGCGAACCGTTCGTGGGGAGGATTGTGCTCAATACAACCTGGTGACTGCTGAGGGGAAAGCGGCGAAGTTTCAACGCTCCATCCCGACGCCGTGAATGGCCTGGCCCTTTGTTACTGGGCGTGGATCATCGCGGCGCTGATGGCAGCGGCGGGCGTGCTGCTGCGTCGAAACCATTGCGGAGCGCCGCCGCACCGCAGAGCAGCGTACTTGAGGCGAGTGGAGCGTGGAATATTGTGTTGACGCTTAGCCTGCGTGACGTCGCGGTTTGCGAGACACAGTTGTCGATCGATCCTTAACTCGCACCAAGACAATCCACTTCGACGCGGGGAAGTCGGGTTTCGCGAATCAGCAAGGCAGTTTACTCCAGCCGCACGTACAGGATTTGAAGTTGTTTGAAAAAAACGCACACTAAAACGTATGAACAAAACAAGTCTTCATAACGAAATTGAACTATATAGTATTATAATGTTGATATATTAAGCTCAAGAAACAATATAGAAAAATAATTAAAATTCGTTTATGAAGTCGTATTTTTGACTTAGCTTTTCCTCATATGATTCTTCGAAAGCATTGTTTTTTACCGAAAATGTTTAGTGGGTTGTATTCACTTTTCTGACTTCACAAGACAATTATTGAATATCATACAGAGGAAAGGTGTGATCTCAACTGGAGACATTACGAGTCGACTGCATATTCATCATTTTGGAAAGCAATAAAGCTAGAGCAAACTCTCCTCGACACTCTAAAACCTCATCCCTGTAATGGAGATCTGCTGAGACGATCATCACCTTGATGCCTAGCGGACATTTGCGTTGCGCAGAGCAGTCATACAACGTGCGGCGACTCCCTTTGAATAGTTAGACGTCCATCGCCACCTGTGCCGCCCTCGCCCACGCCCTCGCCCTCCTCCCTTGCCCCTCGCACACGCAGTCACCCTCGCCCTCGTTCACTCCTTCGCCCCGCCCCACCTCCCGCCCATAACTTTGCTTACGCCCTCTCTCTCGTCCTCGCTCTCGTCTCCCACCTTTGCCCACGTTCTCACCCTCACCCACGCCCTCGCCCCCGGCCTCGCCTTCGCCTGGCCCTCGACCTCTCCGCCGCCCTCGCCCCGCCCACTTCGCTGCGTCCGGTGCCTGTGGCGAGCCGCGCTGCGATGCAGCGACCGCCGCCGCCGCTTGGTGCGCGGAGCGCGACGCGACGCGTCGGAGCTCTCCCGTAATTACTGTTACGCCACTGCGCCGCGCCGCGCCGCGCCGCGCTGCGCTCTCCTCTAAATTACCCTGAGGCCCCTGGGACGTTGCGTCGCCGCCGCCGCCATCGCTCGTTCCCTTGCAACTGGGTGGACAACTCCATGGATCGCTTGTGCGGAAATTCGAAAGATTCTTCGCATATGTTCTACTCCCTTGAAAAATGAGAGACAATTGGGCTATGGGAAGAATGTGCGTGAACTATATTGATTTCGGTTTGGAATTAGAAGCCTTATGCCTCGTGCATTTCTGTGTATTTACCTAATTGTGTATTTTTTTTATATTTTTTTTAAAATGAACTTTCCTTTTGACTCGTTGTAGTGGTCGAGAAACGCTTTAGCCTACTTATAAGTAATTCTGTAGAATAACTAAACAAATTGGCTTTGAATGTAGAGCGATTTTCTCTTCAACTTTTCAGTTAGAATTGCCAATATTCGCAAGAAATTAGAATTAATTGATCTTATAACAAGATCCCCCACGTATGTTTTTCTTTTACATTTGTTCAACAAAATTTTCACTTTATTTGGTAATTGTATGTTTATGGAAAATTTCCTTATTGTTATATTTCTTTTTAAAAGAAAATGGAATAAATAATAACGTAGTATATCTTCTGAATGTTTACATTTTACAATCTTACATTTTGAGTTTCAATTTATGAAAGTTTGGATCTCATTGCTATTAAATTCCTTTCCCAGTGGCGAGACATCATCCTTTTAGCTCACTATTGCTCCCTCGTAAACTTGTTTTGCTTTTACGCCTCCTCTTTTATTTGCTGAAGTTGAAAGAGGTGGTGCGATTTCTGTAGTTGGTGAATGGCCTGCTATATTACGGTCTCCGTTGTTGCCTCTCAATGCTGTCTCACGCTTTTTTAAGCAAAATTAAAATTTGCGACTTAAACCCGTGTAAATGAGTTACAGTGTAAACACACCGCAAAACAGGGTTCTTTAATTCAAAAACCGCCAAATGAAGAACCAGTGTTATTGTCAGTAAACATATTCCACAAAACGTGTAATAGGTATTTGTTTTAGGGTTTAAATATTTCATAATGGAACGTAAGGGCTTGCGCCTGGTCATTTCCGGGTTCTCGTATTGCCGAAAAAACGCTTTGTGAAAAAATTGTCAGAGTGTATTGAAATGGTTTATTTTATTTGAACCGTAGCGAACTAAAATTTCTCTGAATGAAACAATATTAAAACACTGTAAATGAATCTCTCAAGTAATTTATCGTTACGTTTAACGAGCAGGTTTCCACTGCGACACTTTCAAGCCACGAGGTTAATGGTTAATGTGTTTTTAAAGATCTACCACTTGG
The DNA here is from genome assembly GCA_031308135.1 of Acheta domesticus. Taxonomy (NCBI): domain Eukaryota; kingdom Metazoa; phylum Arthropoda; class Insecta; order Orthoptera; family Gryllidae; genus Acheta; species Acheta domesticus. Next base: position 232,481,248 of record JAHLJT010009436.1, read on the forward strand.
GGAGGTGCACCTAAATCAACATTTCATAAACTGGAAGTTATTCAAAATAGATTTCTACGCAATGCACTAAAAGCTCCATGGTACATACGGAACAATCGAATTCTAAACGAACTCTCTATTGAACCCTTAAAGAAATGGATTTCCAAATTATCCTTAAGATTCTATTCATCCTTACCCTCCTACCCCGCTACAACAATTTATAAGCTTGGCAAAACTTCAAATCCTTTTCCCAGAATTAAGACCCGACATAGCAAAGATCTCCTTCATCCTCCATAATTTGCAATCGTAATAGTCTAATTCTTACTACAGACCATTTCTTCCCACATTAAGACAGAATGGAAACTCTTTGCTGTAAATATTCATTGTTTTGTACATTTACTGTTTTTTTATATTCAGTGTTAAATTAACAATCACTTAAGAAGAGGTTCCACCTTGGAAGACCCTCGAAAAATTATGTAAAAGTTTATTGTAAATATTATTAAAAACCTTTGTAAGACAACAACTGCCGATCAAGGAGAATTATAATAAAAAAATCTACCACAATACTGCTGCTCTGTGAACCTCACAGTTTACTTCTTGGCAGTTATCCAAAATTATTAGGTGAAAGTAATTTTACTGGAATTTTTAATATGAAATTTTAATATGAGACAATAGAAGAATTCTTGAGAAGCGCGTTAAGCTTGTATAGCATGGAAAGCCAAAAATTGCTTCCACTAGATCTGTGAGATAATAATTCTAACTTTTATAATATTTTAATTATAATATATAAATTTATAAAGAATAATTCTAACTTTTATTGAGAAGTGATTTGTTTATATTAACCAGGAGACCTTTTTGTTTACTTGTTTATGCTCCATAGGATATTATTATAAAACGTGTAGATGAATTATAGCCAAGACCAATAATTTGAAAATTATTGCGTCTGCACTCATTGAATTAAGTATGAGATAAATATGTGTTATATCGGTTTTAAAGATATGATAAAGGTTACAATAAATATGACCAATATTTTCTTCGTTATCTGTAAGTAGAAATCAATCCGACAATAGTGTTTTCTTAATTCTTGCGCTATTTAGTTCGTTCAAATTTCTTTTTCCTTTAAGAAGAAACAATTTTCTCACATGGCCTGAGAAATGTTAGCTTAACGGTAATCTCACCCCAGAATTAATTAACAAGATCCCAACTTCTTTGAAGCCGCTTCGTGAAGTAATCCTGACTTTTCGAGATAGTCCACAGAACTACAAAAAGTACTCCGTATTTGTCATTTATAAAAGAAGCTTCATCGTCTTGGTGGGGAACACGATCTGTGATATGGTTATACTATACAGTAAGTTTTCAATCAGTATCAGTTCGGGTTGTGTATTTGCTGATTTTTCTCTTTTAAAGTAACTGGAGGTAGGGGTGGATTGTATAATCCATCTGTGGCAGAATATTTATTGCTAGAATATTTATTGCGAGTCAGGCGTATTGGAAATACTTTCAATGGAAGATCACATTTGTTTGCTGAATTCGCAAACGCGGTTGTTTCCTCGAAATGTAATACTTTTCAAATAGAGCATGTGAACATTTCAAGTATATTGGCATTTTGAAATATTCCGAGTTTTGAGAGTTTCCGAATCGTTGAGATAAATGTGTTTTTTGTATATCAGCGTTATAAACGACCTTTTCTGTTGCATGAAATCGTCCATAGAAGGACATTTTACAGTACAAATGATGACGTATTAGCATTTTTCGGCACAAATGATTGCGTCATCACATATTCACCCTTGCGTCATCACATATTCGCTCCTAACGTCGCTTGTTTTCAAAACATACTCATGCAATAAAGCTTAACATTATAAACTAATTGCGTTGACTGCTATTATGAAATTAGGATTTCCAATAGAAATTATTACTAGGTATTTGTGTTTCCTCCAAAACTTAATTTCTAATAAGATGATAGGTTTTTCAATCATTTAACTAATATTAAATATATGTGCTTGTTGCTTTCTTCATATTTTTCATTGTTCATTCCCGAATCATTTTTCACAATAAAATGGTTTTGTTAATTACACACATTACATTTCACGAGAGACATTGATATTCGAACTTAAATGCATACTTTTTTCAGTCTTTTACCTACTCAAATACTTAAAATAATATTAAATTTCAGTTGTAACATGAAGATCTGGTAAAGCGAGAGTCCGCTCGTCGGATGCAATCACATGCCATGTGTCCAAAAATACGAGTTTGTATTTTTTATCCTAAAGGTTAACCACAAGGATTTATTATGGGAAATTCAATGTGGTTTCAATGGCGCGACAGCCCGTGAACGGGCTCAGGCCAACCGGGGACGTCCCTGCCTCGCGGCCATGGGTTAAGGGGGTATGTGTGGTTACCACGTAGACATCCCCACACCGTATTCCGGTTTTCGATGAGAAGTGAATTTTCTCATCGTCCCACAGCAACATGTATTGGGAAATTGTTAGGAAAACACACCATATAGTCTTTCCTCGACCAGGAATCGACCCCGGAGCTGCGTAGGGGAAAGCGAGCAAGCAGACCAAGAGCTAGCCGCGAGGCTGTCAATAAATACCATAGCTCAAACATTGAGTACAATCTTTGTTTAAAACATAGAAGTTAGTGAGTTTTTGAGAAAGGGCTCACAGCATACGTTGGATATACATTATGTAAGTAATTATTTTCATAAGTTGAACATATTTTGATATCTTACAGTTGTATACTTTACATTGTACACTTCCTGAAAGCAAACATTAATTGGTTAACATATTTGCGGACACTTTCGAGTGAAATCTTTCGCTCCGAGTGAATCAAAACTAACGAAAACATTGCCTCCTTTGCAATTCAAACGCAGCATTCGCTTTCTTTGGGGTGGATGAAAATTTTACGGAGCTGAACCTGCTTCGGACCGCGGCGTTCAGATAGCGTGCAAGCAGAGGATGTGTCAGCGATTCTCGGACGAGGCGAGAAGGCAGAGGCGGCGTCGATGCTGGCGCGGGAGGGTTAATCGGGATGGTACGTGTCTCTCCCGCAGCGTCGAAGGTGGAGGCGGCGATGGCGGGAGCAGCGGAGACAGCCTTGGAAGCAATGTCGATGGCGACGGAAGCGCGGGTGGTAGCGGAGGTGTCGAGGAGGTGTCGACGGAGGTGTAGATGGAGGTATCGACAGAGGTGGCGACGGAGGTGTCGACGGAGGTGGCGACGGAGGTGTCGACGGAGGTGTCGACGGAAATGTCGACGGAGGTGTCGACGGAGGGGTAGACGGAGGTGTCGACGGGGGTGTAGACGGAGGTGTAGACGGGGATGTAGACGGGGGTGTAGACGGGGGTGTAGACGGAGGTGTAGACGGAGGTGTAGACGGAGGTGTAGACGGAGGTGTAGACGGGGTGTCGACGGAGGTGTAGACGGAGGTGTCGACGGAAGTGTCGACGGAGGTGTAGATGGAGGTATCGACGGAGGTGGCGACGGAGGTGTCGACGGAGGTGTCGACGGAGGTGTCGACGGAGGTGTCGACGGAAATGTCGACGGAGGTGTCGACGGAGGGGTAGACGGAGGTGTCGACGGGGGTGTAGACGGAGGTGTAGACGGAGGTGTAGACGGAGTGTCGATGGAGGTGTCGACGGGGGTGTCGACGGAAGTGTCGACGGAGGTGGCGACGGAGGTGGCGACGGATGTGGCGAAGGAGACGTCGGTAGTAGCGGAGTTAGCAGCCGAGATGGCATAGGTGGCCGAGGTGGCGGCGGAGGCGTTGGTGGTGGTGGACCTAGTGGACGAGTTGGCGGAGGTGGCGCGGAAGTGGTGGAGGAGGGGCGGCCGAAACGGCAGAAATGGCGGCGGAGGAGGTGGCGTAGTTGCTGGGGGTGCTGATGGAGCAGGAAGCGGAGGCGGGTTGGGTGGTGGAGGCGCAAGCGATGGTGGTCTCTTCCGATCCTTTTAATGCGGCCGCACGCGCTGCAGGTGCGGCTCGGCCGATAGGGCGCGCTCGCTGCTGCCTCAGCGGCTGTCCTGCCGAGCGGTGGTGCACGCTGCATAGAACCTCGCAGCCGAGCATCCCCACTCCCCGATGCACAAATGCAGAGGGAGGTTTGTTGTGAAACCGAAAAGTTTAGACCTTTGTTTACTTTTTTAGAACTACCTTTTCTTTCATTAGCATTCATTCACTGAGTTATTTTATGCCTTCGGTTTCTGTCTGGTCGAAGCTTGACAGCTCATCTAAAATAGTGATGCAGCCCTTCATTATTTTTCAACGAAGTGATTTTTAAAGGACTTTTTATCTGGTGTTTCTTGCGATTACTGTTTGGCTCAAATATCATTTAAAGAGGAGATTTTCGACAGAAACAATTAAATGTAGGCTATAATTCCCTCAAAAGCAATACATTTCTTAGTTCATTTGGTAGAAACAACTTATTATTTGTGTTATGCTCTAAAGTGTCTATCAATGAACATAATAAAACTTGGTTCATTTGACCATTTTGGGGGGAAAGCTAATTTAATTACACACATTTTTACAGTCATGAAAATTGTTTTTTATGTGTGTTCCACACTCATTGTTATAGAAACTGTGTATATAATTTGCTAAAATTCTCCCTCAAAAATGTGATTGTGGATTGTAAGTGTACAGGTTTATGATCGCCTCCCATGTTTTAAAAATATTGTTACCGAGACGGATAAATTGGCCATGCTTTGAACCTAATACACTTTTTTTTTATTTCTATGCCCTGAACCGTTAGCTTCGTAGTTTACTATCTTTCCTAAAATTATCTTGATCGATTTCCCCCTCCACAAACGAGCAAATGCATTACATCAGTAGCTCCCATAAACCCTGTTATGACACGTGTAGTGATAAACCATATCGACGCTAATATGCGCGGGGCTCCTCCGCCCCTGGGCTCGCGGGGGCTGGCGACGCCCCCGCCGGCCGCGGAGGACGCCTTCCGCTTAAAGAGCGCGCGGAATTGAAAAATATTGTTATGGCCGTCGTAAATTCCCGGAATGTGTTAGGTTTAGAGAGCGGGTGAACGATGTGCGGCCGGGTGGCCGCCCCGCGGCAGCGCCCTGCCCCTCTTTCGGACGTCTGCGGTTTGAATCCCCTCGGCAGTGGAAGCGCGGTTTCTTCTGCGGCGGGCGCAGATGGCGAGATAAATACGGGAATTATTTAGAGCTTTTCGCACAAAGAGGAACTTAGGAACTGTCGTGGCCCGTTGCTGATTTATTAGCGAGTTCATTTCCATGGAGGGAGAAATGTAACTTATGCGATAACGTATTCTCGATAATTCCGTGTTGGGCTAGAAAACGAATCTTTGTAAATTAAATATTGTAATTAATTAATTAATTAATACCTTCCGTTTGAAAGTAAAATAAACATATTTAATCGACAATTGGAAAACGCTGTTTATACTCGCTTGAAACTTCATTGGAACAAACAATATTTCTCTTTTGAACGACGTTCAAACAAGCGAACGAAGTGCTTTTGAAATAATATTTTGCTTGGTGTATATACGAAAATATACTGTACCAAATGGACTCCTCTCATAATTTCATTAAGTTACTACACACGAATTCACTCTCACGCGCGATATAGGTAGGCAACGCGTTGTCAACCATTTAGGAAACGCGCTAAAAGCCTGTATGCGTCGCATCAAAGCGCCCTCCGCCGTCCCTGGGCTTTGCTGCCTTACGTCACTCCCAGCCGACTTCCTAGGCGTTGCGCGCAGCTGTTACGTGTGCGGACGGAAATAAGACGCTTGGCTGCGGGGGCAAGAAAGCGCATATCTTCCGCCGCTGCGTTCCCGCTCCACAACGCCGCCAACGGTAGCACTTCTCACGGCCTGCTTCGCCTGCCTCTTCTCCGCCCATCCTACACACCCTTCGCCCCCTTCTGACTGCCTCGTTATTCTCCCCTCCTTTTCCTTTTTCAGGCTTTCTAGTGTGCTCTTCTTTCACGAGTTTCCTTTTAACTCGCTTCCATTACGCAGTTCAACGTGTTATCATCAACCGTAAACAATTCTTTATGTTGTTTTCATGACTATTCTTTCATGTTGTGTTCAACTCTATTAAAGTTTTACTGTCCAATGTATCACGTTCCTTACATTTTCATGATATATTACTTAATGCACAGCATTCCTTTTCGAAACGTCCCCTTTTCTCTATCTTTCTGCTACTAAAATCATTACCTTTTCACGTTCACCTTCATTGCTTCTCAACTACTCGACCTCTATCGTTTGCTGTGTCGTTACGAATTCTAAACATCCTTCCTCATCTTCATTTCTCATACCATATTCCACTCACAACAGAAACAATTTCGAAGTTCTTTTCTCCGACAACTACAACTCCTCACACACCAACAATACTTGCAAACCCTCCGCGGCTCTTCCAAGACCCCTGCCGCTCTTCCTTTCACTATCCCCCTCCCCTGCCCCCCCTCCACAACCGCCCCGCCCTTCGCCTCTCCTTCCTCCAGCAGCGGCTTGGCCACCGCAGCTGCCCGAGCCACGGGGAGACGCGCGTCGCCGCGAGGCGCGCCCTCCATTAATTATAGCGCGCGGGCGGGCGCGAGCCTCTGCCGGCAGCGCCCTTAAAGACGGCGGGCGGCGGCGGGCGGCGGCGGGCGGCGGCGGGCGGCGGCGGGCGGCGGCGGGCGGCGGCGGGCGGCGGCGGGCGGCGGCGGGCGGCGGCGGGCGGCGGCGGGCGGCGGCGGGCGGCGGCGGGCGGCGGCGGGCGGCGGCGGGCGGCGGCGGGCGGCGGCGGGCGGCGGCGGGCGGCGGCGGGCGGCGGCGGGCGGCGCGGGCGGTGACGTCGCGCGCCGCGTCTTTGTTCGCCGTTTTGCCGGCGTCGCGTCCCGACGCTCGCGAGCGCCGCGCGGCGCCGCCGCCTGCCTCTCGAAGAAAACCCAGATTAATGGGCCACCGCCACCGCAACGCGCCGGCTTCTGTCCATGACGCCCATGTGTGGGCTCGCTTCCCGGGGAAAGCAAAACGCATGGGCTGAGTATTATTAAGTTCATACAACTATGGTATACAGGAAGATAATATTATATTTTCGCTAATTATCATATTTATAACATTTAGTGAGATTCTTCTTCTTTGAAGTATTACACTATGTGTCATGTTTCTGTATTATCCGAGTGGGTAAGAGAAAATTGTATACTATTTACTGGTAGAGCTTGAAAAGATAGAATGATTTACAAAAATTAATATATGAAAGGTTTATGAAAACAACAGCCGCTTCAAAAGAGGTTTCCATATTCTAAATTAATTTTTAAACAGTGTTTGCAATGAAATATCGTTCTTGTCACATAATTCAATTTTTAATGGGTTAAATATTAAAATCCTATACGGAACACATGTTGCTCAGAAAGCAATTAGTTGTTTTTTCATTATCAATGTGCATATAATCTGTGTTCTGTTTGATACTGCGAATGGAGGCACAAAAATATCTCGCTCCTATGAAGAACTCTCGACGTGCGTCGTCTTGTAGAAGCACCTGCAGCGAACACAGAAGGTTCGTTTGTAAGCGACTGCGACCCATTGCTTTTCCAGCTGCCGCCTGTAATTGCACACGTACCTCAGCTGGTGCGGGCGCGTTCTTTAAACAAACCGATCGGACGCGCGCGCGTCGCCCGGCGCGGCGCGGCACGGCGCGACGCGGCTCGGAGGCGCGCGCTGGGGCGGGGCGGGGCGGGGCCGGAGGGCGCGGTGGTGGGGGCGGCGCGCGAGGGCGGCTCGGCGCCGGCGTCGCGGGGCGCGCGCCGCAATCGGCCCTCCGATGCCGCCCTCCCGCCGCCGCCTCGCCCCCGCCCCCGCGGCCGCCACCGCCTGCGCCGCCGCCTGCGCCGCCGCCGGCGCGCGCTGCCCGAGCGGAGGCAGCAGTCAGTCCTCGCCGCTCGCGCGCGCAGCTCGCGTGGCCGCTCCGCTCTCGGCGTCCTCACGTGCCGGCGCCGGCGCCGCCCGCGCCGCCGTCGTCGCCGCCGCCGCCGCCGCCAGCGCCGTCGCCGCCGTCGCCGCCGCCGCTGCCGCACGCGTGTTCGCGTGCGCCTGCACGCACCCGCACGCGCCACCGCCGCCGCCTCCGCTGCCGAGTGGGACTTCCCCGTCACGCAGCGAAGGGATAAACACGGCTTGAGCCGCAACCACCGACGCACCGAGTTGGACACTTGGGCGGGTTAGAATCCAAGCTAACCTTCTTTCGCTTCAACGTGTCTACCCAAGCCTCTGCGTGCGCCGAGTAACTGCTACCTGTGGTGCTACAAACTGTTCGCGAGCTTTGGCACAACATACGACGAAGTACTAGGCCAGATTAGTGATATTCTAACCTGCGTCGCAGTACATCTCGTATTTTTTAATATTAGTAAATTATCACGGTAGTGTTGCCTAATCAAGTGTAGGACGTACGTACATGTGTAACCGTGTAGTACCGAAATCGTAGCCTCATATCGTCACTAGTCTTTTATATCAAATTTTAAAGTATTCGGCTGACATTAGGTCAGCCGTATCATAAGTTTATTAAGGCTGTTCAACATTTTTAAGCACAGACGAGCGATGGGTTTTAACGATAAGAAATTCCGAAGACTCCGGAAGTTCCGCTTCTTCGGCCGAGCCAAAGTGTATCTGCTGGTCCGCTGGCCGCATCTGGTAAATACGCTGTAGCGCCTGCTGCTCTTGCGAGTGCCCTGGCCCGCATGGACGCTCCTCTGCACCGCCTCGCACCTCACCCGGGAGCCCGCGCGCACGACGACTGCACCTCGCTGCATGCCCTGCATGACGCCCCGCCCACGCCGCCCGCGCGCTGGCACGTGCTCCTCTGCCACCACGTTGTTGTGGGACTGGGGGCGTGTTCGGAATCGGTAGTGACTTCCTAGAGAATTCACGGTGTAGTGTGTTATAGTACTTCAATAGTGTTTCGTGATTGAACTTGATGTAGTGTATCGGTTACAAAAAGGTTTGGTCAGTACTGAGACAAGGGTTGTAGGTGTTCAGTATCGTATGATTATTGACAGAACAAAGTAGTTTGAGAGTAGTGTAGAAGAAATATAACATCAATGTTTGAACAAAAAGTCTTAACAAAAATAATTGTTGGAATTCAAGTGATGTATTTTTTATTTAGCGTAAGCATTGAATGTAGTAGAAGAGTAGTGCATGTTTATTTGAAAATAAATTGGAAAAATATTTCCCTAAACAAAATAAATGTGTGTCTTCCAATGAAATAAGGCTGAAAGTGTCATTAGGTATTTTGGAGGTCATAAAATCTCAGAAAATGCCTCAAGCAATTATTTGACGTTTTCATGAAGAATTAATTATCTATATTTTATCCTTCCAGTTTCAATATTTTGCTTTCCTGCGTTGTACTGATTTCAGATTTGGTTTTCCCCTTTTAAAGTAATGTCTACAAAACCTATAGGTTTCTGTAATTTCTGTAGGTTGATGTGCACGTTACATTACGATTTTGAAGATTGTATATTATTTGAGAGAGTTTTGGAAATATGTTGTTAGTCATTATTTAATTGTGTCCCTCGTTTCATAAAGTTATGTCTTTACTCATATTTCACTAAAAATTAAAACTGCGTTCGTTGTAAATCCTTTCCTTCTAAGGAAAACAAAGGTAAATAGGTAGATGCGCTTGTTGACAGTGCGATGACGACATAAGGGTGTCTCGTTGAGATCATCCTGTGAGACGAAAGTATTCCATTTCGGCTTTTCACGGGAGCGTCTGGTCCAACGCGACAGCGCTGATTTTTACGAGAAAAAGAAACTCGACCACCGTCTCTTTTCCTCCCCTTCCCCTCCCCCGCCCCTTCTTGGACGACTCCGCAAGAGCGTAATCTGGCAGCGCGGAAGCTCGACCTTTTAAACAAATTTCCCAGCAGTGTCGTTGTTTTTCTTTCGCGCGGCGGCGGAAGAAAGCTCTCCTCCGCTGTTTTCCCTCTTTCCGGGGCGAAACGCGTTGCTCGGTGAGTCGCATTGTAGCTACACTCCTGCTCGGCTCGCGTAAAACTTTTATGCCGGTTTCTTTCTTTAGCGGCGCCGAGCATATTTTATCAGTGGTCTCGGAGACCCCATTATCTCTCTTCTTCCAATCCTAAAGGAGCTCCTCGTCTTGTCTCCCCCCACCCGACAAATAGGTGACGTCCGTCGAGAGGGATCCCGCGCATAAAGTCCTCCAGCTTTGAAATTGAATCAGTGCGGGAGGGGTGAGTTTTATGCGCCTCGCTTACAACCGCTTAAGAAACAAGACATCCACCTCGCGCGGTTTACGTTCCTTTTATAATCTTTCGCGTGTAGTTTTACGCGGTCGTACCGCGGGACACTGTGATTTTTAATACTTCCGACGGAGAGGTATAAAAGTAATGAAGAACTTGGAACATGACCTCGTTTCGTCTGAAATGTGCAGTACTGTCACGTTTTATGTTACGTGCTCTGATTTCGAAATGATCCGAAGTTGATATCGGTACCGTGCGATTCGGATGTTTGATGGCGTTCGGCGCGGGAAGGAGGCGATAAATCGAGGGGGGGCACGTGGGATGGAAGGCGGGTCGAGACCCACGCACGCTTTCGCTAGAGGAGCGAGCGCGACGTGCGGCGAAGTGCGTGCGTGTTCGCGTGCGGCGAGGGGCGTGGCGTGGTGGGCGTGGGGGCGCGGTACGGAGACGAGGGACGCGACCGCAACGCGGCGGTGACTAACGACGACAGCGGAGGAAATGAAACCCCCTAGGAATGTCGCAGCTCGACGCGTTGTATTAGAAAAACACTTTTGACTTACGAAGGGCGCGCGGCGGCGCGAGGAGGCGGCGCGAGGAGGCGCGCCCTGCGATGCGCTCGCAACTTGGCGGCCGAGGCGGCCGGGGCCTGCGCGCGGCCTTTGGAGCGCTGGCGAGCTGACTTACGAGCGCCGCGCACGTGGCAGGCGGCGGAAACAGGCCGTTTGCTCCGGCTGCGGTGGTATTCTGTTTCGTGGAGCAGAAAGTCGCCGGTCTTTATCGATGAACAAACTTCGGCGAGCTGATAAACATTAGTACTTTTCTTTAAAATTGTTTTTCTCCTTCTTCTTCGTCTTCTTTCTTTATTTTTTCTTTGTTTGTTTGTTTCTATCCTTTTCTTTTTCTTTCCTTTTATTTTTTTTCTTTGTTACTTACGTGTTATAGCACTAGTTAAGTGAAGAGTCAACGAAAACATTGCAAATTCAAACATTTCATTTTCTGCATTTTGCAATCGGTCCTTTGCCATACTATAGATATAGAATGTCAGATTTTAGTAAAAGAAGGCTTCTTGACCTCCTAATCTACCCGTTTGTCAGGTTTCAAAATAATTGTAAGAAGGATTTTAAAGCATCATTGCACGCATCATTTATATACATAGGAACATCCCCAGAATAATGGTTTGTTTTTGTTTACTTCTCACCTATTCCTCCCAAAAAGGAAGCTTTGGTGAAATAAATTAAGTCAAGACCCAGTCATCAAATGACATCCTGAAAATCCGAAATAATTTCTTCACATTTTCTTCAAGAAACTTCAATCTAAAGTGTAGCCTAATAAACATTACCAAGAAAATGTACAAGAAAATAAAATTCAACATAAATGTCTCCTCAAAATGACATTCGTTCTATTTTGTTTGCAAATTCTAGCACAATATCACTTGTCTACAGGCTCATTCATGTAACATTCTATTCGAAAGCAAATCTAATGTCTGTACTGATATGTAACTATTTTACCTCGTATTATTTTCAGTACTATAACGTAATTGCATGAAAAACCTGCTGTGTTTCCCATTTTACAAATGACACGTTTTTATTATATCACGCAACTCTAAATCGTTTTTCAAAAGAAGTATTTTAACTACATAACAAACACGAACGCAAAATGTATGGGTACTTTGAAAATATGACATCGGGTTTGAAAATTCATGTCTGAGAGGCCTTACGGCTGCCTAAGTCTCATTCTCTTCTCTTCGGCGTGACGCATGACCATAAATACAGCGCAGGGCCGGCGCCGTACTTGGCAGCACCTCGTAGCACTCTTCGTACGCCGCGTCTGCGTCAACAAAGGGGAGCTGCGTCCTTACGGCCTTGTGATTGATGTGTTTTAAATTACCTGAGAACTCGCGTTAAGAATATTTCACGTCTGCGCTGCGGAATTTTATGCAGAGCCCCCTGCGTGCTTGGACTGGGCTCGCGTGCGACCCGTGAGGTATTTTAAACCAGGCCAGAATAATATTATTGATGCTGCATTCCTCGTGTTTGGTAGCCTCCGTTCCTCCATCACCGAGTTCCGAGGGAGTGTGTTCGCCGCAATCGACCTTTCCGCTTTAACTCGCCTCGCACGAGCACGGAATTGCTGAACCCGATGTTGCCTTTTCTACGAGAATTAAGCGGTTAGAATACGTGTTATTAATTATCTCTATGTTTGTCTTCATTAAACTTGTAAAAAGACCAACTCCCTTCTCCTCTTGTTGCTCCCGAAAGTATGGCGGTCTAAGCCTTTTACCGAGACAGTTTAATTAAGAAATATACGCCAGAAAGCAGGAAAGGATTTGAAGAAGTCTTAGAAGCGCAATTTGGTTTTCTCAGAAGAATTACCCCGGGACGGTCATCATTCAAGATAAAGACTCGTAATTTATATGAAGTTGGGTCTTCCACAAGTAATACCTATTTTCCTTCCTTCATAAATAATTAGGGCAACGTCTAAAAGAATGTTTCTTTGCGCCTCGCTGGCTTTGAATTGCTTTGCGGTGCTTTCTAAAGATATTTTTTTAGAAATACGACGCACATTTGCGGGGAGGCGTGCCCACATTTCGTGGACCGATAAAAATTACTGAAAAGACGGTAATAAGAGCGCTCGCGAGCCTTAAGGGGGGCGTAACAAGCCCTTCGCAAAGACAAACCAAACTCGAGTTTGAGCGAAGTCAGTGAGACCGCGCAACGCCCTCCCTTGCCTCTGTTCGTCACGCATCGCCGTACCCTCCTCGCCTCGTCTTGCTTCGCCTTCCACCTCGACTGTCTCACACTACATGCCCTATCCGCGCTCGTACCCCACCACCACCACCACCACCACCACCTCACGCGTTTTGTAACCCTCTTCCCTACTCTCTCTGTCTCTCTCTCTCTCTCTATCTATCTCTGTGTGTGGCCCGCGTCATTCCACCCTGCCACTACAGCCTCCCTCTCTCCGCGCCATGCCGTCTGTTTGCGAAAGAATTGCTGAGGCTGTGGAAGACGAATAGAAGGGCGGAGACTCTCTGCAGTCGTGAACTCGAGACGTTGCCACAATAGCCTCTGCTTCATCCCCTCCTTTTTTTTCTTCGTCTGTTGTTTTTATTGTTCTGTCGTGGGTGTCAGTACTTTCAACCTTGTACAGCGTATCGTTTGTGTAATTATTGTTTTGTGTACTGTATCCTACATTCTACTATCTGATTTTGAATTTCCGACGCGATTACTGTTTCTCTCAATACCATTGTTCCTACTGTTTTCCAGATCTTTCTATTACCTCTCTTCTTAATGGTTTGTCATTCCCAATTTTCTGACTTCCTATCACATTCTTTCGTCGAGAGGCTTTTCTGTCAGCTTGCTAATTGTCGCATGGCATTTATGGAGATCCTTGCATGCAATTTGCTTTTCCCGATTTTGGCTCTAGTTTTTGCCACTGCTATACGGTTACCCCTCCTTTTTACCCTTCTCTCACAACCATATTCTTTCAGTCTTTTCATTTGTTCGTCCACACTTCAGCGTTTCTCTCTCTATTCTGCACATATACGTATTACATTTTCTCTCACTGACCGCTGTTGCAGCAGTGCCCATCCCGTCCCCGGCCAGCTCTCAGTTTTTGTCTCATTTTCTATCTTATTTTGTACTCCTGTGCACTCCTACAATCCTAAATGTGTTTCCCAAATCGCTGACCTAGCCTTTTTTTCATTCCATTACTCTTTGTTCGCTGTGCTGCCTCCGTCGACTGCCCTTCCCCCTGCACTGCGCACTACCCTTGCTTTGGACTCCACTACTTTTTACGTACCTTGCAGAAAAATGACGCGCATATGTCTTCGCTCAGCTTCTTCAGCTTTTGAATGAATGTGCACATAACGACCAACCTCATTATTGTAATGGTTAATGTGTTTGTTTACACTACGCGGTCTGTTTCCAAGCAGCAAGAGCTAATGAAATTTGTTCCTTTGATGCCTTTCCTTGGTCTACAACAAGACCATTTCAACGTTCTTACTGTTTACAGAAACTAATTTTTGAAAAATGAACAATTTTCTCCTTGTTTAAAGATTTTTCTGCTTCAAATTATAACCAGAGTGCCTACAACATATTTCGAATGAAATGAACATTTTGTTTTCTGCTGATGAACACTATGAATTCTTACACTAGTTCTGAACTTCATACGCTGGGCTCTATCGAATGCCCGTCATGAACACTCTCCAGTGAGAGAGCAAGAGTCGCGGTACGACAAAACGACAGTCGCGGTACAAGTACTGATTTTTCTCTTAAGGATGGAAAATCACCTAAATTTCGTGTCCTAGGTTCAGATTCAGCGAATGATTTGAAAGTAATTTTATTTTCCACTATAAATGTGCATCTGTACATTTGAGAAACGTGCAATCGCTGTAATAGTGGGAGCAGTTGCGTGCATTCAGTGAAGATTTTATCGTTCTTGAGTTGAAAAGCGTAAAGTTAATTATCATTACTTTCCTCCTTTCTGCCATCAAGTATCTTCAGGTTTCTATTTTGTTATGCTGTTTTAGCGTACTGTGCATGGAAAGTTTCATAAAAGCATATTCATTGTCCTTTATAATATTTACCATTCTCTTAGTTATCTTCTGAAGAAAAATATATTTGTCCTTCGAACTTCAATACAATTTTTCCTCATGCCGAAGAATGATATCCGAATAGCGTAATATTCCAGAATTGTGTATTTTTTATGCATATCATCGATTATAGTAAAAACATTATTTATACTAGTGTAAAGTGGCATTGTAAGTTTGTATTTTTATTTAATCTAAAAATACATTACAAATCGGTAACTGAAAGTATTGAACAGTATTTTAGCAGTAACACCAGACTTTATATGAACAATACGTAGAGGCATTGCTGTGTACGCCTAATCATTCCTGCTTCTCATTTACCTTCCATATATTCGGCAGACATTGCAACATCCTGTGTCAACTTAAGAATGTAGAAAATTTTACAATTGGTTCACTATGAAACTATTGCATACTTACTTTTATTTTTTAGTTTAATACTATTGATTTTTACACATAATATTATTCTAAATAATAATATAATAATAATAATAATAATAATAATAATAATAATACCGAAAGCGTCTTTACAATGAATCATGTTTCTTACTCATAAGATTATGTACATGGATTATACATGTGACGCTATGAAAACGGGAGATGACTTCATAGTAGAAAGGAACAGTCGGAATGGGAAAAAATGTGGTCAGTCACGAAGATACTCCACTCGTAAGGTTGATTATTAAATTTGACAGAAAGTTTGAGAATAAAGGTATTGTAAAAACAGCTAGAAACATCGAGAAGGAAACTATGAAAGCCACGCAGAATAACATACGTTGAATTGTTGTTGTTACTTCACATAAATGTGAGAAAAAAATATTAAAGGAATCATAGAGAGAGAAACCACTGTATGGATAATTTCTGAAACTAATGAACAAGGCACAGATAAAAAACGAAGAGTCATTTATGTAGCTTAAAATGGAAAAAATGAAGCCAGAATCGGAAGCAGTGGTAATAGCTATCCAAGATTTGGCATTGAAAATAAGATATTATGGTACAGTAGTTCTCAAAATTTCTCTCGATGGTAGAATTATTTTTGAGGAGCTAATTGAAACATATCGTCTCATCTGCTCCTATTCCAGCAAAGCCCGAATGTCTGAAAATGCACGTTAGGATCTGTAGTTACCTCCATTTTCAAATCGGAAACACCTTCGAAGTTCAAAAGACTGCTTCAGAAGGTATGGAAATTACAATACCTCTGGCTTTTGGTCAGTGTACAATGTTATGTAAACAACAAACTCATATAGATTGTAAAATAGAAGCAAATCAATTGCATAAAGAACCAAATGAGACCCGAAAGATTTTGAGAAAAAGTGTGTCTATTTGTAAATGTTGTGTTGATGCTATCCGAACGTCATATCCACGTAATCAAGATGTCTTAAATATAAGTTTGACATTGATATCAGCCAGATGATACTGTGAAAGCAAAGTGGTTATCGTATCAGTAGTTATTGGCTCTCACAAATTTTTGTTCCCCAAAATTAATAATAATTATTATTTTTATTGTTATTAATTATTATTATTGTTATTAATTATAATGCTATTATTATAAAGAAAATCGTTTTTAATTTACTTCAGAAAGTTCTGAACAGAACCCTACGAACCGAGAGAAGTACTGTAATTTTTATGTTGTCATCTTTATATAAACAATTTCCTCGAAAAATTACCAAAAGGATACACTCCGTTCGAAGTATGGAGCCACCGCGTATCAAACTGACAGTCGCTTGACGGAGGGGAAAGAGAGAGAGAGATGGAGGAAAAAGGGGGTTGTATACGCCTGAATAACTTAGCACTTGGAGGTTCATATCCCCGCTGTCTGAGCGCTGCCAAGCGATCTCGCGCAAGCAGGGATGCGTCATCTCTGGCGCCCCACAGCGACAGAGGGTTTTCTCCGCCCTCCCACCCCCCTTCCCTTGGCCCCGCCCTCCGCATCGTGGTGCCGGCGTTTCGTGGCACATAACTCCCAGGCCCCGCATCGCACCGCTGCAATCCGCGCTGTCGTATCTGCCTGCTCGCGTCGCGCGCATCAACGATGCCACTCCGTCGCCGTTGCGCCCGGCGCGGTTCCGTGCGCTGCGCCGTCCGCTGTCGACGCGCCTCAATGTGAGGGGAATTGCGAGAGAAGGAAAACGTCTGGAAAATCGCGACCGTGCAGAGATAGAAAAGGAGGGCGGGGATGGCACGTCATACACGGATGTGTCTGCTCGTCAGCATTCAACGAGGTGTCTTGTGGTGAAGGGCCCAGAGAGGGACGGGTCTGACATATTTAAGAATTGCGATTCGAATGTCGATCCCATGTTCAGGCAGTTCGTCAGTAACGAAGAGAACTCCTCACACGCCTACATACGATGCTTATGTTTTCCATTTCTGTTTCTGTTCATTCTAAATTTTGAAATATAAGAATCGTGTATTGCATTAGCTTTTGTACTTACCCCATTACATTACTGTATCATTTAAAAATAGAAAAGAGAGATTTTATGTAACAGTTCACAGAAAACATTCTTTATATTTGAAGAAATTTTCGGAAGAACAAATGAAAATATAGCAAAAGCGCAATAAAAGCCCGACTCGGCAAATGCAGACTTCAATACTCATTGTTCGTGTACATATCCCACGCTCATGAAAATTCAATTCCATGGTTCCGAGAGAGATTAGCTTCGAGCCAGCCAGCATTGCCTCTGCAGCGACTCGGGCCATGAGGTCCTAGAGTTCCAGTCCCTAAGGTGGCGAAATTTTGAAACTAGCTACATTCAGTGGAGGAGAATTCTAGCGGTCGACTCTATGATCCGTAGTTTTCCGAGCTTTCTCCTATTAACGCAAGGCGAATGGCGGAACAATAGGACAAACGGGCCACGGAAGGCGCGCGGTCTCTCCACCTGTCGACCCGATACCCACCCGAAGACCAGATCTTGTCCCGGCTGGGGCGGTCCCCTTCAAGATCACGTGTAATTTGGCGCCTTATTTTGCCATCTATTTTACGTTTACCGTAAGAAAAATCCTGATGTAAACAAATACACATATATTAGGATGATTCTCATTGGTTTGAAATATGAGCTGTGCTTTTGTCGGAATCCTGACGCAAAAATAAATAGTTCCCTGTATAAGAACATTCTGCAAACCATTGAGAATCATCCTACAAGTATATTTTTTTAATGCAGGATTTTACATAGAACTATGCCACTTGTGAAATTAAATCCAATAGTGTTTAACTACTCATACAAAAATCCCCAATCAGGGCGGTGTATCTCAAAATCTCTATCCCTTTTTCTATACGATTTTTCTTACCGCCTCTTCCTACTGGTCAATCATAAACTGTGTCTCATCTATCATAGAAGGCGGTATACATCGATCGCTATGTCGATGTCCAATAAACCGTATGTACTGTAACATAACCTCTTTTATATTAATTTAGCTTTCTGTTATGCTCAATATTTGGCGCATTTTGAAACTCCGTTGGACATAATTTCACTCGTGGAATAGTGCTATTAAATACCACTCGTGCTTTGGAAATTCTCAGATAAATACTCTCCTCGCTTCCCGAGTTGGAGATTTATCGACAATTTCCAAAGCACTCATAATATTACCTATGATAATATACAGGATTAACATAGGAATTTTCTTAGCATGAACGTGTAATAGTGTAACACCGCCACATCTTGACATAAATAACAGTCACTGCTCTAACGGGACTAATGGCCATAGCAGTTATCGTGCCCGGAAACCTCGATCATCTGTGTATACCCCAGTAGTGCACAGGATTTCTCTCGATAGAAATCGTTTTTGTCTGCGAATTGTGTCTGTACGTATGCCATTCTTTCTTTCAATAAAGAGAAGTAGTTCAGGTAGTAGAAACAGGTCACGAAGTTCCATCTCGCAAACATGAGCGTACGCGAAATGCACGCCTGTGTCTGCTCAGATTCCCTCGCACACCGACAGCCAACTCATCCGCGCCCTCCGAGAAGATAAGGGTTGCATGCACAAGCATGCGCATTTGCTCATACATGCACCCGTGTTTACATACGTACACATGCATGTATCACGTAGGCGCCGCGAGCCGTCGTTTCGGCCAGTGTTGCCTCTCTGTCTCTACGTTTTTAGATGCTAGGTCACGGCGGCTTGTGCCTGCCCCACTCCTCCCGCGGAACACAACCGCCGCATTGCGCCCTGCGTTTCGCCTGCCTCTGTTTCCGCTTTCTCTCGTGGCCCAGAATCAGAATGCGACGCCAAGTTTGTCTAAACGCATGCGGATCGTTATCGGTGTGCAATTTGCTTTTTATTCTTTTTTTTTTTTGGCCCCATGGCTTCATCAATAGTGGATTCCTTCCAAAC
This sequence comes from Acheta domesticus, assembly GCA_031308135.1. Classification (NCBI taxonomy): domain Eukaryota; kingdom Metazoa; phylum Arthropoda; class Insecta; order Orthoptera; family Gryllidae; genus Acheta; species Acheta domesticus. The sequence goes on from JAHLJT010009436.1 coordinate 232,500,359, forward strand.
TGTCCCCGCCCTCCTCCCCTCCGCCTCAGAGGAGTTTCGCTTGAATGCCGTCTGGACTGTATAGGATTACGGTTTCGACCTCCTCAATAAGCGGTTTACAGCGAAATATCAATGGAAACGTTTTTACGAGTGACCCCGACCCGTCCGCACGGCGGCCGCTGCGTGCCGTTCTGACTTCGCCGTGACCGAGGAGAACCGGGGCCTGGCGCGGGCTGCGGGATGCTAAGTGGCCGGCCCCCCCACCCGCACCCCCCTTGCACGCGCAATGCGGCTTTTATTCATGAAGTTCTTCTGTCGCGCCACCGGACGCTTCCTGTGGGTTTTTCGTCGGCGGGATCTTCTAGCGGGGCCACGCTCCATGTTTATTTATCGTTACGTATGGCAACTATCCGCGAATTTTGAGATTGAATCTCCATGGAGATCGCAAATGGAATGAATTTCAGTGGAACGCAATAATGAATGCAATTTGTAATTTCAATAATGTTACGGACGAGATAAATTCATTTTAAAAATAGAAACGTTGTGGTTTTTGTGTAATAAACTGAACGTCCGCTGTTCTTTGTTTTCAGCGAATTGTATACATTTCCTGGGAATGGAATGGATATTCATTATTTTATCTCATTGCATGTCCTGCAAAATTTCGGATGACCTTGTATGTTGGTTTGTTTTACGTTCTTGTTTACAATATTCGTCGCTCTTTTGAAATTATATTCTTTTCGTTTTGAGGTGCTTGTTAAAACACTTTACGGACTTCGAAAATAATTATTTACTTTGTAAATGAATAGTTAATTGACTAATAGAATTTATTTGATATGAATAATTCATTTTTCGTTGAAAATACAATACAGTGATGCAAATAGCTGAGAATTCTTACTTTTGTAGTTGTATTATCTCAAAAGAGATTTCCACTTTGCTTCATCTCACGTTCTCCGCCGATATTCGTTGATGTTCTTTGATCTTTCATCACATGCTTGCATATTGCTTCTCAATGGGTCTTCGAAATTTCAATTTTCTCCCTCTGAGCAGCCCCAGCTTAAGGAGATTTTCTTCTATATACGTCACTCAAAAGGCTATTGAGTTTCGGCAATCTTTAGGAAAAATGGGGCCGTAAGCCGCTATTGTGATGTCATTGCACTCCGAGTGAAATGTAACATGTTCTTTTGCGAACATGAAAGAATCGGAACGAAGAATTGAAAACGATTATAAGTTGTTTCTTGTTGAGTAGGAAGCAATTGCTAGTCTTGGTTGATTTGTCTTATAGTATGAATGCTATACGATCAGAAATTGTGTTGATACAATACCAACGGTAGAGATTAGATTGTAGCATTGAAACAGTTAACATACGTTTCAATTAACATATCGAACACGACAAGCTCTTGCAGACATTTGCATTTCCAGGAAATTTTGTCTGATCTTATGTATGCGAAACAAATATATTTTGGATTTTTTTTATAATGAAGTAAGTCTCCTCACCGTGATTTTATTTGCAAGGAAAACAACATTTATATATAGAAGTTAATTGACTTCAGAAAAATACTTCAGAAGCACATCCTTGCAAATACCGAAATTTTTCTGCGGAGGCCATTTCATTTATTACACGCAGAGCAACTACATGCATTGATGTACTGTCTGCCCATTCAATAAATCCTCTCAAACCTTGCATCGCAAGCACGACTGCGTATGAAATACCGCATTCTGTCTCCGAATATCACTCGCGCGACCCGGCCGTCTTTTGTCACCGAGGATGTCGTGTAGCTTCGCACAAAGGGCGCGAGGGGATCGCATCGACAGAAAGGCGCAAAACGCAGCAGGGCGCATCGCGCGCAGCCGTCGGGAAGTGCGACGCGGAGGAGACTTCCGGCTCAGCAATCGAAGGCCAAGCTGCTGATAACGTTCTGGAGCGCGCTCTCGCTCCACTCCTCTTCCTCACTCGAAGGCGGAGGAGCGATGTCTCCAAAGACAGACCCCCTCCAGACGCGATTCCTCCGCCCTTCTCTCCCGCTGCGCGGCCGTTTTGGCGCGCTGCCACGCTCGCCTCCGCCCCGCTCTCGCGCGCCTTTTAACCCGGCGCCGCGGCGCGCCGCTGCCAGATAGCAGCCTTCGCCTGCAGCCCTCCGCCGCCTGCCCTGCTCGACTCCTGCTGATTGCAAGTGCTCCTCAGGTCGGCTCTTATTGTACTAGTCCTCCTTTTACATCTGGCTCGTCCATCAAGCACACCGGTGCCATAGCCTCCTGTCCGCCTTTAGCTTTCTTCATCTAACTTACCGACTTTCATCCCTTCAATACGCCTCTGACGTTGCCGATTTTTATGTGGCCTATGAGCGTGTCCGTGTCCTCTACATCTTATCGTTGAGGTACTTTGTTGAATCTCTGACGTCATATTTTCTTTACGATACCTTCTTCAATCTTTTCTCATCGTTTTATTTTGACGTTCTCCGTCATTTCCTTTCATTAATTTTTTTTCAACTTCTTTTTCAATGGTTTAAAGGTTTCTCAAATCGTTGGCAAATATCCGTCGTAATCCTCTACTTTTTTGACAGTTATACTGGTCTTCAGCTTTCGTACTGAGATCCACAGTTCTCTCTAATACTTTATCATTATTTATTTCGATATCTCGCCCATTGCTTGAAAATATTAACACTAAAAATGACACTTAAATTATATTACATTCTTGATCTGCTTGAACTTCTATTACGAGTGCGCGAGAGGATCGCAACGACGGAAAGGCGTGACGCTTTTCTGGAACGCATTCGGCTATACATTCTAAAAGTGAACTTTCTTAATATACTTGTAGTTTCTCGTATTAGTTTGTGAACACACGATTATAGTTAGAATTAGAAATGTATGTTATTCGTGAACAAGGATTGTTTTAAATAATTCATTAACATTTTTCGTAATAAATTTGTATATTTTTTTTCTAAAATCACTTTGTAAATGAACTTCCATCAAACGTCTTCCATTTGCTGCCCAGCTAATTAGCTAAATGATCTTCATAAACTGATTTGACAAACAAACAAAATGAAAAATAGATATTTCTTATTCTTCTCTGCATTGCCACTTGCCCTTTGTCAGCAAGAGCTGTCAGGAAAGTATATTCCTAACATCGGCCACTCTCTATACAGCCCGCCCGCTCTTCATCCTCCTTCAGGCTCCCTCGGGCGCTTTGCTGGCCACCTCGTCTGCCTCCCGGCCCCACCGTGAGTCGGTTCGCCGTCGACGAGCCCGATACGTATCGGGTATTTCGTCAATTTGATGTCGATCGCCTTTATCGGGTTTACGTTTGCACGGGAATCGTGCTCCCCGGCAGCCGTCGCCCCCGCTGTTGCCGCCATCCCCGCCTACCGCTCCCGCCATCGCGGCCGCCCCCGCCGCCCCCTCCTCTCCTGCCGCCCAGCCCCCCGCCGCCCCGCCACCTCTCCCACGCCCGTGGCCTCCTCCGACCCCCGCCGCCACGCCGCCCCCGCCACCCCCGCCGCCACGCCGCCCCCGCCACCCCCCGCCGCCACGCCGCCCCCGCCACCCCCGCCGCCACGCCGCTCCCGCCGCCCCCGCCGCCCCCGCCACCCCCGCCCCGCCCCCGCCACCCCCGCCGCCACGCCGCCTCGCCGCCACGCCGCCCCCGCCGCCCCCGCCACCCCCGCTGTCCCCGCCGCCCGCGCCGCCACCGCCCCCCGCCATCCCCGCCGCCCCCCGACCCCGCCGCCTCCGCCGCCCGCGCCGCCCCCGCCGCCCGCGCCGCCCGCGCCGCCCCCGCCGCCCGCGCCGCCCCCGCCGCCCGCGCCGCCCCCGCCGCCCGCGCCGCCCCCGCCGCCCGCGCCGCCCCCGCCGCCCGCGCCGCCCCCGCCGCCCGCGCCGCCCCCGCCGCCCGCGCCGCCCCCGCCGCCCGCGCCGCCCCCGCCGCCCGCGCCGCCCCCGCCGCCCGCGCCGCCCCCGCCGCCCGCGCCGCCCCCGCCGCCCGCGCCGCCCCCGCCGCCCCGCTGTCCCTCCGCCCCCGCCACCTCGCCGCCCCTGCCACCTCGCCGCCCCCGCCACCCCACCACCGCCTCCACCACCATCGCCTCCGCCGCCGTCCGCCGTCGCCTTGGCCGCCTACCGGGCCACCATCCTTGCTGCCGCCGTCGCCGCCGATCCCGAAGCTGAGCCGTCGAGGCGCCTCTTTCGCCCACGCACCGCTTCGGGGCCGGAACCGCTCCCAACACTACCGCCGCAGCGAGATCGAAACGAACGCGGCGGGGGACGGAACAAAGCAGGTATTGTGCGGAGTGCATCGAGCTTCAGTCAGAATTGATAACGGTACATTAGTATGCTCCAGTTTCATTCCCGCTTACCGGAGCGTGCGGAAGATATTCAAATGGTTCAAGCGTATGTAGGAAATCGTTGAAATTGAGGTTGTGATAGCTGTGGATCTCATGTTCTCTAAGAGAGGAAATGCTATCTCCCGTTTCCACGGTAGGGCATTGTAAATAGTGGTTATCTACCTCTCGAAATCATAGATCAATATATATTTTCAACGCTTGTGTCTACAGTCAAAGAATTTCTCTCATATAAGAATAACGCTTTGGGTGTTTATTGGGGTGTTTTTAGACGTACAGTTGCTAGTGATGTTCTTACTTATAGTGTAGTATTCTGTACCTTTTTAAAATGTACTATGGCAACTACATAATGTTTATTCTCATAAGTTTATTGAATGAACTAGAAATATTTACTACGAGTCTCTATTTAGTTTAATTATTTTAAATTATTATCAGTTGATATTTCTACTCTAACATATCTTTTCATCTTCAGTTTATTTTAAAATAATCTAAACAGAAAATTATTCGCGACATGGCTTTTTGCACGAAGCTCGAAGCGAGATTAAATTATTGTAAAATTACGAATATCTTTAATTATGACCCTTCCTATAGGCTCCGTCAGCACACTAATGACAATGTTTCAAAGAGATTGATGAAATCAACTTCAGTCAGAACCTGATTGGCTCTCTTGTGTGCTTCCCCAACTCATCTTAGACTCCGCGCGCCAGTTCCATTTGCTGCGGACGCCGGAGGGCGTTGCGTAGCGTCCGCGCGCTGGTCGCTGCACCGCACAGCACCGGTTGTTTGCTGGGGCGCCGCACCGCGCCGCGCCGCGCCGCGCCATCGCGAGGCGTCCTGGCGTTCCCGCCTCGGGCCTCCACAATGGCCTCCGAATCGCTCGGATATCGAATGTTTGCGCGACGCACCAGCTAGCCCGACTGCCCGCCCATCCCGCCCATCCCGCCCGCCCGCCCGCCGCCCGCCCGCCCGCCCGCCCGCCCGCCCGCCCGCCCGCTCATCCCGCCCGCCCGCCCGCTCATCCCGCCCGCCCGCCCGCTCATCCCGCCCGCCCGCCCGCTCATCCCACCCGCCCGCCCGCCCGCTCATCCCGCCCGCCCGCCCGCCCGCTCATCCCGCCCGCCCGCCCGCTCATCCCGCCCGCCCGCTCATCCCGCCCGCCCGCTCATCCCGCCCGCTCGCTCATCCCGCCCGCCCGCCCGGCCGCCCGGCCGCCCGCCCGCCCGCCCGGCCGCCCGCCCGCCCGGCCGCCCGCCCGCCCGCCCGCCCATTTCGCCTGTCCGCCCGCCCGCCCATTTCGCCTGTCCGCCCGCCCGCCCATTTCGCCTGTCCGCCCGCCCATCCCGCCCGCTCGCTCATCCCGCCCGCTCGCTCATCCCGCCCGCTCGCTCATCCCGCCCGCTCGCTCATCCCGCCCGCCCGCCCGCCCGCCCATTTCGCCCGCCCGCCCATTTCGCCCGTCTGCCCGCCCGCCCATCCCGCCCGCCCGCCCGCCCGCCATACCGCCCATACCGCCCGCCCGCCCACCCGCCCATACCGTCCGCCCGCCCACCCGCCCATACCGTCCGCCCGCCCGCCCATACCGCCCGCCCGCCCACACACGCGCGCCTGCAGCCTTTCACTCCGCGGGCGAGTGTTGACTCTGCAGCGCTGTTACTTCTCCCCCGGCGGCACCGCATCCTGCGTTGGGCGCTTGCGCTGCGTCTTTATCCCTTTGTAGGTGTCTCTTCCACGTTCCTCCTCCTCCTATTCTGTTTCTGTTTTCACACTTCCTTCCTTCTCTGTCCTTTTCCTTTTCTCCATTTTATTTTCACATTGACGTTTCAGATACTTAGTAATTTCTATAATAAACAATATTTCCTTTCTCTCTTTTCTTTTTTTTTCTTCCATTTTCAGTCTTCCGCACTTGGAATGTATCAACATTTATTAAGAATATTTTCTGCATGAACTTATGAAATCAAATATATGAAAAACAAATTTATGGTATCCAATGCATGAAACTTCCACTTCAATTGTGTTTCTAAATTGTGTAAATATATTGAATATAAATTCAAGTTTTATAGGCTCGTTTTAAGGTGCATCCTAAAAGTGAATTGCCATTTTTCATTTAAATTCAGTTTATATGAGTATTTTTATTATACGTTCTGTAAAGGGCAATTGAGTGCTATATTAAAAACAGTTCTCACTGTAATCATAGTTCTAAAATGTATTTTTGTTTAATATTTCGTTTGTATAATCTCCTGGTAATAACATCATTTCTTTACAAAAATCTGAATGGAATCCTAACAGGATTATAAAATTTCTATGAGCGGTAAAGTTTAACACATCACTTAATTCAGTTTTGATATTACCTGTCGCGTTTCTTTCGTCGACTTGCCTCCCCGTGTCTCGGAAGTGAAATTCATCCCGACTCCCTGTCCAGCGCTCCATTTCCATTCGCTTTCTTTCCCTTCCAGGAACTCCCGATCTCCTGGCCTCTACTTCCGCGAGCCTCTTGAGCCTTGGCCCTCGTCATCCCCGCGGCGCTCCGTGCCGCCCTGGCCCCGTGGCAACGATCCTTGTCCCCGCGCCAGCTGCCGCGCGGGCAGCTGCGCCCTGACGTGGACAAAGCGCGCTCGCCCCTGCCTGCTCCCCGCCACCGTCCCCGTCCCCGTCCTCGTCTCGGCCTCCGCCCCCCCCCGCCCCGACCGGCGAACGGCCGCGCGCTCCGCCCCGGGCGCATTATTAAACCGGAGGATGGGCGCTGTCGCTGCTAGTGCCACCCGGGCGGGCAGGCCTGGACGGGCGCCGCCGCAGGTGGGCCGCGCCCCCCGGGCTCTCCGCCGACTGGACCTGTCTTCTGGCCCCTGCGCATTTCGCTTTGCTCAGACTCGGGCTGTTTTCGGGATAAAGGATCAGGTGTTTCTATAAAGTCCTTCCTGGAAAATTTATTTTGAGCTCAAAACTGTTGCGTCTGAACTTGACATGCGATTTGTAAATTCGTAGAAAATAACTTCCTTTACAAATATAGCTCTAAAAGATAATTTGTAAACTTTTAGTAATTTTACAGTGTCAATCGTCAGGTATTAGTATTTTATCCTTTTTTAAAAATATTTTTCCTGTAAATCTTCGAAGTTTCGCGTAGTTCTGCTACAGCAATGCGCTTAACACACACGGAAGTCGATAAATAAATCGACACTCCAGGAAATATAAAAAAACACAGATTTCCCTTTGCTCGAAAACATATTAATTCCTAAATGTATTTTAAATATCCTTTCAACTCTTACCATTGTCTCTTACAAATTCCCTCGGCCACGTTTCGCTTCCATCGTGTTTCCTCGAATAGCGTTTAAAATAATGCGTGTATTATTCTTCAACGGTAGAAAGAAGACGTTTTCCACTGCTTGCCATTTAATTTCTTAACATGCTCATTATATTCAAAATTGCTTGCAATTCCAAATTAAAATTAATGCAATGTACTCTATACCTATATTTCCAGGAAAGACAAAACCCAAGCCGTTTTTGTTTTTCGATGTAACTTTCTCCGACTGCAGACCGAAAAGAATCAAAGCGTATTTTCATCAGCGCTCAACAACAACTTTAACAGCAATTAACGTTGTTGGTTGGCGGGAGCCGGCCGTTACATCGCTTTATTTCTGCTCCATTCTTTCGCCCCGCCTTCACCTCCACGCTCGCTCTTCCGAACCCTCGCGCTAATGGCCATCCGCGCTAATAAAATAATCCATCCACTCGCCCGCTGCCCTTTCCTGCGCCGCGGTCCGCTTCAATTACTTCGCGAGTCCAGTTGTCCATTCTGCACGAGACAGGGAGGCGGTGGCCCTGTCCATTGGGCGAGGATGGCGACTACCGCGTTTCCTTTAATCGGTAAATTTGTAGATTGAAGCTTTTTTTCCGAGTAAAATGTTTTCCTGCCGGAAAACGAGCAGTTAAATAATTTGCATTTACGGTTTAACGTATTAACTCAAACGTTTGTTTTCATGTTGAGGATATCTGAACGAATGTGAAGTAGGTGCGAAAAAAAACACGAAAGGACATAATACAGGCGCAAATCAATATTAGACAATATAAACACTCTATTAATGATTAGTCATTATTTATTTTTTTCTATTTCGCCTTCGATTTTTTTATATTTGGCATTCCAGAATGCATGCATTAGCTACTTCCAATGCTCGGAAGTAAATATGACGTAATAATTATTAGCATTAATAGAACAATGAACAGCAATAAAGTTTCCAGGTGTGTAAATCAAGGTCAATAACAAACCAACCGTTTTGTAAGCAAGGTTACGACGAACTCAGTTATTTGTAATATCGAGTATATATTTCTCGTAATACCATCATCTTGTAAGTAAAATACTATAATTAAGAAATACGTTTTCTTGGAGTAGAACTACTGATTCACAACCATTTTAACAACTCATTTTTTTCGATTGTTGTTAACGGATGGCTGACTCTTAATTCCTTGACAGAAGGCGGCCATTAAGAATGAATTCTCATTTCTGTTTGGTTGCGTTAAGCCGATATAACAGAACAGTATTACAACATTCTTTTAAAAACATTTCTTGAATAGTTTCAAGTGTTCAGACTATTGAATGCTGTAGTCTACTTCAACATTTCAGCAATTAACTTCATTCACCGATACTATTCCTCATTGTCATCTTCGCATGCTCCCGACTGGTATACGTTGCCCAGTGCCCGCGGAAAGGGCTCTGCATTGTGATGGAGCATTCAGCGAGCGCGCGAGGGGGGTCTGGGCGTGGCTGCGGGCGGGGGGAGAGGCGAAGGGAGGGCGCATCGCGGAAGGGCGCGCGGCGGCGCGTGCGTCCATCCGTCACCGCTAATGATGGGCCGGCCAGGCCGCCCCCGGGGGCTTCTCGCCCGGCGACTTTCGCCGCCCCTCGGACTGGCCGGCCCCTCGGCGCTGACCTCCGCTTTCCGGCGCTATCGACCACGCGCTCGCCCCCGCTTCGGCGAAGCATACGAAGAGGGCGACGCAGAGGTTGAAGTTGCGGAGACGGGGAGCTACTAATGCGAAGGAACTCGTGGATGGGAGAAAGGGAACAGTGAATACATAGAATTCGTAGAACTGAATCGATGTCAGGTGCAAACGATTGTGAAGTATGTGCGGAAGGAGAAACTCGAAAGGAATGCAAAAATGTCAAGAACCAGTAATAATAATGTAACAAACGTTCCGTCAGAATAAAACCATAATTTCAAAGCAAAATTATATTGAAATAACGAAGGTCAGTTAAGTAATTATGTGTTAAATATTTGTATATGAAACTGTGGTAGTTGATGGGGAAAATATTACGGGCCAGAAATAATATAAATATATGTTGAGATTGTTATGTGGTGAGGCATCACATTGTGACACAAATTTGAAATGATAATATGTCAGAAAGTATGCGACGACATTCAGGAAATTAAAATGGAAGATTCATTGGAATGTTGGGCATGTAAGGCATGACGTTCAGGAATGACGAAACGAAATTTCCTGCTTTAGAATGTACAATGCCAGATTTCTGTTACCTTTCTCTTGTGAAAATTTTCACACACTATTGAGCTGCATTGTATATTTAATAAATGTTGAATTTTCTCGCTAAGTTTTTATTGGCACTTTCACATGAATTTCATGTGAGTCTATCCATGTTGTAAATCTGATACATGGAACAGTTGATGTTATATTTTCTGTTGAAAGGCAGTTTTTAAAAAGTTACATGCCTCTTTAAATTAATTGCATAATTTCACTGGAATTGTTCTAATGATTGTTTATAATGATTACAAAACTAATTGGTATTACTCGAAATCAACGCGTAACGGAGTCAGTGGACAGAATTCGGCGCTTCGACTCTACCGCACGTTCTGCGGCAACTCTCAGAACGCAAGTTTACGCAAACGCAACGCAGCAGAATATAGTCACTGGTGGTCTGCAGATATCTCCTCTCCCACTGACCTCGCCATCATCACCATCGGCGTTGCCGCATATGCCACCGCAACTTCCTCCACCACCATTTCCACCTCTGCTCATCCGTCATCATCGTCATCTTCATCATCGTAATTGCCATGACCTCCGAAACGGGCATAGCCACCGTCATTACACATAGCAACCATCACTCCATCTCCATCTATTTCCTCTCGCCGCCGTCTCTGCCTTCTCACCACAGACGCTTGAGACAACGCCATGTCCGTTTCCTCCGGCTTCACCTCCGCGCAACCACCACAAACGCCATAACTACCGTCACGCCCACCACCTCCTCCACCAAGAGATAATTAGCTCCCGGGCAAGATGACGGCTTGGCTGCGGTGGACCGTAGCATTGCGCGTGCAATCTCATTATCGGATTGTGATTTGATGTCTCGGCGTTTACCGCATCGTCGTGTCAATCTCGGGGAATTGAGGCGTGTATATTGATCATTTCTCAAAAGCTCTGCATGAACTGATCAATCGTTACAGCGCAGCTATTGGGAATTGAACAAATGTATTATTTTTCTTACTAGAGTGCAATAAGCTCAATACTCTGGAATCTTCTAAACCACATTCTTTGACTGTGATAATATTTTAGAGTATTTTGAAGATGCTCTTAGCTAAGTAAATAAATATGACGTTGGGATGTAGTCAGATACTTTTTCAAAAATCAATATGTGGTGCCAATGGTGGATCCAGATGTGGGCGATTCCCCCCCCCCCAAAAAAAGACAGTGGAGTATGTGGTGAGGCATCTTTGTGACACAAATTTGAAATGATAATATGTCAGAAAGTATGCGACGACATTCAGGAAATTAAAATGGAAGATTCATTGGAATGTTGGGCATGTAAGGCATGACGTTCAGGAATGACGAAACGAAATTTCCTGCTTTAGAATGTACAATGCCAGATTTCTGTTACCTTTCTCTTGTGAAAATTTTCACACACTATTGAGCTGCATTGTACATTTTATAAATGTTGAATTTTATTGTCAACATTTAATAAATGTTGATATTGGCTACCTTTTTTAATTGGCAAAATGTATTAAAATGTTTATTTATGTTAGAATTATGTAATTATTTAAAAAATAATATTGTATAGTATCATATATACATTACGAAAATAATATATAATATAATAACAAATATATATTTTAGAACAAAAATCTATGATAGCCCCCTCCAAAATGATCGGCTGGATCCGCCCCTGCGTGATGCCCAATCGAAAGATCCCAAGACCATTTCTAAACTGATCGTACATCTAGTCTTGTTTTTGAATAAAAATAACCTTTTTAAAGATAGGCCTGAATAATTCTTCGTTATGAACTTTAACTTAAACATAAAGGAAGTATCTACAGCCAGTATTTTAGTATAAACCAAAATATTTGTATATTCAGAAATAACTTTTTTTCTTTAGAGAGATGAGCAATGTGTATTGTATTGTGGCTTATTTAATTGCCTTATATTGAGCCAGCTTGTTCATTCGACTGAATAACATGTACAAATAAAAATTGATTTAATCTCTGGTTCCATACATAATTATTTTATCAGATCTCCACATCGAATCGCTTTTTTTTTTCGTACTGGGTAGGTCCACACTGAGAATAGTGCCACAGGTCACGATCACGCTCCGAGGGCAACATGAAGAGCGGGGCCTAGGGGGTGGCGAGGGAGCGTTCGTCACCGCTAATGACGAACGCCAGCCTGTCCGTCAGCGCGTCGCCCGAATCCCCCTTGAGCCGCCTCCGATTGCCCTGTCACAGACCGCTGACCACGCGCCTCACGCAGGCCTTCTCTCCGCTCTGCCGCTCCGCCGGGCCCCGCCCCACCCTGCCTCGCCCTCTTCCTTCGCCCGCGCATTCTCCCTCCGCACTTGTTCCCTCGCTCGCTCTCGAGTTCCGTTCTGCTTCCATTCGCGACCCGGGAGAGATGGCTCAAGGCATCAACTGATGTCACTGCAGGACCTCTGACCGGGGGGTCCTGGGTTAGAATCCCGACCGTGGAAGGATTTTGCACACTAGCTAGAGAGCTAGGTAGTGTTTTGTCACTGTCTGGAGGAACATTCTAGTGACCTGCTATTCTGATCGGTATTTTCCGTGGTTTCTTCGATCAACACTAGGCGAATACCAGAGCAGTACCCTAACAGATGGGCCAGGGACCGCGCGCGATCTTTTCTTCCTCTTCCTTGTCCTACTTACTACCCCGTACTTACACGCACTTACACTAACATGCACTATACTACCACACATGTCGGGAGACAGGTCGGGAGCTTAGAGCTTGCCCGACTGGGGCGGTGCTCTGCTGGTGGGAGACACCTGGTTGGGGAAAACTCTGCTAGCCGACGGTAGGTCGGCGCCGGATCTCGCCATGCAGCGGGGGAAGACCATCGCCACCTTCAGAGCAAAGACTTGGATTGGACTGTACTTATGGGACTAATAACTCTAGTAGCTGACGCTCCCGGAATCACTAAAAAGCAATCAATCAATCAATCAACCAACCGAGCAAGAAGCGTGCACTTTACGTAAGGAACTAATAACCTTTGCAGTTGACATGCCCAGAATCAGTAATCAATCAATCCATTGGCGACTCGCTTCCAGCCTCTCGCTTTGCAACTTCTTCCTTCTCCCCCACATCACATTGCCCGGCTTCACACCCTGCCATTCTCCGTCCTGTTTGCCATACCCCATTTTCCCTCGGCCTTCGCCAACACCCCTCCCTGCATTCGGCTGACTCATCCTCCCATCCGTTCTGTCTTTCGCCAATCCATTCTGCAGCCAACCCCTCCCGCCCTTCGCCCGCCCTTCCGTTTCCGTGCGCTCCCTCTGACACTCGTTCCCTTTCGCCCTTCCAGACATCTCGGAGCAGTCGCAGGAGGGCTGCTTAGACCTCGGGTCTTTTTTATCCACGGCGTGTAAGCCTCCGGCGTTTCCCCTCCCCTCTTCCGCAAAGCAAGATGTATGTGGCCTGAATAAGGAATAAAGTTTTTAGCTGATTTGTTGTAAATCTCTTGGCACACTAATCCTACTCGGGATTTTTCAAACAGATTAAAGTGTTTCTTTAAGGTTTCTCCCTCGTGCAGGGACTGAGACGCATTGGGAGTTTCTATGTGACCATAATTCCTTCTCTCACGACTTTTCCCAAGGGAAAAATGACGCCATGTCAGATTTCTCCTTGAAATATTTTCGTCATGGGTTTTCTGGTGGTGTACTTCTGAGTATATCTCTGTGCTGATTTCAACAGTACGAATAATAGTTTTGTTAGTTTAAATATTACCTTAGTTCTCAGAAAAACACAAAAAATTCTAGAATTAATCCAATCCAAATGTTCACTCAAAAATTCTATTGTCGAAGTCTCAACACACCAACTGTCATAAAGACCATTTATCTCCAATGAACACATTGTATTTATTGACGATCAGCATGTCCGTTGTTCGCTTGTTATGAAATTCACATAACTTAATTGGAGGATCCCCTGCTCTCCGGATACGCCAGCAAATAAGTACGCACACTAATAAAACAGAGGCGTCGTACACGTCTCGTAAACAGCAAGCGCACTAAGCCCCTCTTGCTCTGGCGCCGCTTCCCAGATAAGTTCACGGAAGCCTCGCAAATCTGGATGCCCCGTCGCCTCGCTCCACCACGGACCCAGTCGCCGGCCAGCTCCGCCCCGCTCCGTCTCGCCCCGCCCGGCGCGCCGACGAGATTCGAGGATATCGGCCCGCGCAAACAACTTGATCCGGGACTGAGCGCGGTGGGGCAACGCGGCGTGGCGCGGAGCTGCGTGGCGCGGCGCGGGTGGTCGCGGAGTAATTGCGATATCGGCGTCGATCCCCCGCGGGCGCCGCCTAATTAATCAGGGGGGCCTTGGAAACCCCCGGGAAAAGCAGGTGGGGGAGCTGCCGCCCTTCCAGGAGCGGAAACGTGCTCGAATTTGCTGTTCGATAGTGCAAATGGCTGTGACTCCCGAGGAAAGCGGCCTCCGGCCTGACTTTATGGTGCCTCTCACTAGTAATTGACTTAGTAATGGCAGAGGTCAGGGCTCTTAACCCTACAGTGCAGTGAAGAAAAAATACGAAATTTGGTTCATTAGGACAATGTACAAAATGAAGCCAAAGTCCAAAGTACAAGTTTTGTACAAAGTACAAAATCAGAGCTCAACGTGGACGTGCTGTGGTTAAAAAATGCCCTTATGGCGCAAATATGCTGCTTATAATATTTTAGTTTTTCTGCGCGTAATATTTTAGTTGGTAATCATGGCATAAAGTCATAGGACAATGTATTATGAACGAAAAGTAATTCAGTGAAGGTGCAGAAAAAGAAAGTAGGATGGAGGAAATTATATGATCTGTGTAAAAGATCTATTATTTATCTATTTTCGTAGCTTAACATTTTGATGTGTTTAACATCAATGTTGTGATTACACTTAATTCTGTATTTTGTCAATAAATTTTCCCTGTGCGATCAGAAATATTTTTCGCATGTTAATTAGTACGTAATGTCAATTTCTTTGTAGTTTGTCCAAAATAGAACAAAACGAAGGTACATTTAATGCTACAAACTACATTTTCTTGTTTAATTATCCCATTTTGGTCTCTTTTGGTTCATCATAAACATGACCAACAAAAATATTGAACAAATAACAAAAAAAGGAGTTGAAAAAAGAAAATAAGACAATGCAGTTTATAATATTAATTGTAAACATTGCACTTTGCCATAAGTTAAAATAACGTATTAACGAATATGTGAAAAGTACGTTTGGAACGTAGCATTCAGTAGGAATTCGGTTTTATTAGACAGGTTGTGCTTAAATCTGGATAAAAAACTTATTTTCGAAATTCCGTTGCTTCCCCCTTCCACATCCTGTATTTATAACATTGCTGAGAACTTCTTTGTAGTTTTGTTTTATACTTCGGTAAATTGTCTTATCTTATTTCCGTTTTCATTTTTTGTTAATTTTCAGTCCGTCACGACTGGTGTTTCAAAATACGGCGAGGATATTGTAGGATTAAAAAGGAGTGATCATTTTAAAACCACAACATTATGTGAAATGATTCAAAAGCGTGATAAGGTTTGAGATGTTTAGCTGACAATTTCAAATACACGCATGCAGGAATGCTAAAACAATGTTCTCTTGAGGGAAAAATGGCAAGTTCTAAAGCCTTCAGAGAGCCTTTTTTCTTCATTTCACGAAAAAAAAAATTTTGTAATGCTATACCATTTAAATTGCAATGAATGATTCTTCGTATGGGGCATGATGCGCGAGAGTATTTTGATTAAGGTAATTGTTGATTATTAATGAATGTTTTAATGTCTTTGATACAACAAAACTCGTGTGATTTTTCTAATTTTAGAGTTTTTAAAATTCAACTCGTGTAAAAATAATCGGAGTCTTCAATAAGAAAGTTAAATTATTATGCAAAAGGAGAGCTTAATTTCCATTAAAGTTTCTTTTAAATGAATTGTAAACTCTTCAAGTACTTTGTAAAAGTAATTACAGATAGTATTTAGGGATCAAATTTCTCTTTTTTTATTTACCCCCGAAAAGCTTTCCGGGCTTCCTGATTAGTTGCGAACCCTCCCACGTTGAACCCGTTTCGTCGGCTCCACACGCACGCTGTCGCCAGCCATCTGCCTGCCGGCCTCGCTCCTCGCCGCTGGACGCCCGTTCGCCGGCTGCCCGCCCGCCCTTAGACCGCTCGGGCGCGCGGGTGCCCTGCGGCCGCGAGACGGATGGATTGATGGTGTCGCCATTATAAGCCCTTATCGGCCGTCCCTCTCCCTCCGCGCCAGAGCTTATCTGGGTGCGGGGCGGGATGCGGAGGGCCGGGCCGGGCCGGGCCGGGCCGGGCCGGGCCGGGCCGGGCCGGGCCGGGGGCCAGCCTCCGGGCGCCGCGTGGCTGCCCTCATTGTCTCTGCCTGGCCGCCGGCAAGCCCCGGCCCCGCCCGTGTTCCGCCTGCGCTTAAGGACGGGCTGCGGTCTTGCTCGGCGCTCCGCGCTCGTGTCACGGGCTCAAAGTGCTCCGGGGAAGGCTGCGCGGTGAAACATTCGCGGCAAAATACGCCACTAAAAGTGCGGAAGGGCTCTAGTAGTTGGTGGGTCACCTCTGCAAAAAATATGTCATAGAACGTAAACAAAAAACACTCAATACGCACACAAAGGATTCCATTCAAAGGTTTCGTTAGTTTTTACCCATTTCAATTTTACTTTCTAATTATGTTTTAAAATGTAGATAGATTTTACGCACATGCGCATGCATTAACAATGAAACCTCAAATTTGTTATCACAAGAGACTTTTTTGTGTGATGGTTATTAAAGCCGCATGTAGAAAATTAAAGAAATTATTATTATTATTATTATTATTATTAGAAATTAATAAGAAATTAACTAAAAAATATTAGAAATTATATCAAGCACTCATTATTGTTGAGAGTCGTCACGGATTTCTACTGACTTTATACTCTCTAGTGGACTTTATTTCATTTATCATTATGTTTCGTTACTACCATCGTTGTTTCAGCTGTCACTCTGGTTTTAATCTTAAGTAAGCACACTTGGTAATCTTAAGTAAACAAACTTGAATAGTTTATACTCTCCATATTCTGACCCCCACTTCGTTTTTTTTACCCGACTTCGCCCTTTAAAAGTAACCTCTGCCTATTTACTGCCAACCCACGTCCTCGTCGTTCTCTTTCGTCGTTCAGTGGGACCGCGGGGCAGTTCTCGACCGTCCCCAGTAATGAAGGTTGCTTTTCCCAGAACGCGCCCACTCCCAGTCGCGCTTCGCCCCTTTAAAGCGGCTTACCTGTTTCGGCGGCGACAAGATAAGTAATACGGCTTACAAGTAATACGATCAAGTGCAGAAAATCCACACCGCTTCGCAGATGGGGTGTATAATAACGCAAAATTGTAATCTTAATTGCTTCTTTCTCATCGGTGCCAGAACGAAATTAAAACGCAGATTAATCGAAAACAGAAGAGGAAAATATCCCGCGATGAATGTTAGAACCTCATCTTTTTTAAATCGTCGAGAGACTCCCACCGCCCCGGCTGCTTCGCGAGGGGTAATGTGGCTCGGGGCGTGGATTTAACGTGCGTTTCCTGACCAGAGCGCGGAGCGCCGACGGCCGTTCTTTTTCTAAACGCGCCCTAATGTTAATTGCCGGCCGTTTTTTTCTTTCTTGCGGAATAATTTCACGACAATTACGGACAATTTGAGGGCTCTGCTGGAGGCGAGGAGGTCGACTCTAGCTTTCGACGCGAAGTTGTAAGCACCTCCACTGCTGTAGCGGAAACGCAAGGAAGAAGAAGGTGGAGGGAGAAGTACGCACATTCGGAGCGGTTCGGCCTTGTTGCGTAGTGTACTGTTTCTTTCTACCGCACGCGGCGCTGTTGCGGCTATTCTCCTGCGTCCAGTGCTGAGCTCGCGTTGCGTGGCACGGCCTGCCTCTGTCTCTCTCTCTTCTCCTTATCGTACGAGCGCTCTTTCTGTTTGCCTCGAGTCCCCCGCGCCACTTGCCGCGTGCTTGTCTCGTCAGTCGCTTTGCGTCGCCTGCCCCGACAATCGGCCTCGACGCCTTCAACGTCGCTTAACGCAATTTCGGCGCTGCGATCTCTGGGCGTTCGGGGCCTATTTACATTTAGAGAGGCTGAGCACTCCGGTCGCTCAGGGTCGGATAAATATTAACATCCAATGAAACGGCATTGCTTGATCAAACGCTTCGGTTATACTGGAGTTTCTTTGCACGTTTTGTGTAATGTAAGAGCCTCTCGACTTCTCCTTCGCTGGTCTTTATGTGATCATTTATGAATTTTAAACAAGATACTCTGTTTCTAAAAGTCTTGTCTTTACTATCAAATCTTCTTCGACTTTCTTTGCATTTGCATCAACAAGTTTGCAACGCTTTTTATTTCCACATGTTTAAATGCTTGTGATGCATGGCGATTAAGTTATTTTCAATATGTTTCTTAAAACAAGAATTTGAACGCAGGTTATAGTAATTAATCTATCGTTTATTAACACCTAGACATTACATATTTTCATTTCTAGAAATTATAAAAAAAATAATTATCGTACATCTCAATGCATAATTTTGAAAAAAGCTAAAACCATTTAGGATACTATTTCTTCATCTGTTGTCTATTATTATTTTAACTTCATAAGCCTCTCTCTATATCAATAATAACACTTCTCAAATGAACAATTCTTCTGACTGTTTCCACCTCCCACGAATAGCCATAACTATAGCAATTTTACGCATTCCTTTTCGCTACTGCGTTTTGTATTTTTTCCTTCTCTTTCTACTCCGACTGCTATGTAACTCCTTGAACGCTTCTCCCTCGCCTGCTGGGGGGAATGAGGCTGTACCTCGCAATCGCCGTCCGTCTAAATACTTTAGTACCCGTTCCACCAAGTAGAGATTGCGCCTCGGACAATATTTATCTTCCCTCTTGCTGCTGCGGACGTTCAAGAAAGATTAAGTCGAAGAAAAGAGCAGAGAAGTGCCTTCCGCAGCTCACTGGGCGACCTCACGTACTGTAAAGCGGAAAATCGAGTCTCTGCTCCAGACGTTTTACTGACGTAAATACAACTTGATACTTGCAAGAAAAAATATATTCATATAAAAGTTCAAAAAGATCCAAAAATATTTCGGACAGTCAAATGTATTACATTAAAAACCTTTATTTGTGGCTTTTACATTCAAAACCTTTATTTGTGGCCATGTAATAAATTTGTCCGAAATATTTTTGGATCTTTTTGAACTTTCATATCAATGTATGTGACAGCCTTATAAAAGAATTTCAAAAAAATATATTCACTTTACAAAAATTACTTATGAGAAAATAAAACCATTATAAAATAATATTTGTTCTTGATCCCCAATAAAATCATCAAAATCATAACTTATCACCAGTTAAGAAAAGGAAAACCTCCCTAACACCTCGTTTTATATTCACACCTCCATTTATACTTTTAAAATAATTTTTGAAAGTAGGTCGTCAGTTTTTAATATAAAATCAATCGAAAGTTCATGTAGGAAAATGATCTTAGTTTTTGTCTTTATCATTTCTTTTTGTCTGAGAAGATCTGAACGGCATGCGATATTACGTCGAAATGTTGACTAGATTTACGTTGAGTTTGATGACAAAAGGGTAGATGTGATTTGTGACCAGCAACTACTCCCGCACGATTTGAAGTTAATTACACATCCGGCGAATTAGCGTTTGTTCCTCGAAAGCCCTCACGCCCGTGACCCGCTCGTAACTCCCGATGAATCTGTGGAGAATTGGTGCTTGAGCGCGCGTCGAGCACAGGTCGCGCCTCTCCTCGTCGCCATCTCTCGGGGAATTCGAACGGCACTTCGCGTCGCGGCGGGGAGCGGGCGCGTGGAGGGGGAGGGGGAGGGGGAGGGGAGGGGAGGGAGAGATCGACCGCGGGAGGCGGCGCAGCGGTCGAGCGGTGCGGCGCTCCGCGGCGAGGCGCGACCCCGGCGCGCGGCGGGGAGCCAATATGCTAATGAGAGCAGCGATGCGCCGCCGCGCCGCGCCGCGTCAGCAGAAGTTGACAGCCCTCGGCGACGCTGCCCCTCCGCCCTCGCCCCGTTCCCCTCCCCCGCCTCGCCTCGCCGCGCCTCAGGCATTCGCCGACCCGATACCGCGCCGAATGTCTAATTATCTCGGAATCGGCACCTCTCCCTCGAGCTTCGTTATGACGTCGTTAAGACCTCTAATTGACTCCGGCGATAAGGCCGCGACGCTCCCGAGGGCCAACTTTTATGCATCCCTGCGTGCTTCCTCTAATCTGCTTTTGAAATGTAATTTCATTACTGCGAATTGGGTATTGTCATCTTGAAGACATTTCATTTCTTCTGAGATTATTATGTTTCTTCTGACCTCCAGTTGCGAATTATTCTTAAATTATTGGGGATGGAAGAGCGCAGTGTGATTGCCAAGGGGACTCCCCCTCGAGGGAATAATTGTGGCAGAAATTGGATGATTATAAAAGAACTGTTTTCGGCGGAGCGTGCTGCTTCTCAGAAAATTCAGAGAGGACTTAGAAACGGTACCCAATGCTGACAGAGAAAGAAATTTTGAGTTCATTTTCTGTTGTTGTGTTTATGAATTCCGTTATATACCTTTGGACGTTTTGCTTCAGTTGCTTGCTGTTCCTACTCCTGCGCATGAAATAAATCGAATTATCCAATGATTATTGCATTTCATTTTTCATTGATATACGAAAGTAAAGTCGTGAAACGACTGTACCGTTTTCTTTTGATTAACTCTGCATAAGTAGCATTTTCAGTATTTAAGTCATTTCTCCTTGCGTGTTTGAGGAAGTTTTTTAACGGTCGCGCTTTGAGGTGTACGAACACTTGACTGATGATATTATTCTCCAAGAGATTTCTATCATCATCCTACCGGTGTTTGAGGTTTGATATAACAGGTTTGTTGTTGCAACGGACTTTTGAGCTCTTGGACTCTATGAGCGAACTCAGCACGTTCAATCACCACAAGAGCTTATGTGTACTATCTCTTATAGCACCCTGCTGTCTCCTACGGTTCTGAAACTCAAATGAAAGGAGCATGTGAAATATAGAGTGATTATGGAAGACAAAGGTTGTGTTGGTATTTTTGATGAACACCATTGTTGTTCCCTTTCTCTTTCCTCAAGCTCCTCTATTTCACATTTTCTACGTACCATATTTCCATTTTGATCTCATCAGAACTCCTCCTACAGAAATTGATACTACTTTTATTTCAGGTAAAGAAATTCAGTTATTCTATGTGATCCACGATTTTCAATTAAATAGATCAATAAATAATTGTCACCTTTCCCGTCACTTTGTTGGAAGCCATTACGGTCGGAGAATATGTTTCGCAGTCGTATAGAATCCAAATTATGACCATGCTATCGGATAACAATGCGTTTTTAACAAATTTAATTATTAGATTAATAAATTAATTCATTAATGGCATTCGCTCATAAATGTTCGATTTGCGTAACTTATTTTTCTGCAAACAAGAGAATTCGATTTCTTGCATTTCCCTAGGGTATTATACACGCACAATGACGTTCTAATAATATTTGTACTATAAATTTCCTATACATTCTATAAACTTCTCTATGCTCAACAACTCTGTCAACTTCGTAGCCATAAGTTTAGTTCCCATCGATATATTAACACCAACAGTTCGTGTAATGATTTGGTTGTAATAATTATGGTAGCAAGTCACTTTATCCACATAATTGACAGTAACCACAAATGTTACATTTCGTGGGGCATAGTCGGCACCCCTCTTTTACATTCATCTTCACCTTCCCCTTTCCCGTTATTTTATTTCGTCACCCCGCTGAGCGCAAGATCTCCAATTTGTATCTTCTGTGCGCATCTCAGTATCTCCTAAGCACTAAACCATCAGCACTTTGAAGCTCGTAGCCCTCAAAGCGAGCGGGGACCCGCGGGGCCGTCGCCTCCTCCGTCGTTGGCCGCCTCTGCCACGACGCGTCGGTCTCAGTAATTGAAGCTGCCCGGCCGTCGCCGAGTCGCGGCCTGGATTTATTTGTTAATTACGCTGGCACCTCGCAGACCCAATTAACTGCGGGAGGCGCGCTGGACGAAGCGCGAGGGTGGGGGAGGGCGCGAACGCCTCGAATTACCTCAAGATTTCAGGCAATTGCCAACGCCTTTCATGCGTCTTGGTCGCTCCCGCCCTCCCGTAGACACCATTCCCTTTCTCACTTTCTCTCCCTCTTCTTTCTTCTTCCTTTTCTCCTTCCGTCCAACGCGCGCCCGAAAGAAGGGCGGCAATGCTCCAAATGAATGGGCCATTAACAAAGCGACTGAATGAAAGTGCTTTTCTCTTGCGAGTTCTTTTTTATCTATTTCCGCCCTCTCGAGTTGCTTCATCACCCCCTTCCTCGGTCAAGTAGTGTGGCCGCTCGGGTCTGGTCTGAAGTTTTAAGTGTGGCCGCCTTCGAGGCTATTTGGATGGTCACGGAAGTTGTTGGGTTCTCAATTTTGTGACCATTGGGAATTCGAGAAACAAGTAAAGATTTTTCTTCAAAAATAAAAACCACCATGAGCAAATATTATATCAAAAGTATCAATGATATTTTTAAGTCCTTAAATTGAAGGAATTGTATTTTTCATATAAATATAACAAATGTATGTATTGGTTTACTTGTTTTGACTCAAGGTCAGAATATCTCTGTACTTTAGTTTCTTACGAATAGATTTGCCATTTAACTGAATGCGGGTAAAATTGGATTTTTCTCAAAACTCCAAATTTTTTCTTACCTACTGATGTACTTAATGTATACTTAATGGTAATTAAATTTCATTATTTTTCTTCTTTTATACTATTTTTATTTTATCGAAAACATAAACATTAGAGTTAGTACATGACAATCTGCAATGCATGTGAACTTTATATGATATTTATAAATGTTATATTTCCTTTTTTTTATATCTGTTATATTGTTTACAGGTAAGTGCCTCCAACGGACAGGAGGACTTTACGAAATCACATGAACAAATATGGGTGAGTGTGGATTCACAATTATAAGCAGAACGAATCTTAAACGTTGAAAATATTGTTTAAAATAAAACAATTTTGTACGGGGAAGCTTTATCCTCACTAGTAGGTTATTTACATACACAAAATTTCAAAGTCAATTTAAATTCTTCAGAACGTTGTAGAAATCGTACTGCTTCCATATCTTGGAAAATTATTTGTCATGAAATGTAGTGAATGTTATCATTACCTTTCTCACGCAACATTTACCTTCATTCACCTCGAATATAAGTTACATATACTTTATTGTCATGCATGCCTAACCACGACAGTTACCACAAGCCGCCACATCCTATGACGCAGTTTACGCCCCTACCAACAACGTTAGCCCCGTCTCCACCCAGCCAATGGGCCGTCCACCGGCTTGGCGACGCGGACGGCGTGCGGGTCCCTTTATGGCGCGGGCGCGGCGCGCCGCAGCGCGATGCGACATGACGGCCGAATTGGGTTCCCTGAAGCGGCCTTCGTTTCATCTCCGCCGCTGCCCCTGCCCCTGCCCCTGCCCCGCCTCGTCGCTCTCCGCTGTCCGGAAGGTCCGGTACTCGCGAACCGCGCGGCGCCGCGCTGCCCCACCCCACCCCCTCCGCTATGCGGGCCGCTCTTGCCCTATGCGGGCCCTCGCACGACTTTCGCCCTAATTAAATACGGCGGACGGCTCACAATGCACCTGGGAAGCCACTCCCCGCCTCGCCCCGCCTCAGTCAGGCCCGGCGCTGCTCTGGCTCTGATGTTGGTTGCACGTTTTCCTCAGTGGCCCCCATGATGCTATTATCATTGCTCTATCTTCCGCTTTGTTGTACTCTCGGGATGTTCTGCCGTTAAATTACTGCGGCATCTTTGACTGCCAAGCGTTATCTTAATAGATGGCTCAACGGAGCGTGGAGCATATTTACATTATTTTCTTCGTTCTTTATGGTCTTAGAAATCGAAAGAAAATCTATATTTTCTTGAGAAGAGAAGAAAAGAGAACTAAAAGAAAAAATAGTTATTAAAAAATTGTTGATTAGATTGATCTCCGTAAGTTAAGATTTTATATTGGGTCAAAGTTTCAGCCTTAAGGTAGGGCATGTGCCGCTGTGTTTTCCTCTACAGTTCTGTTCCTCTTATTTCCTCTCACAAAAATGTAGATAGATTTTCACACAGAGTACAATTCGTTATATTTCCTATTCTCATTTCTTCTTATCTCCGGTTTCCATTTTCAATCATTACACTCATTGTTACTAATAAATAGTAACTCAAAATTCTCCTTCATTGCATGTTATTCTTTCGTATTTTCCACTTCCCTAGACACTGGTTTCCTTCTTTATATCAACCATTTTCCCGCTGTTTTTTTAAACTTACATCGCTTTCCCTAATGTTCTTCAGATATTTTTCTATTCGCACATAGAGTAACTGAACTGCCGATCTCCCAATTCGCCGAAGCACTCTCCCACATCAACTTCCCATCCTCCCTCGTCCCAACACCGCCACCTCCGTCCCTGGAGCACCCGTCCGACCCGCTCACTCGCCCACCCACCAGATCGCTCACGGAATTCCCACTGCTGCCGCCATCGCGATCGCGGGATATCGGCTGCGAGCTTTCCGTATTAATATCTGCATGCGCTCTCGCGCGTCCTGGCGACCCAGCGGGCCTCCGCCACCGGCATAAACAAATAGACAATCGACCGCGAATATCTCCATACGTAATCAGCTCTGGCGGCGAGTCGTGTTATAACGCACCTCTGGCCCCGCAGCTCCGCGTCGCGTCCGCTGCCTCTGTCATTCACGTCACCTCCCCCCTCCACCTGGCGCTTATCACCCACTCTGCGCCGCTCCCCGGCCGCGCTCTATACTTCACGAATTATTCGTGCGCTGCTGTATATAGAGTGCGAGGTCGTTGGTTTTCACCAAAGGTGGAAGTTTTTAAATTCAGCTTGTACGTTTTACGCGGCCGTCATCTCTCCGGCGAATGAGTTATATCGTTGGTTATTTTCAGAGGGATCTGTAAAGCAGATTAAATGTATTGGAATGTAAATCTGATGAATATTATCCTCAATAACGGAAAGAGCTCTGCACTCTTGTAAATTACGGGCGTATATTCTCTCTTGGTGGAACAAAGAGTTCTTTACTTCTCTTTTGTGAATTCCCTCAATAAATTTAAAATCCCTCTATTTGTAACGTTTTTCTCCATTGTAATTCGAGGGTGCTTCCCGCCTTTATACAGTAACTCTTACATGTATTCTGTTTCACAATTTTAATTGTAATTTGTGAGGCTAGCTTTCCAAAGACAGGTTTCCAATCATACTACGAGCTGATTCAAGTATCTCCAAAAGGATTAACACGAAGTTTGTAATCTATTGTTCTTGTCAAGAGGATGCAATTTATAGTTTATCCATTTGCGTTAAAAACAAAATCACGCTTGCTGGAACATTACGTATATGAAAATAAATCATATTACGTTAAACCTGCAATTCATTGACGGATACGAAATCCGAATACATAAACTAGCCGCACATTTTATTATTTCCTTTTCCGCATTTGTTACAGCTAAAAACATTTCCTCTGACTGTTCGTAACTCATTATAGTGGTCATTTTTTTTTAAAGTATACCTAACTGTGATTCCGACGATATACATACTTCGAAAACATTATATTTATTTTCTCCATTATTTAGTGAAGGATTGTGTGATTTTATTATCGGTTCTTTCTACTCAGTCGTACGTAATCGCTAGGTCATGGTACAAATCAGAGCTCCCTCAGCGCTCATAGGCGGAATGTCGCATCACTCTCCCTTGCGCGACCCGCGCGGCCTTTCGCATTCAGAGGCCGGTGGATCCCGCTGGCGAGTCCAATCCAGCCGTCACGCGGAATGCGCGATTTCATTAAGCCAGACCATTCGCTGGCTCAGCCGCGCCTCAGCCACTGGGCGTCGAAGTCGCAGCGACCGCCCACCTGATGTCCTCGTGGCCGGCAGCTCCCGTCCGCCACGCCCCTCCCGGCCCCCGCCCACGACATCGTGCCTGTACACTCCATTCATCGCCTTCCTGGCAGCTCTTTGATTCCTTTTAGCACCTGGTGATGTCTGATGCCTTTTGTTCCTGTAGTTTGCAGGGGGTTTTTATTCACTTTCGCGCTTTTGCGGTTTCTCCTGAACAACTTGGCGTCGCTTTCCACTGCTTCTCTTTCGATCGTACATATTCCTTTTCCATTTCTTGTTGTTCCTATGACGTTCTCCTCGAGATCGAGAATGGAATCTATATTATATTGGACTTTTCTCCTTTTTTATTTTCCATGCGTTTTAATCTCTTTTCATCTTTGCTTACACAACCCATCGTAAATTCTCGTACCTTGCCTCCCCACTCTTCGGTTTGCACGAGCACGAAGAGGGCTCGGCGGCGATTGCACCGGTCCAGGTCCACAAATTAAAACAGGCGCACGTGTGCAAAGATCGATCGCTTGCAGTGACGCGAGCTTAGACCGTCGCGCGTTTTATCTGCGTTTAATCACGGGCCGGCGCGCAGCGCACCTGGCGCCCCGAGCTGTGAGGCGTGGCTGGTGCAGGGCGGGACGTGACGGGGCGGGGCGGGACAGGACGCGCTGGGCGGAGCGGGACGGGCAGAGCGGGGCGGGGCGGGACCGGCGGAGCGTGCGAGTGAGAGCCGCAAGGTGCCCATCTGTTGGCCCGCCGCGACGCCCCCGCGCTCACACCTCCCTTCAGCTCCGTTCCGATGCCGCTTCGCTTAGTCTGCGGTTTCATTCTCTGCGCACGTCCACTATGTTCCCACGCGAGTTGCGAGGTGCGAATACGCCATGGTGATTTAGGTCTCGGAAACAGTCGTTCTTATTCGGTTGATAGGAGGCGCTTGGAACTAGGTTCATAGTTTTAATTCCTACAGAGAATCATTGGTATGGCGTGTGGTTTGAAGTACCTTTTCTCGTGGAAAATTTCAGTTTTTGTTCAAAAAGAAATAAAAATATTTATTCTTTTCAATACATCCAGTTTTCTATATGAAGTTTGGAAAGCACTTTCAATCTCAGAGAACTGACTGTGTCTTCTCTGTCGTCTGCGTTACGAACAGTTTCAACTTGTAAATGAGACTTAAATTGCATCCAATGAGAAGTAAAATGCCCGAGACTCTCCCATGAATAAACACCCATTAATGTAGCGATTAATTAAACTGCTTAATTATTCTAATTAATGTCTGAGTATATCAGTGTTGTTTATTAAATGGTATGCCAGGTAATGAAACAACTGTGTCAAGAGAGATCATCAGCTTTGTCATTCTAATATTTCATGAAATAGAATACTGAGTCAATACGAACGACTAATATTTTAGATAGACGTGTTCAAAGTTTTGGGTAGTATTTGAAATATACATATAACAATAAGTTACGGAATAAGCATTGCTGAAAGACTTTATAGAAATTCTGATTATTATTAATTATTGTTATTATTATTATTATAAATATGACAAAGCAAAGGCCAGAACATAAAATTCGTTGTTTTTTTAACAATGACAATATTACAGACACGAACGTATGATCAATTAATAGATTCAAAAATTTAATTTGATTAACTCTTTTCTCTTTTAACTCCATTTCATCCTTGAAATTTCTTTTCTTCACCACGTACCGTAGCGCAATATTTCTCCTTGCTTCACTTCTTAACACATTTACTGATGTTCGGACCCTCTTTCGTTCATCCTCGTAATGCGTATGATTTCCAGTGTAAGGTCAACGTTACACTTTCTGTTTTCATTGTTATATATTTTCCTTTCCTATTCTGTTTTCTTCCAGCTCTGTCTGGTTTGTGTAGCCACGCTTAGGATTGCGTTCTCTTCGTCGCGCCGTTTTCACCGTCTCTCACTGACCGTCCTTCCGTCGATGGCCAACCGCCCCTCCGCTCCGCGGACCGCCCGGCTCATCCCTCGCTCGTCCTTCGCGCTCCGGACACGAGCCACCCTGGGCCACACCGCCTGTCCCCGCAACACTCCGCGCCGCTCCCGCGCTAAGCCCAGGTTTAGGGCGCGGCGATCCCCTGGATAACGCGCGCGCTTACCAGGCTGCAGCCCCGCCCACCGCGCGCGCGTTCGGACGCTCAGGCTGCGTTCGCACCGCCCACGCCCCCACATCCCCGCCCACGCTCCGCCCCCTCCGCCCACACCCCGCCGGCGTGTCCGTTCGGTGCTCCGTGGCCGCACAACCACCGCACAGCCACCGCATCGTTCCACACTGAATTTCAAAAAGGGGTTTCTCTTTGTCTCGTCTCTTTCCAACACCCTTTTCCCGGTTCATAAGGAACTCCCCACTCGACATTATCCTTCCATTGCCTGTTTATTTTCTTGGACCTGTCCGAACTTCACAGTTCTGAGTCTCACCCGCTCTTATCTTATTTCTTGACCTCTGACTTTTCCATCATACATTCTTAGTTCTATCTCCTTCTATCGTTCTCATCTGACAACTCTCATCTTGAATGTCATCTCTCTCCGTTATCATCTCAGCTTCCTCTCCTCCCTACATTTTTACAGTTTCTTCTTCTGCCAACCCACCGTCTCTGACTTCTCCTCAAACACATCCTCTCAAGGCACATTTCTCAACCGCGCCAGTCCCCAGCCTCCAACCTGCTCCACCGTCGCAGAGCAAATTCTCTCGTAACCTTCGCGCTACCCTTGGGGCGCTAACGCTGTGCCCTGGCGCGCCCTCTTGTTGACCTCGTGCCCTCCCCTTGGCCTCGCCCCCCCCCGTTGCGCGCCCCCGCCGAAGCGGAGCCACACGACATCACCGCGGGCTCCCGGCGCGCTCGCCCGCCCATCCATTCCGGGCTGAGCCGGGCGCCTAAGACCCTCCTGCTGGGAATCGCTTCCCTTCGGCCGCAATACGCGCACGGTCATGCGGCTCGCTCCGCGTATGCGTTTCTTAGCGGACCCTCTGGGGCAGACCTGAGCGCCCGCGCGTGGTTTGTGTGGAGGAACGTCCTTGGAAATTGCCCAGAAAGTCGAATGGAATCCGTGTTTCTCAAAACTTCCTCCCACGAATTTCTGTTATGCGTTCGAAAATACAAGGCCGTGCGATATCCGACGCCTTTGTGGAAGAGGGTTGGTATTATTCGTCCGTATTGTGGAATATTTTCACGTGCGGCGCACGTGCCTTTTGGTTCGGCAATAAAATGACAAATTATTCACTGTTCACGAGACAGTACTTTGTTATGCGTAACTGAATATATGTACAATCGATGCGTGTCCTTTATTCACCTGCGCCATTATAATTTAGTTTAATATTTCATTTTCCATTCGCAATGTTCCCCTCTCCCATGGTAAATTTATAGCGTCAATTTATGGATGCTGTACATCTAACTAAATACTTTGCTTTAGTAGAAATTGGTTATGTATTAATAGAAAAAAAGCTCATTCACATCCCCACGTTTGAGGGGTGAATTAGCGTTATGTAATGTCGTTAGTGATGCAACAAGGCTAAGTGCACTGCATGGATCCACCGAAACAACACTACTATGTGATGTTGCATAAAAGCAGACTGCATATTGCAGTAGGCTGTTTACTCACGAATCATTGCTCAATGCAAATCGGAAACGCGTTTCACAGTTAACTGTGGAAAATCAGGAAATAGAAATACGTATTAAAGAAAATGTCGGTATTAGCTTAAATGGTAAGAATAAGAACTCTCCAGTGACAACGAGATTTTTAACTCCAAATTTGATTAATAGCCATGACACTAGATATTTCTAATAACATTGAAAACAATTCATTACTTTTAATTTATGATAAATTGTTTCCTCTACTTAAAAATTGTTTTAAGAAAATGGAATAATTGCACAACAACGCTCTGTGCAAAATGTTCACATTTTGTATTTACATCTTCTCAGGCCCGAAGAGGTTGTCTTAAAAGATAACTTTCTTGACATCGTTTTAACGTATCGAAATATCGAACATTTCAATTTGGGATTCATTTCAAAATAAACTTAATTTTTAATTAGGAAACAATTAATCTAATCCAGTTTTGTAAATCGTTTTATGGTTTTCAAATGTAAAATGTGTGTGTATTAATAATATATTAATAAGTTAATATTATATAACTATTTTAAGGCACAATATTTGCGAAAAAAATTGTCAGTTTGTCATGTGTGAGTAAAAAGGAATATCATACTTTCCGAAATATGATATAAATTTCGGCTCATTGACTTCAGAAATTTATTCGAAAGTCCATATACAGCTGTCGCATTTACGCAACACTTTAGTTCACCTCCCTGCATTACCGCACAGATTTCACTTCTGCCTATCGTACTGTGATAACGTGTGCCTTATGAAAACAAGATGCGCTGTTTTTTTTTTTCCTGCATCTACTCTGCTCATCGCTGCTACCACAGAGCTTCCGCATGTGCCTCGGAAAATGCCCCTCCCACCTGCCCACGCGATCCTACTCCACCGGGTCTCCCGGCTGCGCGTGCACTGAAGCACCGCCGCATTGGAAGATTGATCGGCGCGTGGATGCTAATAGTGCCCACAAACAAGGCCGGCGACCCGGGGCGGATGATTTGCGAGCCGTTCGACACAAATAATTGAATCATCCCGACAGGCTTTTTGTTTTCGCCCTCTTTCGCCGTCCCACCGGCGCGCGGCGCGCTTCGCCCTCCTCCACCACTTCCAGGACGCGCGCCCACACTCTCTGCCGCGCAGTGCCTGTTCGTTTCGGTTCGGGAGGCGCCTCTAAACCAGCGGCCACAATGCCACTGCGGTCTAGTGTGTGTTATTTTATTGCTAAAATATCAGCTCGGGTGGAGGAAATACGACCAGAATTCTGCGGGAAGCATGTTTTCTCTCTAAGCTCTTGCACCACAAACATGCAGAAGCTCGCGGTTAGTGCAGCCGTCTGTTTGAATCGCTCTACTATGTTCAAATGCGGTCGGATCTCTCTGCGAGGAATACAGGGCGGAAAATATTAGGCGTGTTTATGCGTGGGACCGTATTATTCAGAAATCGGTGGGAGTACATTATTCTTACTTATAGTTGCTTATAGCATGATGATAGATGTACTTGGGATGTTAATGGGGACGAGTACAATGGTCTTTGTGACAAACATATTTGGTAGAAGCTATGAATAGTTTTGATCTATGATATAAGTAGGCTTTCCGTGGGTTCCGCCATAAGGATGGGAAAAAACAGCGTAAACTGCTCAAGGAATGAAGGAACC
This sequence comes from Acheta domesticus, assembly GCA_031308135.1. Classification (NCBI taxonomy): domain Eukaryota; kingdom Metazoa; phylum Arthropoda; class Insecta; order Orthoptera; family Gryllidae; genus Acheta; species Acheta domesticus. The sequence goes on from JAHLJT010009436.1 coordinate 232,531,388, forward strand.
AGTATGTCAGAAATCATATATGAAATTTCGTTACGTTTCACGAGTAGAATTTAGTATACATCATAGTTCGCTGTATTTCTAATATAGAATATATATTCTTCTAAATATTCTTCTTTATTCTTCTAAATATAGAAGGCAACGAAATGGAAGGCGGTTGTTCTTCCTTGGAAAGTCGTGTTTTGAGGGTATTCTGTACCGCAATACAAACGTGTTTGCAGAATTGCCTAGCGACAAATTGAAACGGCGCGAAGTGAACTCCGTGTATCTTTCGTGTTAGTTAACCACGAGCAGGAATGGAATGCGAGAGGAATGGAGCGCGAGAGAATTGGGAAAATAGCGATGGTGTAAGGTCGCCCGCCAGAACAGCGCGCGCTCCAAAGCTTCGGAAGGCGAGCCGCTAGGGACGGAGCGGAGCGCGTGAGCTCTCCGGTTCCCTTGTTACCGCGTCGGTGGGGCCCAGCGTAATGACGCGGCCACCCGCGCCGCAAATTGCTGGGCGTGGCTACTCCCAGCGGTGCATCAGCCCGTCCTCCCCCACCCCACCCCACCCACGGGGGCCCTTCGCGCCCGTCCACCCCACCTCGACTCCACCCCGTCTGCTCCTCCCACACCGTTTATCCCGGGCGTCGACCTGCACTCCGGCCCCCACCCGCACTCACTTCTCACACCGCTCCGCCCCCGTGCGTCTTCGTTACGCGCGACCCCTGTTTTAGGCGCCTTCAGATGTTGCCTCTGCTCCAGTCGCGGCAGTAAGTTATCGCCCCTTGCTCCGACGATCTGCTTTTCTAAGTGCATCGCCCTCCTCCTTAACATTCTCCGTTGCTGAAAGCCGAAGGCAATATTATAGTAGTTGATGCCATCGATTCGAAAACTAGAGAAATGATCCCACAAGTATGTAACGGAGGCAATGAAACGTGTACCGGAAATACAGACTGCTTCGTGAAAAAATAATGTGGCAGTTAACATTAAATATTGTTCCTAAGGTATTTCATCGGCAAGTAAATGGACTTCATTGGACTAACAAAGCAGTAATTCACCATTATTACAGAAAAATGGCGTGCTTTTGAAGATTTAATAACGAATTTTACGTGAATGTCGTTCCTTCAGTGTACAATGAGATAAAACATACATTTTACATTCTACTATTTGCCCATTTTATTTTCGGTATTTATTTTACGATATTTTTAGTAACAGCAAAATATCTAATTTTATTAATACTTTATAAGATTCACGACAGTGTAATAATTTTAATTTTTTGAATATTTAAATAAGGAACAGTATATCAATATGCGTAATGCCAATTATGTGCGTATTATTTAAAACGTTTTGGAGGTACCAAGTGTCTCTATTTGACATAAAAATAATATTTTGTGTCTTTTTCAACTCCTAATAAAATTACTTAGTAAAATACTTCATACAGTAGTATATTTGTATTTTTCAAAATATATTAATGAACAACGAAACGACAAAGAATTGGTAATTTTAAGGAATAGGGTAGATAGTTTTTTCAGATTTATATTTTATAATACACTTTTTGTGACAACGATTTACTCGTCATTAAAATATTATCTTCTAACAATCACATAACATTAATACAAGTCTTTAATTACCATTACTCGTCACAGCAGTGATCACTCACATTTTCTGGGCAACATTTTATGAATTTAATTCTGAATTCACAAAAAAATGAAAATAACGTACAAGTTATAAACTATCCAGGTGGTGAATATGTGAGTCAAAAACTCTTTACAAAATTGAACAAGCTCCTGCAAAATAATTTATTACAGAAATGATTCTCTGAACAAAACATTGTAAATATTAGTATTTCAGAAATTGCATTGTGTTGGAATTATGAGATCCGTTTTGCCGACCATGTTGCTACTCACTGCGAAATCCTAATTCAAACCAAATAGAAGTCTGTTTTAAAACATGGTTATTTTGAACGAAGCATTACAACTGTCTCCAGTATTAAATTGTCCGGATGTTTTTTTAATGGTTATCATTATTCACTAATAAATATAGAGAAATTTTTAATGCTATTTTTGTTGATACAGGCACTGGAATCTGCTTTGTGAAAGCATTTGCAATGTTTTCTAAATATAGTACAAAGCATTGTGTTTTCAATATTGCGATCAATCAGACTTCTCTGCATGTACGATATCGCGGCATCGCCCCAGTGCTGTTCTCTCGAAACAAGCTCATCGCCTGTCGGTGGCATTGCGCGACGCAGCCGTCGCTGCCAGCGAGCTCGTAATTCTGCATGGCGCCGTTCCGCGCCTGGTAATTGGCAACGCCGCGCGCGCCGCCGCCGCCGCCGCCGCCGCCGCCGCCGCCGCCGCCGCCGCCGCCGCCGCCGCCGCCGCCGCCGCCGCCGCCGCCGCCGCCGCCGCCGCCGCCGCCGCCGCCGCCGCCGCCGCCGCCGCCGCCGCCGCCGCCGCCGCCACCACCGCCGGCACTGCCGTTCGGATCGCGGCAGCGCAGCGGCGACATGCGCGTTTGTTCCATCGCCGGCACCGGCGCGGCACGGCGTGGCGGCGCGCCCGCGGACACGATGCATCGCGATGCTCCTCTGATTTGCGACCGACGATCCGACGCCGACGCGACGTACTTGTACGCTGCGCAGATGACGGGAATCGTCGCTGCACCGAGGCTGCTGTGCTTTGGCCGACTTTAGCTTTGGCTGGGTAAAATATAGCGAGTATGAATGGCTTTTCTGGAGAACGTTGATTCTGCTCGACAAGAACAACAAAAAAATTAGTGTTTTTTCCGCGAGAGAAAATACGTATAAATGGTACGTACATATATGAATTGTTAAACGCGCTAATTAAAACTGAGCCGTTTAAATCTTATTTGTTAAAAATTACAAATATAGATATTAACTAATGCATCAATACAAAAAATATAGATCTTAACTAATGCATACATTTAAAAATATTTTTTCGTGCATTACTACCTTTCTTAGTACAATATAATATTTTCTTAGTACGATATAATTGTAGTCCCATGTTGCGGTTGTGTTATTAGTCCTAAATGTGCATGTTTTTAAGTTTCAAGAATTTGGGACGGTTTTCTTTCGATGTTGTGTGAAAGTGGTGATATTATATAGTCGGCTTGAAAATATTTTGCAAATAAAGTACTCCATATTATTCTTCACAAAATCGATTTTTCTTTTGCATAATTTGAATATTTACTATTAAAATATAAAAACCCGGAAATTGCTTCGTGTGGAAATGTCAGTAGAAAAAAATTCAACGGTCCAAAATGTGAAGAAGACCTTGGTAGAATTTTCGCAAATATTGGCGTATTCTAAGATCTTATTCCTAAAACACTTTTCAATCGTTTCATCAATAACTAAGAATATACATTCACACTTTAGCATTGTGCCATCAGCGCTCCAGTTAATGATTGTCGTGTAATATCCAACCCGGAACATTCAGCGCTGAATACAGAATGTGCTGCAGCGTTCCTTTTGTACCGCTCGGAGCAGGCTGTTAAGAATTCTATTTTCGTTATTGCGTCTTTACCTTACGTCGTACGACGACTCGTCTACAATCGTTTTCTTCGCTTACATAACTCTGGCTTGTATTAAACAGAAAGTAATCAAGACGAATGTTTTGGCCTTAGTAAAATACGGCGCCGTATCGTTCTCGGGCGCGAGAGCCTTTAGCCATGAAAGACGATAACATAATGGAGGAACGCGGAGTAATATTTTTACATCTGTTTCTCAATTCGCTATAAGGCGAGGCGTTTCCGCCTTTCATATTTGAGCTACATCTGTTGCTAGTACTGGAAAATTGCATTAGATAAATGGCTCGACCGCCCTTCCGATTTTAGTGTCCGCTGGTAATGCGTCTTTTATTGGCAGTAACTTGGCGTCGGCAGTAAAACCCGTCCGGCGAGATCCTCTCACGAATCTGTCCGCTGATAACAGAGAGCGCGGCTCCATGGTGACAGGCGGGGACGCCCTTGAGGGCTGGTGAGGACGACGAGGACGGCGGGAAGCAATTTCCTGCCCGAGGGCGCGCGGGCGAGGGCGGCCTCGCGGCTGCGCGAGTGGCGCGGGCGGCGAGGGAGGCGCCCCGACGCGGTGCATCTTTATGCCGCAATAAATACGCGGCTGCGTGGAGGTGCACCCGATGGCTTGGTCGTTTGCAGAGCGTAACTCCAATATCATTCAAGCCAGCTGTCGCGAAAATTGTATCGCGAATGGGGAATCTGGCCCGGAACCGATGCATAAATCCAATATTGCTGTGTCAAGCGCGTCTCTTACGAGGCTTCGACGTGGTGAAAGCCGCGATTGCTATCCCAACTTCCCCGTTGGTATTGCCGACATTGCTTCAGTCATTCTTAACATTCGCGTCATTGACTTCAGACTCTTTCGCATGCTAATGTGTATTAATACACATTGCTTTAACGAACATAATGATCGTGCCTCAATGAAAATGCGATATTTGTTTCCTGACTCAAGAACTTACATTGCTATGCATCGGTATTCAACGACAGTCGAATATCGAAGCTGTTTTACCTCAATTCAGCGTGTATGGTGTGTGTCGTGAGACTTAAATTTGGTTACTAACATTTCTTGTTGTAAAATCTAAGAAGTGATCTCGTTTTTTTCTTAAGTTTCTCTGTACTATTTCTTCAGATTTATGTAGTTAACTTTTGTTAAGAATTCTTCCTGCCGAGATTTGTTTCGAACACCTTCCTACCTAAAGGACTTTACATATAAGTTCTAAGATCTAAGTATTAGAATTACGGGCAATGCTTCCGTCCGTTGGTAACGATGCCATTACTTCTCATTCTACTAATTTAACCTGTTTATATGGCACTTTGCCGAACGTTCTTGTTTTATCGTTATCTTTACTACCACACCTTAACCCGACACACAGCCAATATCACAATTACTTCTCACTGACATACAAAAGTATGGCGTCGTCGTACATGCCCACTACTAGAAGTGATACATTTCGGTCACTTCTTGTGTCACCATTAAAGACCACCACAAATGTTTTACCATCGTTTTACTGCAATACAATTTCTGCATTAACATCAGAGCCCATAGAGCATGTTTGTGTTGGCGGATTTGGTGTTTGCATGTGCTCCTTGTTTCTCTTTTTATTCCCACTTTCGCTCGGGTGCTTTTGTTGGGTGCGTTTGTGCGGTTTCGGTGACGTAGACCGTGTGAGTGCACGCCCGTAAAATTGCTTTCTGTCTGTCTTTTGTATTGTTTCTATTACGTTGCAACTAGCACTATGTCTTTTGTTCATGAGCGAATATTTTGTTGTATGGAATGAAGTCCTTTAAATAGTTTGTAATCACCGTTAAGACAGGTTTTACAATTAATTTTGAATTTAACTTTCCGATGGAAGTGGTGAACTAAAAATTCTGTTTGGTTTTTGATTAGGAATATTTTAACGAGTTTATGACGGAAAACATCACGGTAGTCGTAATTAACGTTAACATATTTACTCTGATTCATGTGCATGGTAGTTACGGATTTTTTGAACTTGAATTAAATTTACTTCAACTATTTGCAAATGGAAATAAATTTTCTGCAGCACGTTGATTTCCATCATTTGGCTTGCCCCGATGTCAATTGCATTTTAGAAGGATTAGTTGCATTAGCTTTATATCATGATCGAAGAATTTAGACAATAAGTACCAACCTCACCTTCAGACGTTTCTTTATATTAACGAGCGACTATTTCAAGGGCAAGTAATTCGAGTTACCGGCCGAGGTGGCCGAGGAGGGTTCGAGTCTTGACAGTATCAGAACTGTGGTTGTCTGGAGGATAATTCTAGCAGCCGGCTGCTCTGATGGGTATTTTTCCGTTGTTTCTCAACACCAGCGGTACCATGAAACAGACAAACGGACATGGACGGCTCGCAATCTTTCCTTCGTCTTCCTCGTCCTATCCCCACTCCATACTTACACACATTTACATTTACAGGCACCACATGGTCACACATGACGAGAGATCAGTCGGGACCTTAGAAACTTGGCCCGGCTGGGACAGAGCCCCGCTGATGAGAGATGCCTGGATGAGGGAAAAAATTGCAAGCCGACGTTGGGATTCACCGAAATTCTTGAGAGCTTTGTAAAGAACAGAACAGCACGAAAGTTGACGTAGCAGTAAGACACGCAGTTCTCTCCGGCTACGGCCAACAAATTTATTGTTTACTAATCCATTCCCTTGAGTAATGACATCGTAAATATAACCACTGATAAATACGACTGTGCTGTGAGAATTATCTACACATTTTTCGATATTCAGTGTGCTGCTTCCGGAGAATTAGAGGTTACTTGGAAATACCAGATCAATCAATCAATTATGGCAATCAATGTCATAAGGGAGACAGACAATTCACAAATGGGATAAGCCTAAAATACACGTGGCGTGGGACGTGTGGTTCTTTGTGTATGAATGTATTATGCATTTCCTAATACGTGTGTATTTGTACCTATGTGTATTTGCTACTGGGTGTGTCAGGTGTGCATGAGCGCATGGAAGAAAGATAAAGATGAGAAGAACAGGCAGTCACTGAATGAAGTATAAGCGTTGTTCAAGCCACTGTAATATTTTTTTACTAGTTCATAAAAAGTTAATCGCCATTGAATCCAGCGTCGCTCTGCGAAATGTATTCTTCTGCCAGCCAGATGAGCCGTGCGCCAGCTGTTAATAAACTCCTTGTCAGTTCAGTGCACGCAGAAGGATAGGGATAATTTTTCCAAGTGATTTACATAATAGTATTAGATACTAAGATTGCCGAATCCAGTGGTTTAATAATACCTTTATATATTACCAATATTATCTAGATGATTAAAAAGCATAATGTTTTACATTGAAATATATGTGTCTTCGGTATCGGTAACAGTGAAAAGAAAAACAGGAGGAACAAATGTGTTTTTTAGTAGCGATCGAAGGTGTGGTGCTGCTGCGGTGTAAAATAGCTGTATAAACTGTCAAACAATGTTACAAAAACTCAAAAGAAGTAGCTGGCAAAAATTCACAAACGCACAAAATCAAGTGTCCGCAACTTCTGAAGACAAGTTTTAAAGAATGCCAACAACGCAGTGCCGTAAGTGTACAGGGAACAGTTTTAGCGCTTTAAATTAGTTGTTTACTTGGTTCTTGTATTGTCTGGCCCTAACCCCTTATTTCGAAATCTTACACGCAACAGTCACTGTGCTGGATACTCGGATTGTCATGAAATTTTACCAGCTTGTTCAGTACCTTTCAAAACCCCTACATACAATTATTTAAGTGCTATGGCGTATTAGAAATAGTGTTTTATAGGCATTTTGTATCAGGACCTTTCGTGACCTCCGCGCTTCCCGCAGTAGGGCAGCCGTTGCTTCGGAAGCGCCAGGAATGTTACGCGACGTCTATCAAACGGTCTCAGATTCCCATGTGCGTTTGTTTAAGAACGATGGCAAAGGCCATTGCTGTTTGATGACACACGTTCTTTGTAGTGTGTTAGTAAGCGCACGAACATTTTTTGTTAAACATGTGATTTGTTTTACATTTATTTATTTACGTATTTATTATTTAATAAGCCTTGTCTAATTTTTAATCCTTAAATCCTATCATACATATGTATAAATAATGTTGGTTTGCATTTAACAGTTGCACTCGAATCACTCCTGTATGTGTTCTAATCCTATTCGTCCTTCTGAACCTTCAATGTAAACACTCGTTTTTGTCACCCTTCCTGCCCTCCGAGGCAGCTGGCCCAGCGATCAGATAATGGCGGCCGGCTTGTGAGTAACGGTTGTAGATCCAGCGGCAATCAACGATTTCCTCTCTTCCACAGGCGGTGAGGTCACGAAAGGTCTCAATACTAATTGTCGCAAAAACACTACTTGCAATGCTCCACAGCACGTACAAATTTGTAGGTAGGGATTTTGAAAGGTGCTGAACCAGCTGGTAAAATTTCATGTCAACCCGAGTATCCAGCACGGTAAGTGTTGCGTGTTAGAAATAGAAAAAAATTGGCTAATTGTGCTGATATATATATATATATATATATATATATATATATATATATATATATAGAATAAATGGAATTTATGAAATTTCAATGTAAGTAAAACAGATCAAAATTGCTTTCTTCCTTTTAACCCGGAGAAGGACTTGAAGGACTTTCCATTAGGGACTTTCATAACCGATGTGTCTTTGGTCGCTTCTCACAATCGAGGAATTCCGCACAGATGTCCTGGTGAGTAATATGCAGCTCGCAGTGATAGAAGTGCAGAAGGACAGAGGCCAAACGAGCACCACAAAGAGGGTAGCTCATCGAACGGCTGTGGGTCGCTCAGTGGGTATTATTTTCACCGATCACCCACCCTTACCATCCCCTCTCACACTACCGTGCTTTATTGACCCTTCTCGCATGGGCGACCAGGCAACGCGGTAGTAATTTGTGTGAAATTATGACCGCAGGCATCTCCGTGACAAATAAAACCGCTGTGATCTATCGTGCCCTTTGTCTGCGTCGATTTGAATCGAATTGTTGCCTTTTGTGCTCTGAGGCGGCAAGATGGCATCGCATCTGTTGGTCATCTGCGGTTAGTTTACGTTTCGTTTCAACGATTGGCGATCTATGCAAGTTGACACATCCGCATTAAATGTGTCCGCATGACAATAATATAATAGCATTGTTGCAGTTGAGACGAGTTGATGGATGAGTAATAAAGTTATGTTCAGACGTTTGCGCAAGAGGTAAATATATTGCAAATTCTCACGACAAACTTTGCGAGAGTGACTGCTACTTGAATGTTTATGACACAATAATATTGTTCGTTTTGCGCTACCAAATAAACAATGGATGTTAAAATTTACGAATGTGCGTCGAAATCATTATATGTAACCGTTAAACACGTAAAATGTTTCTTAAAAGGTCGTATGCATTAGACTTACTTCAGGGTGCTTTTGTACTGATACTGGATGATGTAGGAGATATCAAAACGTTTCATCTTTTGACTTGACCCATGAATTCACAAAATAAAGCCACTGAAAAAATCTTAAACATTGTGTTTGTTTTATAATTTCTCGGAGAGTTTAATATTCTTTCTAGAATGATTAACAAAGAACTGTGTTGTGATTTTCTTTATCCCTTAAGTATTTCTTTACGCAAACTATGTTACAAAAAGATAAGAACATGAACTTTTTGAAAATGAAGTACAAACAAATTTATATTGATAAAATAAATTAAACAAGATTGAATAAAATTTAATTAAAATTGTAAACGAGTTACAAAATTATATATTTCACTTCATTATTAATTGATGACAAAAACAGTAAAACTTTCTGTGACTTGTGGGGGGTGATCAACGCTACATTTACTGTACAGAACAAAGCAAGTGACTATCTCAGCATCAGCTCAGTAGATCACAGGAAAGTGGAAAATCCTGATGAAGATCACATTCATTGATCCAGATGCTAATTAAATACCGATTACATATATGTCTTTTGGAATTTTGCATGATAAAAGATTTAATCCATGCATTGATAGTTACATTTATTATTATATGAATACATTAATACAGCAAAGGTAAATAAGGACATAATATGGATTTAAATCTAATAATTCGATGATATTCCCATGTATCAGCTGAAGTATGTGCTGTGTAGCACCACTAGGTAATTGAACACAAACTTGAAGATTTTAATGTGAATTCCCATATTCAGAACAAAAGAATGCGAACATAATATAAAAATAATTTCATTATTTTAGAATGCTCATTTTATGAAGATATAAAATTACATATACTTAAGTGTTAGGATGCTGTAAGTTGAAACTGACGTCACTGATATTTTCAACGCATATTGTAGAGCCAGTTTCTCGCATTTCAGGCGAAGCTTTGCAAGTGTTTCTACCACAAGAAGACAGCGTATTCATAATAATTGGAAATGATTACACAATCGTTGTTGTATTAAACCAAGGCACTATCCATTGCCTATATAACCACACGTGTGATGTTTTCGAATTAATGCTTTGCACATTTAATTATTAAGCTTCATTAAATGTAAATAAAAATAATCTAATGTGATGTAATTAAACTCAAACTACTGCAGAAGACACATTTCCTGGGGCGCCATTACCTGGAATTGTGGGCTCCTCTTTTCCGGCGCGCGCGCTCTCCGCGGCTGCGCGCGGGGAAGGCAGGAGCGGGGGCCGGAGGGGGGGCGGGAGCGGGGGCGGAGCGAGAGAGCGCGCCGGCCGCAGCGGAGACGCAATCTGCGCGCGCCCTCGTAACTCGATAACGGCCGCGCGCTGTTTGTTAATGAAATTAGAGAGCGAGAGGTGAGTCTCCGCGGGGACGTCTGCGCAGCGCCGCTTGAACGGCGTCGCGTCTCAAGGCGCGCCACGCCGCCCCAGCGCCACCGCGCCACCGCCTCCGACGACGACGCCTCAACTGCCGCCAACTCCCAACTGTGCCTCCGCCCTCTCCGCTTAGCCGCCGCAGCGCTCGCCCCCTGCGTTGCCGCCCTAGAGCAGCGATTTGCCTTCCGGTCGTGCTTCTTGCTGGAAGCTTTCATTTCGCATTATCAGCGTTCGAATGCTATTCGGCTCTCACAAATCAGCAGTTACTTGTGTGACTTTGATGGTGTTGCGTTCAGATCAGGAAAGTTCAGTTCGACTTAGGTGACTCGTGGCCACAGTTGTCACGAGTCACCTACCGGCACCCGACCGGGATGTCCCGGTAGGGTTGGAGTCCCGACGCACATTAGGAAGAAATGTCTAAAACGTGGTTAAAATTCAATTTCTGTTGAAAAATGCAAAATAACGGCTATTTTCGGCTTATATTGGGGTTTTCGATTTCACTAAATGGAAGTATGATATCAAAAATAAAAAAATTCAAAATGGCGGATTCAATATAGTGTATAACATTTGGAAAAACGCGGAAGAATGCAACAACAATAAATTTATTGGTGTTTCCGAGCTTACTGATTGCGAATATGATATCAAAAATGAAAAATTCAAAATGGCGGTTCATTATGGCGGATGACATTTAGAAAAACGAGGAAGAATGCAAATATAACAAAATGCTTTCGTCTGATTGCGTAAAACTGTTCTTAACCGGAGATCACAAAGGCGTCGTATGTCAGACGACGCAACTAGTGCCGCACCCACCTCCTTCCCCTCACTCCCAGTTTTCAAACTGCGTAGCTTCACTGTGTGACTAGCCAGTGAAATGCACATATCGCTGTGCCCGTCCGGTATACGGCATTTTAAAACGCGTCGTCCAATACATTACGATAAGATAACCATCACCTCAAGGAATAAAACATGCGCTACAATTACGTGACCAATTACCTTCGCAGTTGACGAATTTTAAGTTTAAAATGTGGGGTGCGCATTAAGAGTCGATGGCGCAATAGATTCTCGAAAATACGATGTATGCACGTGTACGTGTGTGGAAAAACTTCCCATGAGCATTTGTTTTCACGCGGCGCTGTGCCCTGCGGAGCGTGGTCGTGCGGGTCTGCGGCAAACTTTCCGGCGAGCGGAGCGCCTCCATCGGCGCAGAACCGACTGCGCCGCCGCTGCCCTTCAGGGTAAACATTTACGTTACCAAGATTCGCCCCTCGCGCTCCCTTCCTTGTTATCAACTCTTTTATCAGTTCGATCCGATAGGTAAATGTTTGCCGCGAGCACTGTAAATATACGTTTCGATTTATAACGCCAGCGAAGTTCATAAGAAGATATAACAAGGTTGTTTGCTCTTCTACGGGTGCCGTCGAATCAATTTCACCCCTTATTATGTTCTGTAATTGTTTATATGTGATAAGTTTATTTTTTTAATATTGTCTTCCTGTGAACCCTTGTTCGTTACAGTTGTGTACCATTTCCTCTGATGCAACCTTTAATTGAGCTAAGAAAGTTGTAAGGCTAGTTGAGCTCAAGTTATTTTTAAAAAAATATTATGCAACATTTTTAAAAATCTAAATAAATTAAATTCAATCACCAGACATAGCATTAATTGATAATTGAAAATCACTTAATTGAAATCACTTATTAAACCAATTAATGAGTAAGCAAATTAATAGTAAATTAATATTAATTCATCAAAAGTATGAGAAATGGGGATTTAATTTGTATTGAACTAGTAACAAACAGAAAAGCAAAAAAATTTTCCAGAAAAGTACTGAATTTCTACTATTCTCTTTAAGATGTTCGAGACTTACATGGACAATCTTTTCGCAGAGTCGGTTCTGTACTCTGATCTTTTCGGTTTCAAGGTACTCTCTTTTTATCAATGCATTTGAGGAATCCTTACCGATAGAACAGCAGCACTTTTCCGTTTTCTTAGGGTTTGTGCTTGCGAAACCATTTCCTTCGCGGGTTCATCACAATCCATTTTCGTCGAAACGTCAGGAGCCTTCGTCGGCGGCTTGTACCCATCGTCCATCCCAGTCAGGCTCTTCGTCCGAGCCGAAGACTCGCCGGAGAGCGGCGCGCGGCGCGCGGAGAGGGTTCGCTTTAAAAGTTGATGGCTCCTGGGCCGCCATCGCGGCTCCCGGCCGTGCATTACCCGTGGACGTGCCGAGGCGGCTGCCGCCGCGCCCCGTGCCCCGCGCGTCACCGCCCTCCTAAGCTTCTCATTACACCCCGCGCGCGCCCCGGACGTGCGGCGGGTGACGACGCCCCCGCCCCGCCCCCGCCCTCGCCCGCGCTCACGTCCGCCGCCCGCGCCCGGATAACCCGCTCGCCTCAGGGTTTGCTGCTGGGGCGTCCAGTGCCGTGCGTCCTCGCCAGCGCTCGCGTCGGGCGAAGGATCCGTACGAGCGAACTCTTCACCAGCACCAGCGCTCAGCTCACGAGTTGCGCGGATTCGCGTATTCCTCTGCTCAAACTCAGTCGTTCAGAAACTTGCTCGTATTCTGTTTGCGATCGTGCGAGGGTACTGACGAAATTCAACAAAAGAGTGACTTTTTTAAGATTCCATATCATATGTTACATCAGGATATTTGTCAATCATAGGCATAATTTGTTTATGAATGAAGAGAAAATTAGATTGAAATGGCTCTTCGTAGCAAACTTCTTTCTATGTTCTATGGCATTGAGCAATTTTTAATTTTTTCTTTTGTTTTACTATTTCACTTAAAACCTTCCGATGTTCAAAGATCTTTCAAAATAAAAAAGTAAAAATATTTTGTTCTTCTTAAAAGTACATTTATTAAAATATTACAAGTCATTGCACATTAAATATTGTAACATAATAATAACGGACTGCATTTGAATCAGAAGGGAGCGTGGAAGCTAGGTCGCCTACATGACGATGTCATTCGGTCATCCTTGCGTCTACGCTGACAATTCTGGAAATTGAGTCGGGAGGTGGCGGCGTCAGCAGTGAGAGTCAGAGTGGTGACAGAGGCGGCAACGGCGGCGGTGACAGCGGCGACGACGGAGAAGACGGCGACGGGGACGGCGGCGACGGCGACGGCGACGGCGGCGACGGCGGCGGCGGCGGCGACGGTGGCGGCGACGACGGTGGCGTCGGCGTCGGCGTTGGCGACGACGACGGCGGCGGCGACGGCGACGGCGACGGTGGCGGCGGCAACGGTGGCGTCGACGACTCTGGTAGAGGCGGCGGCGGCGGCGGCGGCGGTGGCGGTGGATTCTACGGCGATGCCCGACGGAAGAGTGGACACCGTAAAGTTTCAGGTGAGGAAGGGATCCATAAGGCTGTTGCAGGTGAACTGTCGCAGTATAAAAAATAAAGAAATCGAATTTTGGAATTTAGTCGAGGCTTGTGATCCAGATGTAATAATAGGAACTGAATCTTGGCTAACGGAAGAGATAGCTAACTCTGAAATTTTTCGTCCTAATTACAGATCATTTAGGAGGGATAGAAATACTAGAGGTGGGGGGATATTCTTTTGTGTAAAGGATGGAATAAATATAGGGAGAAATTGGGTTAATGAAGAATTTGAGATAATGGGAATAGAAATTAGTGATTCGGGGAATATATTAGAAATTATTGCTTGCTATAGGCCACCAAATGAAAATTACGCAATTTTGGAAGCCATTTCTGAGAAAATAGAAAACACCCACAGACATCCTATAGTTATCGCCGGTGATTTAAATGTTCCAGAAGCAAATTGGAAAGGCGCTGTGAGCGAAGCGAAAGTACAACAGTTAGTGAATAGACTCGTCGGGGAGGGGGGCTTAGCGCAGGTAGTAGATAGGCCGACGCGGCAGGAAGCACTTTTAGATGTTTACCTAATTAGGCCGCAAGAGCTTTTCTTATCTTGCGACGTTATTGAGGGCATAAGCGACCACAAAGCGGTGTTAGTTGACTTAGACATAAATATTTCACTGAAAAGAATTCCTAACGGAACAAAAATATGGCAGTTCAAAAAGGCAAATACAGAGGGGCTTCACCACTACCTGAGAGAACAGTACGATCGTTTTCTGAGAATAGACGGAGGTATGGACGAAATTTGGAAAGCGTTTAAGAACATTCTAGATAATGCATTACAAACGTTTGTGCCGTGTAAATTCTTAAAAAGCAATTCAGATCCGGAATATTACAATGCGAAAATTCGACGTATGAAAAGAAAAACCAGAAAGGCTTTCAATAATAGACATCGTAGTGAAACTGACAGGATACATTTTCGTAATTGCTCAAAAGAATTAGAACGGGAAAAGAAAATTGCGCAGGAAATATTTTTAAAACATATTCTCGACGGGGAGGGAAATAATTGGTCGGGGTTTTACAAATATGTTCGCAGAAGAAGAGGAAATAAAGAAGAAATTCCTATCGTTAGAGATACAAAGAACACGTTACTAACAGATGATCGGGAAAAAGCAAACGCGTTTAATACCTACTTCAGTTCCGTTTTTAAAACAAAATCTCAGCACACTCAGATTTCGAGGGAGGCTGTGCCAAACCAGTTTATTATAGACGTACATACATTGCGAAAACGAATTAAATCTATGAAAAACGGAAAGTCGAGGGGTCCAGATGCGATTTCAACTGATATAATTAAACTCGGAGGAGAGGCAATTTTACCGTATTTAACAAGATTATTTCATGTTTCAATCAACAATTCAAGAGTGCCCGACGATTGGAAGCTAGCTACCGTTGTTCCGATTTTTAAAAGTGGTGACAGAACTATTTTAGCCAATTATAGACCGGTAAGTCTTACGTCAGTTGTATGTAAGCTAATGGAACATTTGATAACTAACTATATTAGACAAGAATGGGAACAAAGAGAATGGCTCTTTCAGGGACAGCATGGTTTCAGGAATGGTTTCTCTTGCGAGAGTCAGATAGCATCATTGTTTCAGGATATAGCAGATGAAGTTGATGATAGTGGGAGGGTGGACGCCGTAATAGTAGATTTTGCGAAGGCATTTGATGTTGTGCCTCACGACAAACTGGTTCATAAATTACTGCAGTCAGGTATTGACACCAGAGTTGTCGCGTGGATTGATGAGCTTCTTCGAGATAGAAAACAGAAAGTCCGAGTTGGACAACAATTTTCAAATCTAGCAAAGGTAACTTCAGGGATTCCCCAAGGAAGCGTTATTGGACCTCTCCTCTTTCTAGCTTTTGTGAATGACCTGCCAGACAATTTAATTTCAAAGGTACGACTATTTGCAGATGACTGTATATTATATCGAGTTATTCTTTCAAAAGTAGATGAGGATATTTTGCAGGATGATCTACATAGATTACATCTCTGGGCGGAAAAAAATAGCATGACAATAAATAGTTCGAAAAGCAAAACCATCACGTTTGGTAGGGGCCGCAAGTATACTGAAACTCAATACCGTTTAGGCAACGAGAATATTCCAAGAGTCGTGTCTTGTAAGTATCTGGGAATAATTTTTGATAGCAAATTGAGTTGGGAAGATCAGGTAAACTTTGTCGTGGGGAAAGCGTGGAAATCTTTGCATTTTACTATGCGAATACTAAAAAGAGTACTGCGAAAGCAAGAGAATTAGCTTATATATCTCTAGTTCGCCCATTAATGGAATACGGGACGGTTTGTTGGGACCCTTATAGAATATCACAAAAGGAATATTTGAATAGAGTACAGAGAAGAGCATGTAAATTTATTTTCCGAAGCAATAGGAAGAAAGTAGAGTGGGAGTCATTAGAAATCAGGAGGGTTAAGGCAAGACTCTGTGCTTTGTACAAAGCGTATGTCGGTTATCCAGCTTGGAAAGATATCCACATCCGGCTCAGTAGACCCACGTATTTTAGTAGAGGGGATCACAAGCACAAAATACAGTTCAGGCCACAGAGAACAGATGTTGGAAAATTTTCCTTTACAAATAGATCTATAACGGACTGGAATAAGTTGCCTGCGACAGCCTTGGAACCCTTTCCTCTAGGTCTTCAGAGATTTAAAAGTAAATTAACTAATGATATTTGTAAATTTTATTAGTTAGTAAGTTATGTTCATTAGAATTATTTATTATTATTAGTAATTATTGTAACCATTATTAGTACTGTGATAATTATTAGATGCATTGGTTTATAGTATTCATATTGACGTGTGGTGACGTGTTGTGAAGTGTGGTGCTATATAGAAGTAGAAGAGAAGTGAAGTGAAGTGAAGTGAAGTGAAGTGGAGTGCAGTGTATAAAAAGTCGTATATGTTAGTATAAAGTATCTGTACAGGACCACCATAATTAATAGAATTAGTAGTAATAATGCGGGTATTGTTATTAATGCATTTTTTGTTAATATTGTTATCTTATTATTATCTTATTATTATTATTATTATTATTATGATTATTATTGTCTTAAAATAATTTTAAGTTACATTGTATTTAATTCATAATTATAATATGTAGATATAATATGTAAATTTTAGTGTTCCGCCACCAGGTTGTATAAACCTACCTGCGGAAATAATAAATATCTATCTATCTATAATAACAATAATAATGATAATAAATATTTACAAAAATACATTTCAATCATTTTTTGTGTAAAGCAAAAAATATTGCAATAATAAAGAAAAATATAATAATTTTGGAAAATAATTCTGCTAATTTATTAAAATGGAGATAATATATTAAACCATTAAACTTCGTTGTAGACCAGGTAACTTTTTATTTCTGACAAATTTTCATTCCTAAAATTGTATATTATTGCAATCAGAACGCACAAGTCATTACGTTTGTATTTGTAACATTCAAGATTGATATAAAAATTTTTTGTATCGCCATTATTACTTGTGAACTCAGTGGAAAGATTGAAAACTTGATTATACACAGTAAACTAGGAAAAAACCCTGAGTGTATTTCTGGAGAACTTTCTGTTGCTGTTGGAGCGAAGTGGCCTGCAAAAAGTTTGTGACCAAGTGTATAGTTCTACAAGCGCGATTACATCGATCTTACCGTTCTTAGGAACGGAAGGAGGATGGGTGCAAAAGAGACGATGAGGAGGCTACAGGCGATGCTCCTTCACTTGGAGATGGTGAAGTTGAAGTTCTCAGCTTCTTCTAAAAAAGGTGAGGGAAGATGAGGAAAGGAACAAAAAGATAGCATGTCTTTCACGAACGCTCTACCGCTGGAGTCAGAGGACGGCGCAATAAATGAGTGGCATCATATTTTAGATGTGTGCACCATCTTGATCGTAATTTTTCGGAGATGGTTTTCGTTTTTTGAAGGTCTGCTTCCGGCGTAAAATCTTATTTCACTCGTAACATTGTTATTTGAAATAATATTATGAATATCCATTCTTTTCTTTGGGGCACAAGACATAGTGCAAATTCCTTTAAAATAGGTAATTCTCAAACACAGTAACGGAATGGGTTGCCAAGTAAAGAAACAATTGCTGTAATTGAAGATTCTGTAGCTTAGGTTCTAAAATGTCCGGATGAGTATGAAATGTGATATCACAGTCGTATCTTCGTCATGTATACGTGTTAACTATTGACCACCATAAACCTACTTATCCAGAAATAATTAACCCACGATCACCAGGAACCGGTGGACGAACATTACTTTTACGGTCCATATCGACTGCATCGAATTCTCTACATTGTTTCAGACGTATAAATTTCCACGTATTACCGATAATTTATGAGGTCGTATCGCCGGAATTAATGAACGCAGGCATGCGGCGCGTAGTTCACGATCGCTAAGTAGCCCCTCGCAGGGCCTCTGCGCGGTACGGTCCGCTTTACAAACGACGGGATTATTCGAGCCTCCTTGAGCGCCTCCGGCCCTAATCCTGCTAACAGACTCCGATAAAACAAGGCTCTTGATTGCAACAGTAATTAGGTTTTGAATAATTTGTCCAGGTTAGCGCCTACACGGTGCCCGGTGCGAGAAGGCCGGGCAGGTCCGGCGCGGGGCGGAGCGCGCAAAGCTGGGGGCTTCGGTCGCGCACCTGCGTCGACCTCTCCCCTCCCACACTCCGCCTTCCCCCTCCTCCCTCCTGAAGCTCCTTCCCGCCTTCCGTCCCTTCTCCTCCTGAAGCTCCTGGACTATTTGCTGCGCCCCTCCTTACGAGTTGCGAGGTACCACGTGTCCTTGGGGGGCCGTTCACAATCGGGGATCGACCCTCCGAACGACGCTCTCTTAAAAGGTAATTACTTTGGCATTTCAATAGGATGTACTTTACATAAAATGATACACTCTTCCTGGCTGCTCAGTGTCGCTACTGATTCTCCATTAGTGAACAACAAGGAAGGTTATCAAAATTAAAGGAATTCGGTACGTTGCTATTTTATACGATTAATACCACTGGCACGAGTGCCACGACGAAATTGCTCCTCTACGCAGTTCATTACCCTGCCACCAGAGACAACGCCATCCCTATAATAAAACGGCGGGGTTACAATTACTCGTAATGGTTCCCTTTTCCAATGCTAGTTGCGCAGAGACGTCCGTGGCATACAACGGTGTCACGACGCGTGCCACTGTCACCAGTAGAAGACCTTGACACCACTGTTTTATACGGACATAGTTGCTATTTATTGTTCATAGGATCGTTTTTCCTTTTTATAATCATACTTTTTCAAGAAATGTCTTTTATCTGTCTGTATAATCATTACTACAGTAAACCCTCGTTTGCACAAACTCGCTTAACATGAATTTCGCCGTAACACAAACAGAACTTCGGTCCCGGCACGGTATTACGGTGATACAGACATTTATAGTAATTGGATAACACGAATTTTTGTAACACGAACTCCGATTATTTCGTTCCCTTGGAATTTGTGTTACTGAGGGTTTACCGTATTCATAAATACATTTATGTAAACATTATAAATACACATGTGTAAAATCAATACATGTGTGATACTCATGTATCACACATGCTTCCTTCAGGAATTTGTCACTTGTGGGTCTAAGTCATAGAACACCCAAGGATGGCCACAAAAATTTGACCGAATCATTGTGACAGTTACTATTAAATGTTTTACCTTTTCAACACATTCGTATTAATACTGAAGCATTTTTGTACATAATTTTTATATCTGACTTGTATTTTAATTGAATGTATTCATTTATTTTACTCATTAATGAGTATTTAACTTTGTTTAGATAAGTATTGTTTAGATAGTACTCTCTTGCCTGCTGACATTATGAAAAAAATCAACGTCTTAGTAGAACGTGTGAATATTTTAGCTGAGAAGGTGCATGAAGGAACTGTTTCCATTACTTTTACATTGTCCAGCTATCGGATATTTTTATTTATTCTGACTATCTATGGACCAAAGTACGTCACATCACTGAGCTTTTACTGCATTATATAGGTTTTCACATATTAGTTTACGGAGATTTTTAAATAATTTACAAGCTCTTTTTGAAATGTCTCAGCAAAGATTTATCTGATTATAAAAAAGAGGAAAAAGTTAGCAGAAAGCAGCTTAAAAAAGAGGGAGCAGTTATTACTGGAATATCATCCGCAACTTTGATAAGATAGTAAAAATATGTTGAATATATTAGTAATAATTTAGTGCAAATAATAGATTAGTATAACCTTATAATGTTTTTTACAAATCAGCATTTTGGACGGCATGAAGGCAATTATTTTTTATTATAACACACTGAAGTATATATTATACTGAAGTTGAACTACATTATTTTTGTGAACTTTGTTGTTGATATTCGCCGGCTGTTAGGGAAAAAAAGCCAGCTGGATAATGGCTGCCTATCGATGCATCTTGTCTCCCTATTTAATTTACCAACTCACCCTATTTATTTTGTATAATAAAACTTATTCCACTAGTGACGCAATCATTTTACCATCTTTCGACCAGCTTCTGCTCATTGTGGATTGCAACCAATCAGCTGCTTACACCAGTGTCGTTCTCTCCACCGCACTCTCGCCATTATTTGTTCCCACCCGGGCGCAGTTTGCTCGCTCGTGCATGATTTAGTAGGTTGGCCGTGTGGCTATGGCTCTGCGGAGAATTATTCGGTCCGAGGATCCACTCGACCTGTGGTCGAGGCAATCGTCCAAACGCTCGTGGTATTAATACACGTTCTAGCTGCGTGTGAGGCTTTCCAGGAAGTCGGCTCGACACGAGTGGAGCAGACAGGCAGGAGTGGAGAACTCGGAGAATCGCAGCGAGCCAAGGGCGGGGCCGATGCGCCATGTAGCAAGCTCATCCAAGTGGGCTTGAATGTTGCGACGTCCAGCGGAAATGGCAAATCCCCGAAGCCTTTCCTTTGCAGCCTGTGGAATCAGAGACTCGGCAAATGTGGCGACAGCCGTCAAGAAGGCGGAAATTTTCCGAGCGCTGTCGCGTGTTTGCCAGAGTATTCGCGAAATTGTAGTCTCCCTCTCACACACTCGCACACACGTATACACTCGGTCGTTCGCACACAAGTCATGGACGAACCGCCGAGAAAGTTATCGGGTTCACTAACGCGAAAAGTTGCTCTTGAGGGCTCCACCTCTTCGACGCGCGTCGTGGCTGTCGCAGTCGTCGCCGCCGCCACCGTGGCGTCAACCTCCAAGAGCGAGGCGGAGCGGGGAAGCAGAGTGGAAAGCTATGTAACGGGTGGGTGGAGCGAGCGACGGAAAGGGGACGGAACAAGGATGGCCGACGGCGACACGTCAGGGGGCGGGACATTCAATGAAGTAGATGTCCTGAAAATGTATTAGGAAAATCTATTCTATTACAAAAGTAATTGTAAAAGTAATTTCCCTAACCGCCTTGAGCTTATGGTATATAATTTCACCATTTCTCAGGTGTGATTTTTAAAATTAAGTCCGAACTTTAAATATCAATTAATATAGTAATTAAAAACGAGAATTACCTCTGACATTTTGAAGCGCGCCGAAGATGTAGACTTTGTAACAATAGTTATGAAATATTGGCCTTCAACAGCAACAATAGTGCTGTACAAGCGCAAAACAAATAGTTTTCCAAAAAGTAGCATGTATACTGCGTATGTTCAAATACCCTTGTTTAACACTAATGAATTAAATATTTTAATAAAAACAGTTCATGAATATTACTGCAATAGCATTGGCAATATATCAATTCTTTACGTTTTAAGTGTGTGAAAAAATGCTCACATAATAGCAATTATTTTATGATAAAATAATTTCCAAATATTGCTACTCGTAAAAATATTAATAATAAGTATCATATGCTTCACAACCAAGTCAAGAGAATGATCAAGAAAATAATTGCATGTGGGAATCGAAATAGTGATTTGCAAGCTTAATGTGCATATTTTTCTTGCAGTTATGTAAATCCCTGATGAGTTCAATGAATTCATGAACCATTGCCACAACTATTAGAAAATAACTCAATATATAGGCGAGTTTTTCTTATTAATAATAACAAAAATATAAAATGGCATTTTAAACAAATTTATCTTAGGAACAATCTTTATTAAAATAAGAATAATTTAATAACTGTCCCACATTCGACACACGTCACATTAAAACACATTTCTCACTGATTCTCTTGTTACTGTATCACGGGTATATTAATTCACTAATTGTTATAATAGAATGTGTATTGCAAAATTTACTCCATTACTTTATCTGAGTAAAAATCGAATATGTAGGCTAGTGATTCTGTGACTAAAAAATGTTGAGAGAAGGGGATCTTAATACAGATGTTAAGTCTTGAACCTGTAATCCAATGAGATACAATTGGTATTTTTGAAGAAATATTTGTTCATAAAATGTAGGTGCTAATCAACATACACAAAGATGCCAGTTCAGTATTTCTGTCGTTAACAAATGTTAGTACATTGTTCTCTTATTTATGTTACGACACTTTTCGTGTTTATAATTGTATGTGACACTCGAAGGTCGTAGATGAGAGCATTTCCATAGAGATTTATATGGAGACCCCGGTCGTTTCGCATGAATTTGCAGCGCAGAAATGCAAAGAGGACGTAAAGAAGCGATGAGAGTCTGGCGAGGACTCTGAAAACAACGCGAGTTGCATGAGAAGATGCGTGGATTCGAGTGTAACGACGTAAGCGGAGGAAACACCCTGCACCGAAGTGTAAACTGGGAGCGACGCGACGGCGGAAATCGAGCGAAGCATGGAGGCAGGCGGGCTCGCGTAATGAAACGGCAGTCAGAAGTTGCGGCGCCGCGCGGCGCACCGGAGCCTCCTGGGACGCGACTCGACGCCGAGCCTTAATCCGCGCTGCCCGCCCCTGAACCGCCCTCGCTCCTTCCCTTGCGCGTTCTATTCCCCCTCCAGCCCACGCCAACGATCACACTCCCCCTCCTCCATGCACGCCCCCACACACGCATCCATACAATATACCACGTTACCCGTTCATGTTTTCGTGCAAGACTTGCCGTTGCCTACATCCTTATCCATATTTTCATATTCTTGTCTGCCGTTCGACCCCATGTGTTCGATCCCTCGTCCTTGTCTCGATCACATGGGCACTACCCTAAAGCCTTAATCACGTTCACCCTACCAACTTCACGCTTTCATTTACACTCAAATCCTCAATGACACCATCGACCATGCCTATTCACTATTACCCCTCCCCGTCACCAAAGTTCGCGTCTACGTTCGCGTCCACACCCATGTGTTTGCCCCCGTCAACGCCTGTTTGTACGTCCACAAGTCCAGACCCACGCCTACCCCTGCATCCTCGCCCTCATCCTCTCTCTCATCCTCGCCCTCATCCTCACCCTCACCCTCATCCTCACCCTCATCCTCTTCCTCATCCTCGCCCTCATCCTCACCCTCATCCTCATCTTCACCCTTATCCTCACCCTCAATCCGTGTGCACACTCTCACCCGTACCACACTCTTCGCTTCTGACCCCTCCTTTCACGCCCACGCCGCGCCGCCGTGCCGTCTCGAGCGCCGCGAGGCACGTGAGGCGGGCGACGACGTGACGGAGCGAGCTTCCGCCTCCGCCGCCGCCGCGACGCGATGAAGCGCCGCGCGGAAGGCGCACGAATTTGTGGGGAGCGCTGCGGAGGCTTCGGGCGGAATTGGTTGACCGCCAGAGGCGAGAGAATAAAGCGCTACCGTGGAGGGTGGATGGTGATGGAAGGACGAAGCCCGCTGATGCAGCACGTCGGGATGAAAATGCCGGTTCGCAGGAGAGCTGCGCCAGAGGAACGAAATGCACTGGGTAAAATATCGCTGCTACGTGACAGAATGTTGATGAAAGGCATGCATTCGATGGAAATTTCGGGGAGAAAATTTGTTAGAATTTATACCTACTATACTGCTAATTGAGACTATCTCCCGAAGGGAGGTCCAAGAAGATTTAAGAATTTCATACTCCACGGGACGCTCACTAATTAACGCTAAAGATATACGACGCTGAGTGACAGGGAGTGAACGTGGAATGCAGTGGAGTCACCGGACCCGCAAATTGAAAACCGTCGCGGGGTGAATGCGTGCATGGGGAACGGTCACCCAATTGTAGGGCCCGTCGCTCCATATTGAATCCCTCCCGTCACGTGTCGTTCGAAGTATTAGGGGCTAATACTTTTGGACGCGCTCATAGAAAGCGTTAGGCTTTTTGTTTTCGCCCACGCACAGCCTAGCGGAGCCTCTGTTGCACCAGCGCTCCGTTGTTATCGAAGCAGCGGCTGCCGCTATCCCATCCCACAGTTTCGTAGAATAATTAAGCTCAGCTCTCTGATCCACCTCTTCAACTCTTAAGCCATCGTTTCTGACAATTCTGCATCGTTCGTATCTTCGTGATTTTGCTATAATTTTCCATCCACTTCCAATTTATCCATTCTCGACCTTGACTGAAAAATGCCGCATATTTGTTAATATATTTTGGCTTCCTCTTATTCGATTCTTTCCAATGAGAAGAAATGACATCATCTCTCCCACTTCTATATTTCACCATATATTTCACCTTTAGTTAATAACATTCTTATTGCCACATAGATAATTTTCCTCATTTGAACAAGAGAGCTTTGTCGTTTTTTCATAAATTGGATATTTGAATCACTCCCCAAACTTTATGATTCCATCTGTGTTAACATGCTTCCATTCAGTTCCTCAACTAACTTGAGTAGTGAGGCGAATGAGAGATAAGTATACACGACAGATTGTTTTATGTTTACCTAGTGCTTACACTCAGAGAGTGTATGTAACGTAGGTTAAGACTCACATGCTTTTATCGAACTCTTGGTACTGGAGCGCTCCACCATTCCTCGCCTCCCCACGCCCATGGCGCCCCCACTTTCGCCCACCTCCACCCCCCGCCCACTCCCACCCGCCAGCAACGCACTCACTGATGGCCCCGCGCGCTATCTCCGGTCGCCTGATTAATGGCGCGCGATTGGGACGCGCGGGCCCAGCGCGCGGCGGCCGCGGCGGCGCTATCTGCCACCCCCGCCCCGCCCCCGGGCCCCGCCCCCGGCCTACGCCCCCAGCGAGCCGCCCCCGCCCCCGCGGGACCGCGTGCCCCGCGGCGACCCCTCGCCGACATTTGAAGTGATTGGCTTTCGGGACGTTTCGGAAAGTGCTGATTGACAGTTCACTATTATTCGTCGGTGCGAGTGCCTGTGATGGCGCTCGCTGTTGCGCATATTCGATTAACGATGTTTCCCGATGGGAATCGCGAAATGAAATTCTTTCTTGCGTGTTTATACGTTGTAAAGTGAAAAGACGGTTTTGAAACCAAACGTCACTTTGCACTTCGGTTGTACACTGATCTAGTATCTCTTTCGTCAAATCCGTTTTATTTATTGTGCCATCTCTTTACAACCTTTCGGTCTTGAATACTAAAGACATTCTAGATTGGGTATTAAATATTTTGATTAGTGCAAAAAAATTTCATCTGCAACCTGGAAAACAAATATCGATATGAATACATTAGCAGAAACGTTTCTGGGAGGAATACATTTTTATTCAACTCCTTTTATGCATATTCGATACATATCTATCAAGATATTCGGCAATGTTTCGATTTAAAATGCGAAATCGAAACATCCATATTCATTCGTGGAAATTTCCATTTTCTGAAAATTCATTTTTCTGGAGCCTCCTATTTAATTTCCGGGCGAGAACAACAGTCGCCCACAGAAGGGGACGGCAAATGCATATCTCAGCCGCGAGAATAGAATGCTCCATTCTTTTCAGTCCTGGCTGCGGCAGATGTCGCCGTCACATATCGTTGACAGGCAACCAGCCGTTCATCACTAGGGATCGTCACTTTGTGTGGGGAAGGAGATCGCTATAGGAGCACGTGGGGCTGCAAATTCCATTGTAAATGTTTCCATTCCAACCATTTCGTTCTCATCCAACTATCTTGTTACTTGTTTGTGTCTGTATGTATACATTATGTACTTTGGCAACAGCTTGTATATTAGCTCTTTACGAGCTAAGACTTAACAGCTCTTGTTACTTTTGTGATCTATGAAACTGGGCAACGGATGGAAGAGGAAGTTTACAAGAGCATTCTTGTTACTTAGCAGTTCTCAGAAATATCTAAATATGAAATTGTACGAGTGATATTTTGGGCCTGTATTTTTTAAATTATAACGTACCATGTTTGATTATGGTTACCTCCATTCTGTTATTATACTTTTGACTAGTAGTGTTTCCTTCAATAAGTATGTATTACAGTTTGTGTTCTCCACCATTGAAGAATTTATTAAAACATAGATCTAGCGTAGACGTACTACAAGTGAAAACTCGGCGCACCGCTGTTCTAAAATGTGCTAGAATAGAAACACTATAATGTTGTGATATACTAGTTCCATGATCAACTGCTAATAAATAGAATTATAAGTCTTGAAGAGATGACTGAATAAGAAACGATGAAATAAGAAAAGCTCTAAAAGTGATTGAAGTTAATATTAGAATGCAAGATTAGATGGCTAGAACACGTAGAGAAAATGGGTGATAATAGACTTCCAAAGACAGCTTTGTATTACGCACCAGAGGGAAGGAGAAATGTAGGAAGACCAAGGAAAAGATGAAGAGATACTGTGAGGACGCAACAGGCAATAGCCTAGCCCGTGAAGTGAAGAAGAAGAAGTCTTGAAGAATGTCCAAAAATACGTCCAAAACGTTCGCAATCTTTGAAAAAATAGTTAATTACGCCAGTGCACAAGAACAATCTGTAACTTGTTCATATATATTTGATAAAGGTAAATTATTACAAATGTAAAATCCATTTCTTGATCTCAAAGATATAGTATTAACTCTTCTCATTTACTCATCTACCTCTCGTTCCTCTGTCTCTCTCCCAATCTATACGGATCTTCCCTTCAGTTTTCTTCTCTTCTTTTTCTTCCCTCTCTTCTTCACCCATCTCCTCTTGTTTCCTCCTCTCCCACCCTGTCTCTCCTTGTCCTTCCCCGTTTCTCTTCACTTCCCTACCCTTTCTTCCTCGCTTTCTGATCCCCAGTTGACACATTTTCTTTTCTCTCCCTTCCGTGTCTCTAATTGCCCTCGCCGTCTCGCGGTCACTGAAGCGTCGGTGGCGGCGGCGGCGGCTGCAACTGAGACGCGGAGCCTTCGAGCGCGAGACAAGTTCGCGGCGGCGTCCTGCATAATGCATCGCCTCAGTTCGGAATCAATACGGCCGCGGCCTACGTCTAATGCACTTTGAATCATTGATGATCCCGGTCTTTGCGCGAGCGTCGCGGCCACTGCTCTGCATGCGGTCGCCGACCTCGCTCTCTTTCCGTCTGATCGCCGCTTGCTTTATGTAGCGGCCGCTCAGAAGCTGAGAGGGAAAGCGAGCGGGGTGGGTGCGGAACGCGGAGGGGGTGAACGCCTCGGCAAACAGAGCGCTCGGAGAGAGGGTGGTTGCCACTGGGGAAGCGATCGTGCTTTCGGAATCACATTAGCTGCCTCGCCTAGCGACCCTCGCTCCGCCACCACCGTCCTCTCTGGACCTCCCTATGCGGCCACTCCAGCCTAACAATTTATAGCCTCCAAGTGGCTGTTCTGTATCCAGTAGCCTGTGCTCTGTGGACTCGGCTTTGCTTGTGATGTGTGGGAAAGAGAATACCTAAGAGAGGATCTTTGATCAACGTGGTATGTTACCATGGTAATGAGGGTGTTCATTTGATCACCGTAGTGTAGTATTCGACTTATTATGAATCGTCTTACAAATCGATGTAGAAAGTGTGATATTCTCATTCATTTAATGCCAATTGATCTTTAGAATATCTAAACTGATAGCAATTCCAACGAAAATAGTTAAAATTCTTTCTTAAACATACTGAAAATCTACTTTAAAAAAAAAACAAGATTACACCCATAAAAGCTTGTTTTTGCTTGTTTCTTCCCTCATTTCGATTATATTTCCTCCACAACAATGTTATGTTTTCTTGTTTTATATTTGTTTTATTTTTATGGAAATTCCAAAATAATAAAGCTATGAAAACGTTGGTATTAACATATCGGATACAATAGGATACAAATTGGATACAATTGTTCAATAAAATATTAATTGATATTCTAGATGGATCTAATACAACAAAAAAATTTAACCCACTGTGCCATATTCAGATTAACAGTCATTTATCTGTTATTTTGCCGTGTAGAATTTCAAATTTCTAGAATTACGTAATTTTCGATCTGTTGAAATGCAATATTTCTTTCATAATGCAGTTCATAACGCATTGTTGGAGGTGTACAATACAATTGAACACCTAAATCTTGAGTTATCTCCACATATTGCCTCTGCGTTCCCCATTAATGACGAATTAGTAGCAAGGACGTAAATAAAGTCCGTTCATCAAAAACCTACTTTAAAAAGGCGTCTGATAAGCTTCTTCAGGTAGATGAAAATGAAGGTATGTTAGTAAATACGCAATCTTTCATCATTTGTGGCTTCACAGTCCAGTAAGCATATGCAAGTGAACAAAGCGGAATCATGTCATTCCATTTCAGAAATAAAATAATTTTTATGTATTCACTAGTTGTCTGCCCCGATACAGCGTTGTACAGCAACCACAGGTAATTAAAAAGTCCCTGATTAAAATACAATTGTTACTCTAATCATCGCCAACTTAATTAGGCCAAGTTAATTACGAGATATCCACGTACTTGTAACAAAAAAGCCTCCAACAACAGCACAAATTTATTGTTTCCCGCGCACGAGATACAATAGTGCCGAGAGTAGCTTTGAAGAAAAATTCACGCTTTCAAGAGAAAAAGTGGGACAACAACTTTAATTAAAACGGATATAATTATGAAGCGCAACACCTAAACATGCATGCGGGTAGAGGACAGAGAAGCAGGAGGCGGGGTGAGGACGGAAACGGCAGCCACCGGGAGCTTTTACGCCAGTTCATTTGTTGGAGGAGGCCCCCAGAGCTCAGGGCGCGGCGCCGGGCATTAAGCCCTTTATGCCTCGAAAACGCCCTTGCCCGGCGCAGCGCCCAGTGGGTCCCAACGCCCCCAAAAGCGCAGGGCGAGGAATATTGGCCTCTGTTTCCAAACATTTATCCTGACAACAAATTGACCAAAAATATTAACTGACGTACGAGTACCTACAATATTAGTTTTTTTCTATTTTATTCCTTTTTCTATTTTACTATGGAATGTGTGATCAATGCGAAACTGTTAAACCGTTTCCAAACATTTATACTGACAACAAGTTGGCCAAAAATATTAACTGACGTACGAGTACCAACAATATTAAAGTATTTTTTCTATTTTTCATATTGTACTATGGAATGTGTGTTAAATCAGTAACTGTTAAATTTCTTGTTGGATGAAATGTTTGTTTCGAAATAGAGAAAACTATGGTACGGTAAAATAAAGTATTGTAGCTGCGCTGCGTAATACATTTCAGTATGAAAAACATATTATAATTGTACCTAGGTTAATTTATTGTCAATTACTCTATCTACAAAAATCATTTAAATTCATTAATTATTTCAAAAATGCTACACAAAATCATTATGCATGATTTCACCATTTTTTGGCAAAGGAGTGTTCATTTGCCAAGTAAGGTGTACTTTTTCCAAATGTAGGTTTGTAGTAGAATTTTCCGTTTCCTTAAGAATAAAGTACATTGCTAAAGATTTGAACTCTTTTGTAGAGTCTCCTTTTATGTATTTTCAGGAAATTCTTTCCGCAACACTCACGATTTAATTATTTTTATTTGCCAAATGAATCGTTCTTTAAACTTCGAAAACCTTGTGTTACAAGGTTAACAACACAAGTTACTCATTAAAAAGTATTAATTTAATCCCTCAAAGCTCTTTATCGCAAAATAATTTATCCGTTTAAGCTTTCTCTGGTCTTTCTTCGCGCATTTTTGAATATTGTCCCAGTGTATGACAGTGAGCTCTGCAACAATCTGCTTCCATGCTAAGCTCAAGTCTTTGAGCCACTCACAACCGGCATTACGCTGTTTGAATTTGTTTTACCACAGTTCCTCAGTATAAACGAAGTTGTTTAAGCTTTCTGTATTATATGCTATCTGGATATTTCTTCTAGAAAGATCATTTTATTAAAAGAGACCTAAGAACTATCGATCACATCGCTAGTTAAGTCCTTTCCCGAATGACAAAGAAGGAACGTTTATTGCTTCAGAAAATTAACCAGAATTATTTCGGGAAAAACTGATATTCATAAACAAATTTCAATGGTATCAATAAACAACAAAAATTTAAATTCAAAACCTAGAATTTTTAAGTATATTTTTAAGTATTAATATTTCATTTATATTATATTTGGAACTGCAATTTGGTATGACCTGGTGGCAGTTGATTAACAATAATTACAATATTAATAAGAAGATGATAAAAGAGTACAATACAAAACGATACAATAATCATACTATCTCTAATATTAAGTATTATATACAATTATTTCAGCTCTACTATGATATACAACAATTATATGTTGGTGATAATAAAAATCAGTACGAGCTACGTAGATATTGGCTAAATTAGATTGAAAAAAAGACATTGATTACTTTCACTGCACTTCACTGCACTAAACTACACTGCACTGTTTTGCATTGAATTACACTAACCAGCACTTCACAGCACTTCACCACACTTTACAGCACTGAGTTACTCATTTAACATCTATTACTATCAGCTTGTTCTAACTCACTTCTAAAACTACGTGCACTTAGAGGAAAGGCCTTGAAAGTTGCTGCGGGTAAACTGTTCCAATTTGTAATTGCTCTGTCACAAAATGAGAATATACCAAGATCTTAATTTTGTTTCCTTGTTCGAATTGTGTGGATGTGATTGTTTCGGCCTAAATAATTTGGTTTTTTCCAGTCTAACCTGAATTTCCTTCCACGCTGGCTGACCTACGTACGATTTATAAAGTGCACAAAGCCTCACCCTTGTTCTTCTCGTTTCTAGAGGTTCCCATGACTTTTTTATTAAGTTAGTTCTATAGGTAAACTTATTCGCTTTCCTCTGTATTCTATCTGGTTTCTTTCGGTGCGACTTTCTGTATAGATCCCAACATGCTACTCCGTAATCCTTGAGAGGGCAAAGTTAAAGTTCCATGAGAGGGCGCATTAGTATTAAGTATTATTAAGTATATATTAAGATATATATTTTCAAATTTATTATAGACATTAATTTTATGTCAGGTTTGTATTTGTTGTAAATTATATTGAACATGCAAATATAAAATGCCACTTCATCAAAAAGCTTTGTTTAATTGTAAGCATCAGTCGTGACTGAAATTGTATTTAGCAGCAAATAATTCAATGAAACCGCATGCAAAATGCGCGTAGCAAACTTTCCCCAGTATTCGCTGAAACTTTTTCTTCCTCTCCCAACGTGTTGACAAAAACCCGACCGCGTCCGCCACGAAAGCCACCACCGCTGCTACTGCCGCCGCCCCTCACCGCCGCGCCCATCGCCACCCCTACCGCCGCCCCCGCCGCCCCGCCGTCCCCGTCGGCCCCGCCGGCCCCGCCGCCAACGCCGCCCCCGCCACCCTCGCCGCCCCCGCCACCCTCGCCGCCCCCCGCCACCCTCGCCGCCCCCGCCGGCCCCGCCGCCAACGCCGCCCCCACCACCCTCGCCGTCCCCGCAACCCTCGCCGCCCCCACCGCTCTCGCCGCCCCCGCCGCCAGGCCTTTACAGCCGCCGCCGCCCATGAAGGGCCGTCGCTGTCTCGCCGGACGAATCGCGTTGATTCAGGGCGCGACGGAATGGGATGCTTGTTCGCTTTCCGGCCTGCCGACGCCGCTCGCGCCGCCCCCTGAATAAAGTCTAACGAGGAAGCGCTACCACCCCCACCTACCAGGCCGGAGATACGGCCGCCGGCGACGACACCGGACTAAATGCATTATCTTCACTTCCTCGCGGCCTCGCCTCGTCTCGGCTGGGCTCGCTTTCGCCTACCTTCCTGAAGTTACCGCCCTTTGCCTTGAAGTTTATCCACCGCCCTGCTGGGTTTCATTGCTGACGGGTGATCGAAAGTTCATTGGGAAATGTACTCAAACGTTCTGTTGTTGAGACTGGTGATTCAGACAAGTGGAAAAGGGCGTCCCGCGTCTATGTCATTGACAATTTTTTAAAGACATTTAACTTGCTTGTAATTCAAGTATTCCTCAGAATTTTCACACTTGTTTTGCATTTACTAAGGGATTATTTGTGAAATATGTGCTTCAATCTATGTCGTTTGTATCTTTATTACCTTTTTACATAATTTCGGCAATTTCATTCCCTGCAACTTTCAACGTTTCATGTCTGTGTGCTGTTTTGCACTTCGTGTCGTTGATCTCGCGTACCTACGTCCTGAATATCAGCACAGTCTGCCTCTGCGTTGTAGACTTCGCAAACTTCGGACCTACAGACTCGCACCCGCCTTTGCACCGAATCTCGCATCCGCCTCCCTTCTCGTCAGCCTCTACTGCCCACCCTCCGGCTTTTCGACGTAGTTCGCCCTCCGTTCATTGCTTCCCTCGCCGCTCACTTGTTAGCTGGTAATGATGTTACCGACGCCACAGGCTGAGCGCGCCTAAGGCAGGGACTGAAGGCGGCGGTGCCGGACGCTCGGGGCGGCGGCGGCGAAAGCGATGGCGAGGGCGAGGGCGAGGGCGAGGGCGAGGGCGAGGGCGATGCACGGCGAAGTGGCCGAGGCTGTCTTCTCCTCACTTCTCGTATCTTCTCCTTGCTCTTCTCCGCGCCTGACTCCCTTCGCCGTTCGCCTCTTTCATTCGCCACGAGAGCACTCCGCTTTCCCGGAGCTCGCAAACAAGTGCCAGGTAAATCCTGGACTTTAGGGGGGTCCGCCGGCTTTGGAGTGCATCAACGCGGAATGCTTGCCCTTTGACTGCTGTTTCTCATCATTAAGTGGATTAACGCTGCGAGTCAAACTGTGTTGTCTGCTTTTCAACCCTGCCTCTTGAAGTTGACTTTCGAAAATAGTGTTGAAAATTATACCATGTGAATTAATTCATTGCTTTTCGCATACCATTCGCTTGTCCACTTCTCGAGTTTGGCGCAAACGAGTGCAAAAGAGCTTTCTCAATGATACTGACTTGTACATTTGAAAGAATAAATTTTGTTTATTCAAAACTTTTTTTCCATAAAACTGTTGTGAGGATAAATTCGATTTCGTCAGCAGTTCATCGCCTCTGCTCGCCTTGAGGACTTGTCACCGAAGTAGCAGTCGCAACCGTGAGGGGTGTCGACGGAGTCAAGTAGTAACGTCCGAACACAGCGGTTGAATCGTCGCAATCCTATTCCAGTAGTAAAGTTGGCGGTCATGTGTAACAGCTTGTTAAATGTGGAAACTTATTAAATGTAGAACCGGTGAAAAGTTTTTGGAATCTTCCGCGTAAGTTGAGATACTTGTTAGAAGGAGTAAACGTGTTGTTCTGTGAAGGACGGAACTATGTACTTTCCTTGTATGTGGAAGTGGAGTGATCTTCTAATTAACGTGATTCAGTTCAACCAGCGTGCGATTACACCCTGTTTGCCTTACTCCAACGGGAAATTTAGCGGGTAGGAAAATCTCATTCCTGTATCTCCACCTTAGTCACCTTGACAATCTCCCGCCCCGTGTTGTACTCACAGAAAAAAGGTGAAGGTTCTCTGAGATGAGTTTAAAGTCATAAATACATCATCCCATTCAACTGATTCAATGCTTCAATTTTACCCAAAAACGTCTTACAAAATTCGTTCCCTGATCTAATGAAAATCCTAACTATTTTTTATCAGCCAACAATAATATTGGAATTGAAGTTGCAACGTTTCCACATATGTGTAAAAGTTAGTATTCGTTATATATATGCAGCCTATTCTATGTTCAAAACGCAACTCATACAGTACAGTGATGCAATTAATTTCGAGCAATTTCCTCTTCAAATATCACTCACTAAAATTTTATTTGGCTTCCTCATCTTTTTTGCATATCTTCATTTTTTGTTTTCTCCTTTTTTATGATTTCTCGCTCACATCTTTTATTGTGAATTTTCTTTCACATCTTTCTCTTATTTCCTTCCTTTACTTCACCCTCGAGTATCTCTTTTTCCCTCCGCTCTGATTTTCATTCTCTTCCCTCCTGTCTCCTCTCACATTTTCCCTTGTCTTTCAACCATTATTTTCCTCGTGCGCAATTTCTTCAGTATTGTTCTGCTCCCCATTTTCTCACCTCGTTTATTATCTTTCACTTCCCGCTTCTCTACCCGTTCTTCTGCGCCAGTTTCGGGAGAATGTGGGATCGTGTATTGTGTTCGCACGCCGCCTCGCCCAGAGCTGCCAACGTTGCGCGCCGCACCGCGGCTCCCTCCTGCCTGGAATTCTCGCCCTCTGCACAAAGCGGGCGTCCTCGTAAATATAGGTATTCGATATGAATATTTTTGGCTTTCGCCGGATTAACAAGCGCGAATGCCGGTTATAGTATATTGGAAATTAATATTCGTACTTAGCAGCACAGCTCTCGTCGCGCGGCGTATACATATTGGCGCTTATGCAAGCGAGACTACCCTTTCCCGAAACGTGTCGTTGACCCGGGTAATTAATGGAGGGGTTCTTTTGCTAAAATCTGGGGCGAACTGTGGTGTAGTGGTCAGTGGTCAGCCTGGTCGCTTTTCATCTCTGCGTACAGGAGTTCAAATCTCGGTGGTCCATGTGGAATTTGTGGTGAGCAACGAGCATTTGCAGTAAGTTTTTTTGAAAGGGATTCCCCCTTCCTCTGCCTCTATTTCCACCATAGCTTCGTCAACATTAACACAAATCAAAATCACTAATTCATCAAAATCATTCTCCCCCTTTGTGTATGGCTATAAGTCTAGGAACTGATTCCGTTTTAAAGAAATTTTTTCAAGAATCTGTTGAATTGAGTTTTAAAACGAACGGTCTAGACCCATGTATTGATTAGGTATAAGTAATTTTCGCTCTCAGCATACAAAACCCATCTGAGTTTCGTCTAAACGAAAATCCCTCGTTATATCCTAGTTTGGCACTTTTGACTACACGGATTTATTATATTTTTTTCGGCATTTTCATCCCCTACTATCATCATCATACACCTGTGTCCTGTTTCTTGAACTGTTGTCTTCCTCGCCATATCTTTGTCGTAATCCTCTTTCTCAAGAGAGTCCATCTTCCCCTCCGTTCTTTGTCCAAATTTGTGTTTGGCTACCTTCACCCAGATTAGTTCGTGTTCTATTTTTACTCCTCAAAAAATGGCCTGAGAATGCATTCTATGCGATGTTTTATATGGATTGTACGCGATTATACGATTACACGGAAGTAAAATGAGATGAAATTAGAAGGGAAATACTTCGAATGGGTCCACAGACGGTACAATGACATAAAAAATAATATATCTCATTTTGTAAGATATTTGTTTTTCAACAAGTCATTTATTTTATAAAATAACCCTTAATTATTCCGACAAAAATCCTGTACTCTCTGTGTTATTTGAAGGTGTTTGATGCAATCCGTTTCCAGTCACAAACTTTTGTTATCGTGAAAACTCGATATTTGGTTCTTCCCGGTGCATAATTCAAATACTCTGTGCTGCACGACATGCGCAAGCAGCTGCGCTCCGTTGAGGACTTGAGGAGGAGAGAGGTGGGTAGCAGCCAACTCGGCGCAGGGGGGGAAATATATTGTTTAAAACCGTACCTTCACTAGATGTTGAGGCTGCAGCCTCTCTCTTCTTCCCTCAACACAGCGCAGATACGGTGCATATGTGGAAGCAGCACAGAGTGTGGGAATTGCCTGCCCGGATACACTAAAGAAGCCTAATTTTTTCTAAAACGAAATTTTTCAGCAGAAACCGATTGCACCAAATAGGCTTAAATAACGATCAAAGTGTTCATGATTTTTAAGACAATGTAATAGTGGGATATCCTACATATTTGCTGTTCTGTAACTTTTATGATAGAAATTTCTTTTACGAGAGTAAATACTATATTATTTTGTCTGTTGAGCTTTATAAACGTAGAAAAAACAATTCTTATTTTTCATTAAATAGGAAAATTTAATGAAAAATAATTACTAAAAACACATCTGTATTTATGTTGCTCATTTCTCTATTTACTTATAAATATTGAAAGAAGTTTTATTTTCATTAATATTAGTTTTATGTTTAATGTAAGGATGAAGTATAAATGTTCGAAAGTATTAAAAATGTTTTGAAAGTCTTATTTGATGCCAAGGACGATGCAATGTGTACATTTTATTCACGTCAAACTAGTTATATAATTTAAATTTATTTTACTGACTCAAATGTCTTGAATTTTTCACTAAAACAAAAAATAAGGCATCTTTTTTTCTGGTACAATTTGTTCCGCTAAACAAGTTCGGACGATTCCCAATGGGACGCACGGTCCCCAACGAAGTCAGGGCCTGGAATACGCTCACTAAGCGCTTGAGCGCGCAGACCGGTGGCCGCGGCTCGTTACTCAGCCCCCAGCGCCACACCCGCCCACGCTGGGCCCTATCCTCCCAGATGACCTCAGGCACTCCCCCTCTCCCCTACAGATCATCCGCCCCCTCCGCCATAGTTCCGCTTATTCGCATATTCCCTCGTTTTTTTCCCCATCCACCCGCTCGCCCCTTCATTTGTGCCCTAATTCTCGTTTGCTGCTCCCGGCCACCCGCTCACTCTCACCCGTCCTGCAAACACACACCCATCATGCGCTCCCCGTCGCCTCCGCCCCTCCCCCGCGGCCGTCGTCCTCACTTTCACTGTAATTGGAGGCCGCGATCGCCAAATCGGGCTGCACGGACACGTCACTAACGTCGTTATCCAAACGCGAATTCGCAATTGCGTTTGTAACATTTTATTATCCGCTGTTTACTCGGAGCCGCAACTGAATTTCCGCCCAGGCAGTTGAGCATCCCGTCATCCAATCGATACAGTACCTAGAACGGAGATAATATTCTAGAAGTCTGTTGTAACGCGTGGGGAAACTGGGACGAGGGTTTTCTATGGTTTTCACGATCTTCTTTCAAGTATTTATTGTTCAAAATGACAAAATGAAAATATGAAAAACCTCATTATAATGTTGTTTTTTTTTCTGCGACTACTTGGCCTGTTATCCAATGTATCATGCCTATGTCGTGATGCGTGACAAGAAAGAAGAGAGAGAAAAGAAATTGACAGAATGGTTTGTGAGCATCACCTCAATATTCATAGAATTAATATAATTTAGTCTTATATGAGTAATTTTCGTCAGAACACAGAGTTTTATTACATATTCAATATGAATCAAAAGTAGGAGTAAATGATGATGCCTTTCTTCATTTTGGTTCTATTTCTTTAACTCATTCATTTGATATCTTGATTACGAGAGACCCATGGTTTTTAACATTTAGTAATGAAAACCTCATGGTTGTTGAAAAAAAATATTCGTTTTAGCAAGTTCTCTTCGAGAGACGTGCTTGTTCCTTCACTTCAGTTTTTCTCTTGCCGAATATACTTTCTGGAACTTGTAGTGTCAAACTCCCTTAAAGTAATTTTGTATATCTTCCACATCCCTAAACAGCTTCGCCGAGAAGGGATTCAAAGTATCATTTTGGTGTTGACGGATCACTTACGAAGCTCCGTAATACAGTGTGTACTGCACCGCCGAAAACGGATGGATCGTGCGGGGGGAGGGGGCACGACGCGATCCTCGTGTAGCACGGGGTCCGCGCCTCTGTTCCCGGGACAAGCCCCGGCACGTGTCCCGCTTTATTTGCCCTTCCCCCGCCGTCGGCTTACTGTCCATCACGGGCGCGCGTGTCGGGCGACAGAGAAAGCGGCGGCGCCGGTGATCTATGCGGCGGCGGGTGGCGGCGTCCTGTCACCGGCCCCGCCCAGCTCGCCCCGCGGAACACGCCACTCGCCGGTGACACGCCCCCTCCCCGGCCCTCAAGGCTCGGTCCGGCCCGACCCAGCGCGCCGCGTGCCCGGAACGATCGCGGGAACTGCGCGCACGCCCGTCAACACGCTTGTTGTCGGCCTCTCGCTTACGGCACGCCGTTCTTCACACAAGGTCTCCAGGGGGAGGCAGAAGTGATGGTTCGTCAGATTTTTTTGCGGGCGTTTTAGCCCCCGCTTAGCTGGAGGAAATAATAGGATTATTAGAACTAGTGATTGTAATACACAACCTAGAGACAAACCAGAAGTTTGTAGGGAGCCTGTAATGGATATATTGAGTCCAAAGATGCTTTTATGCGGGTAGTAGGTATTTTGTTGTACCCACGATAATTTTAAGTTGCTTCGTTTCTTTTTAAGAATTCCGCTAAGAATGTATAATTCCATTATATCAATGTGAACTATACAACTTGTTGTCATTATTATTATTATTATTATCATCATCATCATCATGTTGCAGTGGAATTACTTCGCTCTATGCTCCATATTTACAATGAAGACCTTCATATATTCGGACGAAAAGAGTCATTTTACGAACAAGGATAATTAAACTCCTAACCAATTATTGGTTGCTGTTTACTTCCCTAGAACCCATAATATCGTACATTTTAATCCCCTCGTTCCAACTAGCTTCTCGTAATTCAATCACGACACAACACCGTGAAATTGCATATACGTTGTGTTCGCCCGGAAATGGGTCGAGAGCAATTTAGCTCCTTGGTGCAGCTCCGTGGGCCTTGCGGATCGGCGCGGCGCGGTGCGGCGCGGCGAGGACGCCCAATTTCCTGGGCGAAGGGCGCCGAGAGGTAGGAGCAGCGGGGGCGGTGCGGGCGGGGGGGGCGTGTCAAAGCGGCGGCGAAGGCTGCGGGCGCTGCGGGTGGCACACGGCGCCGCGCCGCGCTGCGCCGGCTCTTTGCGTCCTAATTAGCTCTCGACGCCCTATCGCCACGCGGGGCGGGGGGAAGGGGCATCGCCCAGGGCGACCTCGTAGCGAGCGAGCCCCCCCCCCCGGCCACGTGTGCCCCAGCGTGAGCGCCGGCGGCGCAGAGTCGCACGCGGTTTGCTTAGGCTCTCTGGGCCGCTTCGAGGGGTTCCTGGCGGTAAGAGTGTGTATTGCAACCCGCAGGGACAGGTTTGTCTTCGTCCTTCATTCGCGGTTTAGCCTACGTATTTGTGTGTAATTAAATTAGCTAAGTTTGGGGATTGTAGATGGATGGTGCGTGACATATTATTTATAAACATTCATTGTTATTATTATTGAGATGATTCTCCATTGTTCTGAGTAACATGGTTTCTTATGTTAATTTAGGAACGGTGTTGAAGTCCAGTCACTTGACATAGAGAGACCTGAGTGGGGAACGAGTTCTCGGCTTATTTTTCACTGCTATTTCGTTTCCCACTGTCTACTAGTCGCAATTTATTCAGTTATTCACCACTGGCGTATTGCTGTTTTTTAGAAAATTTATTTCCGCCCCCTGTCGCCGGGCGGGGGATGGGGAAGTGTATGGGGGAGGGAAGGGCATTGCCCAAGACGACCTCCCATTGAACGAGCGCCCCTCCGGCCATGTGTGCGCCCGCGGGAGCGCCGCCGGAGGACAATCGCGCGCGGCTTGCTTAGTTCCTCTGGGCTGCTTCGAGAGGTTCCTGGTAGTGCGGGTGTGGATGCCTCGTTTATTGCTACCCACAGGAGAAGTTTGTTCTCGTCCTTCATTCGTGGTCTAGCCTGAGCATTTGTCTCTAATTAAATTATCCAAGTTTGGAGACTGTAGGTGGATGGAGTGTGTCACATTATTACATTGAATCCCCTTTCGGCATAAATATTCACTGTTGTTAATAATGAAATGGTACTCCTGGAGTAACTACAGCCAGCGTTCAATAGGAACTGGTGTTTAAGGTCATTTGGCATAGAGAGATCTGTATGAGAGGGGGGCGAGTTTGCAGCCTTTTTCTTTGCTACTCCGTTTCCCTTGTTTACTAGTCACAATGTTTTCAAAATTATTCACCATTGCTGTGTTGATCTTATTTCAGAAAATTCTCTCCTTTTCATCGCTCCGGCATCTACTACTTTAATATATTTGCAAGTTATTTTTAGATTATACTATTATTTTGTAAATGGTAGCTTCAAGATAGTTGCATTCTCTCGCAAATAACCTTCAATGTAAACATTAAAATGCAGACAACGCAAAGTATTTCATTGACAAGAGAGTTCTTAAAATCTATTTTTTTTAAATTTTCTGTGTATAATATGGAATCGTGAAATATAACAACCTAATTTTCGAGAAGATTTCCTTTTATGTTACATCTTCGTATCAAAAAAATATTTTAAAATTGGTGTTCTTTTAACTCACTGTAACTTAAATATGATCTTTTACCCGCAAAAACAGAAACAGCATTGTCCCTGCAAGGAAAGTTCGACTAGTTCATTCTTTTCATGCATGTACAAGCTTTACTTAACATTTTCTGGTTCACTCGCTGTCAATATCATGTTTTCCATCGATGTCCAATTATTACAAATAAATAAATGTACATACAATTCAGTGGCCATTAACAGTCCCATTCTCGAACAAAACGCTCTTGGTGCAGAATCATAAAACATCCACCTGATTAGCCACGTTCATGCGGCTGATAGAACGATCTGTGTGGAGTTTCCTCTTTCGACGGTTTATCGTAAATCACAATCGTCCCGGAGTGTGAACCTTTCAAAAACCAGCAAACGTATGAAATACGAGCTATAATGCAAAGATATTTCACAGCACATCCACTTACGGGCACCGAAAATCGAACGCGAGAACAAAAATGGTTAAATGAGTTCATTCGGACACTGGCACCGCATGGCTAGCTCGTTCACTCAACCTTACACACTCTCTCATCCCTTTCAACCATTACCCTGACTCACTGAGAGAAGAGCGGCGCCTTCTATACTCACCCTTACCCATGTTCGTAGAAATTGCAGATGTTTTCATTTCGCCTTTGCTGTCTAGTCTCCGTTAACATCATCTGCCTGTCTTTCGGTGAAACAACCTCTGACGAAGTCAGGGCCTACCAGCGGCGTCCCGCCCTCGCGGCCGTGGGTTAAGGGGGTATGTGTGGTTAGCACGAAGACCAGAACACCGTGTTCTGGTCTTTCTCAAACTGAGTTTTCTCCTCGTCACACAGCATCATGTAGTGGGACATTGTAAGGAGAACGTACACTATAATCTTGCCCGATCGGAAATCGAACCCGGGGTCGCATCCCCTGTTCCTCCCTCTCGAAGGAAAGCAAGCAGGCTGACCATGAGCTATTCGCAAGGGCGTTAACTTCATCTAACTCATTCAAATACACAAGTTAGTTGATTGCCCTGTCGACTTAGAATTATTTCTATCAATCTAATTCTAGTTATGTTCATGCTCGGGCTTGTATCCGGCTACACTTCATATCATGTCAGTCCTCTTTCCCATCGTCCCCTAACTTCCTGTCCATTCTCTTACTTGATCGCGTTCACGTTTTCTTATATCCGTTCGTCTCCATTCCCTCACTCCCGCACGTCTTCCGCGTTCTCAACCCGATTTCAAAACCCTGTCCACACATTTCAAACCCACCCACTGTTATCTCCCCTAGCCTCATCCTCGCTTTCCTCCCATTCCCCAGCACCGCCCTCGCTTCGTTCATCTCTCGTCTTCATTTCCATCTCTCACGCTTCGTTCTCATCTCCGCACTCACCTTAGTTCTCATGCCCATATTCACCCCGTGTGCCGCATACCTCACCTTCGTACCCACCCTCGTTCGTATACTAACTTTATCCTCTTTTTCGTTCTCCCTCTCATCCCCTGTCCCTCGCTCTCGAACCTCCGCCCACTCCCACGCGCGTCACCTTTCCCCTCACCGTCTGTTCGCTTACTCGAGCCCCAAATGAACAGCGGCCGCGCGAGGAAACGAATCTGGCGCGAGATTATTTTTCAATTTGCTGCAAATTGCGACGGCGCAGAGAGGAAATGGAATTGGCGCGTGCGAGCGCGCTGGTCGAGCGTGTGGAGAGCGGGCTGCGTGCCGATGCGTCGCCTCCCACCGCATTCCACTGCTGCCATCGCGCCGGTTTCTAAAATTCCACGTTTTTGACGCCGTAAGATACTTTTTCCTCCGGCGTATGTAGCTCTGAATTCTCGGTTGCGCTGAAGAAGTGCTGCGTTTCAATGGATTTTGCTAGATAGTACAATGTGTGAAAAAATGTTTGTAGTCGTGTTTGAATTCTTCCTTTTGCGTAAAAAATTAATAATATCTTTAAAATGTGAAAGCGCATTCAAAGCAAAATGCTGGCTGAAAGTAAAATACGAATAGTCTCAAAGAATGTGCCGCTGTCTAGTGTTGTTTTTGTTTTGTCATCTTGCTCACACATCGCCCTTAGTAATTTAATAAAATTCAGTAAAAACCATTTTGTTAACCTGAACAGAATATTGCACGTTAATTGCTTTTTTCATTTCTAGTGAAGAAATAATAACGTTCAAGTGAAGTACACGTAAAAAACGTCATCCCCTTTGTTAATTTACTCGTACTTTTTAGCTGCTTTAATTAAAGTTGAAAAGTATGCAGAGAATCTTATTGTACGTTCTCTGGCCGTGCTTAATATATGCAGCGTCAAAGCTTTGACACGTGACTGTCCCTTGCTGCAGAACACTTCGACCCTCCATCAGCGGCACGGCGACGCATGCAGGTAGTACGTGAAACGCAGCCCGGTAATTCAGCCACGCACACAACTACGCCAGACGGACCGACAGAGGGAACCGGGTGCTAGGTCCATCTAATCCAACACTAACTGCCATCGCTCCGCCCACACCTCCCTTCCCCTTCTCCTTCCCGCACCTCTCTCGTGCCAGTATTCACAGCACCCCCTCCTCAATTGCTGGGGCACAACACGGTCGCCTTGCGCCGACCTCGCGCTCTAGCTATCCAGCGTTCTGCTTCCAGATGTGTTTATTGCTCTGCTCCTCTACATTGACATCTTACATTCCTCTATCGTTGTTATTATTTCTGATGTGATTTTACAATAAAAATTGGCAGTTCGGTTCTTACATCTTATTGACCAAATAATAATAATAATAATAATAATAATAATAATAATAATAATAATAATAATAAAGGATAAGCACCTGCATCTATAATCGGTTGGAAATTGCGCGGTCATTTATTGATGTGGTTACTGATTTACTGATTTTTGCATTTGTTACCTTTCTCTTTTCCGGGTGATGTAACCACGACACACGTTATAATTAACAAGAGGCCTTCAGCTGCAAAACTAATGCGCACAAATTTTTTTCCAGAAAGTACGCACACTGCTCTAAAACAACAAAGAAAATACTCTCATATAACACTGCAACAAATTAAACACTTTAACAAAAACAATATTCAGGAGTATTGCAACATATTTGTATAATATAGTATGTACTGATATATAATACAACACGTATCTTTACTTGCCAAGAATAAGAAAACAGTTGCGGCCAGCCCCTTCCGTGGGTGCTGACGTCTCATGACGTCATCTGTGTCGTGAGCAGTAATCCTCTGAATATGAGAATTCAGTCGGTACGCATGATAGGAGAATAGACAGAACAACACAATCTAACATATACTTTATTCAGACACAATTGAGCCTCTTTCGTTGTTTT
Source organism: Acheta domesticus (assembly GCA_031308135.1). Taxonomy (NCBI): domain Eukaryota; kingdom Metazoa; phylum Arthropoda; class Insecta; order Orthoptera; family Gryllidae; genus Acheta; species Acheta domesticus. The sequence continues at coordinate 232,574,758 of JAHLJT010009436.1, forward strand.
TGGATTTCCCCGAGTTTCGGAGTATCTAACGAAATCATACACACCACTCATATAGCAGAAAGGTGCAAAGATTTCTTTCACTTTTTGGGCGCATTGGAAATTTGTTATATAGATTCTATTATCCAGCTGCGCACGTTTTGAAATTGTGGCAGGTCAAGTGGGTCACTAACATTTATCAAGAATAAAGAAATTTTTTTTTACCTCTTCAAAATTCTATCTCTACTGTTTTACATTGATACATTTTAAGCGTTTGTTGGACGATTTGAGAGAGCTGTATAAGTGTAAAAGAAAAAGTATTGTGAAAATTATGATCCTCAAAGCTTTCAAAATACATTCATGTTGACAAAACACGAGGATTTGGAGGTCGAAATCACTCTCCTCAAAACAACCCACAACTTTACAACCGGACGCTATGACCACGTCAACACCAAACCCATCAACATCTCTGTGTGTTGAGATTGATTTTTCTGCTTTCACTTATTACTTTCCCGTATACGTACGTATACACGGAGTGATCTACGTAGTATAGGGAAAGTTATGTAATGCTGCGTGCAAAAATTGCGCATTTTTGGCGGAAAAAAAATTAATTGCCGGATCGTGAAAACGAAAAAGTGGATAAAACCAGTTGCGAAATTAAGAAAAAAACCTAACACGTGATGTAGCCAGAAACCCTGTTTTCTAGGACCTCGATACCGAAAAACTAATTGAAAGGAAAACGTACGTCTGTCTGCTGTCCGTCCGTCCGTCCGTCCGTCCGTCTGCCCGTCTGTGAACACTGCTAGAGCATAAACCATACCTACGATTTCTTCCAAAATGGATATTCTCCAGTCGATCTGATTCTAGTCGAAGCTTTGAGATTTTGAAAAAGATTCTTCAAAAATTGGGGGTACTTTATATAAAGCCCCCCGGGGATTTTCAAAATTTTCTCAAAAACGGCTCCAATTTTTCTTTTTAATTTCTTGAATGATTAGAGTAAAATACACTTATTAACATGGCTTAAGTCGGATTTTCACGGATAACTGAATTTTCGAAAATTGTGAAAGTTTGAATTCTTTTTCGGCGTCTTTTTCCCAACTACAAAAATTGAAGATAGAGATTTTTCCTTCAAATAAAATGTGTTTTCCAAAGTGAGTTCTTTGTTCAAGGTCATGTACATTCTTTTGAAAATTTTAGTAGTTTTCGCGCAATATTGCGTGCAACATGTGCAATTTTAAAAAATTGCAAAAACCAGATTTTCTCAAAAACGGATCCAAATTTTTTCTTTAAACTTTTGGTAGGGATAGTGCTAAATGTACCCTATGAGATGACATAAACGCCGTATTGCTCTATCGGATGGTTTTTTCAAAAATTGCAAAAATGTATTTTTTTACTTCTCTCACGAGGTTAATATTTACACTAGCGGCGAATTTTTCACAAAATTATATTTATGAGTACATGTGCTTTAAATAATGTCAAATAAAGGTTATCAAAAACACAACCGTTTTCTGTGAAAAGTAGCTCAAATTTCCACATTTTTAGAAACACTCAAACGCCATTTTCTCATAAATGGCCAAAAAATTTCTTCAAACGTTTGGATCGTATAGTGTTAATTGCATTCTATATATGGCCTATAGTTTATTTTGAGGTATTTTTTTGTTTTTTCCAAAAATTGCAAAAATGTAATTTTTTTATGTCTCTCACGTCGTTAATATTTACATTAGCGGCGAATTGTTTGCATTATTATATTTATGAGTACATGTGCTTTCAATAATGTCAAGTAAAGTTTATCGAAAACACAACCGTTTTCTGTGAAAAGCGGCTCAAAATGTCGCATTTTCAGAAATGCTCAAACGTCATTTTCTCATATATGGCTGCAAATTTTTTCTTCAAACTTTTGTAACCGTTAGTGCTAATTACACTCTTTAGTACGGCGTAAAGTTTATTTTGAGTTATTTTTTGTTTTTGTTTTTAAATTACAGAATTGTAATTTTTTTTGAAAGATCTCTCACATCTTTAATATGCCCATTACCAGCAATTTGTAAAGATTATTAAATTTGTGAGTGTACGTGCTTGAAATAACTTCAAATAAAGTATTTGGAAAACTAAAACTTGTCTGTGAAAATGAGCTTCAAATTTCGCAGTTTTAGTAGCGCCAAAACGCCATTTTCTTTAAAACGCCAAATAATTTTTAAAAGAAAATTGCCATTTAGGACTGGTTTTTGTGTTTTTTAATATTCTAAAATGAATATTTCCGTTCTACGAATAGGAAACCGAAAAATTAAGAAAACGACAAAAAAATGTACTTTTGGCAGTGATAGATGGTAGCTGTCAATAAAGAGTATGTGGCAATTCCGAATACGTAGCGAAGACCCAAGGAAATAGAAAACTAATCCGGGAAAGTGTGTGCCATTTGTAGCACCACTAGTTCCATCTACTTTAAAGCCCTATATCATGGTATTTCCGTGTGCTTTCCATTGAATTTTACAGCATTGGCTAAATGATTAAGCCCTCAAATTATTGTAAAAATGATTCAATAGATAGACGCCGCTATTCACGGTACTCATTGCCATCTTCGTCTTCGGTAAACTCTTAATATCCACCACGATCGAGAAGCACCCCCTTCGCTCTCAGCTTCGGAACTCCCACCTTGCTCTCCTTCCTCCCCTACGGGCGTCACGCATCGTTCTCACGTGTCCCTCCCCGCCACGCCGCCCGTAGCGGAACGCGAGGCACGACCTGCGGGCGCCGTAAACCGCGGCCAACAAGTGCCCCGGTAGTTTATCCGCCTCGGCGGCGGCACGGCGGCACGGCGGCGGCGGCGGCGGCGGCGGCGGCGGCGGCGGCGGCGGCGGCGGCGGCGGCATGGGCCGCTCTGCGGCGGGCGCTAAGCGTCCGGCCGGGTCCCGCGCGGCGTCGCGCCGCAGCGGCAGCAGCAACCTCCAGCGGCGCGACCGGACGATATCAAGCGCCACCGGTAACGAATGCAAACTACGTTACGCAAAGTGGATGCCATTTCACGGGCGGAGGAGTCCGCTCTCTCGCCGACGCCGCAGGTCGCCGCGCACCCTGCGCTTGCGTTCGCTCTCGCGAGCTGCCGACGCCCACGCACACCGCGCCCGTTTGGAGGTGGACAGACATTATTTGCGACGTTGTTGCAAGCTTTTCTGGCTGCGTTATTATTGTAACTTTCTTTTCAAACGTGCGGAACCAGCTTCATCAATTCAATATAATATGATAATTAGGGAGCGGATTTCTATGATTTTGCATATTTTTGTCCGTTGGTTGAGGACATAGCTAAGAGTAATTTCTTGACATTTGGGTATAATTGGTTGCTTTGTAGATTAATTTGTTAGTGCATATTTGGCAGATTTTTCCTGTTGGGGCATATTCGTTTAATTATGTGAGCATATTTTTGCATATTGATTAAAGGAGTTAAATTGGAGAAAATGTTTCGTGTTTTCATAGAATCTATTTGTTAGCGTTCATTTTATTAGAAAAGGTTGCCAGAATTTTTTATTTTTTTATTTTCTATAGATGATAAAACACTTGTGCAAATGTAGAATATTTCTTGATATATTTTTTAAACCAGGGAGAAAAAGTGAAAGACCTGCCATGCAGGTTCTTCACTAAAGTGCATATTTACTTGAATTATTTCTATCGTGAAATAAGTTAGGTTATATTATGTTTGAACAATTTTTTTTTCCAAGCATGCTTCTCCTGTATTTTATCAAAAAAGGTTTATAAAGAAAATGAAATATTGTTAATTGTAATTGAATATTAAAGTGCATATTTCACCATTTTTAGGTGATAAATGCATATTTTAAAAAGTATATTTCAAGATTTTTTAGGGTATAAAAATCCGCTTCCTAATGATAATAGTAGTTTCTGCAATTAGTTTATAATGTTAAGCTTTACTGCATGAGTACATATTTTGAAAACGAAAGACGTTAGGAACGAGATTTCAATTTGTGCGAATGCAAAAAAACAACATTATAAACGAGTTGCATGCGCTATTTTTTATATAACAACATTAAAAATTGATAAGAGAATCAAACTTAATTTTGCGGAACAACTTTGTGATGATGGATATTTGATAATTGTGTGAGAAAATGATGGTCGGTTGTCTCATTTACCTCTACGTTCCCCCCGATTCTCTCGCTGCGACTGAATGTGTAATGACGCAATTATTTGTGCCGTAAAATCTAATATTGCCTAAGCTTGCCTAATCAAACAAGACGAAACAAGCATTCTGCAGAGAAGTGTCATCTTCACACACCGTAGGAGGAGGACTTGTTATGTAGTTCAAGAGTGATTCTCAATTTTATGGGAAAACATATTTCTGGATGATTTTAAAGACACGAATAATATCACAATGTTTACTTTTCCATTTTTTTTAAATTCTTCGGGTATCTAGGAACTGTGTTATGCTGAAAGTCTGCCGCAACCGTCAGAGCTACCTTTGCCGCGCCGCGTTGGAAGAACATAGAGCTTCCTTCGCAGCCAGCACACGCAGCGTCTTTTAAATTAGTTTACTGCTGCGAAGAGACGCGACGTATTTGTTTGTTGCCAGGTTCTCGCAGCTCGCGTCCGCCTGCGTTCCGCGCAGATGCGATCACGCGCCCCGCGCCCCGCTTGAAACGTCACCCCGCGCCCTCTCGCTTCTCACTATCCTCACTCCCTTCCGTCCCCGTCTTTTGCCCCAGTCCCGCAACCCCGCCTCCTTCTTCCACCCGACCCGGAACCTTCTCAAGCACATTTCCACCCAACTGCTCCTGCGACTGCCACTTCCGATCTGCTCCCACTAACTCCTTGCCTCTCCTTCACTCAATCCGTTCTTCTGCTTTATATTCGCTATTGTGCAACTTACTACTGTTTTCACAGGCTTCGGTGGCTCAGGGCATCAACGGATGTCACTGCATTGCCTCTGCCCAGGGTCTTAGGGTTCGAGACCCGACTTCGAGAGGATTATCGACACTAGCTAGATAGTATTCAGCCGCTATCTGGAGGAGAATTCTAACGGTCGGCTGCTGTGATCATGTCTGTTTTCTTTAAACTGTATATTAGAATTTCTTCTTTGAGAATTTCCCCCTTTCTTTCAAAATATTGAATGCTTTTTTACTAACAAATTTGGCATTCAAAAAAGGAATGTAGTTATTTTGAATTGAATGTCGGCCGGTGAGTCTTATTAAATTTTGTAATGCAATAATCACTCGCACAATTTTTGTCAACTCTAGGAGCATATTCGAGCAAAGCATCGTGGTAAAACCAGTCGGGCAAGAGGTGTGTAAACTGTAAGATTTCTTTTAACATGTGTAAGTTTTCACATGCTGAAACCTTGTTCGTTTTGATTTAAAACACACCTTGCCTTCAACTGCTCCATCGATGCATCAAATAACTGAATTAAATGTTTAATACTTCACCTTTATTACTGCTTTTTACTACGGTAATAAAGACTTTTGTCATTTAATGAGCTTCTCTTCAACTTTTCCTTTGTTATAGATTCTCTTTATACTCGTCTAGCAGAACAGTGCGGACAGCAAACGGCCACAGCAATGTCTCGTCTGATGAAATTCTAAGCGGAAAATAGATCAACGTCGGTGCCCTCTGGCGCCAGCCCCCCTGCCGGAGGCAGCTTCAGAAGCGGGGTTGATTAGCGGCCTACAGATCTTGCTTTGGGGCGTCGCCGGAGACAGTTATGTAGATGAACCCCCCCTGCGCTAATACGGTCGCGATACGGGCGAACTTGTAGACTTAGGCGTAAGGGCGGGCGCGGGGGCGGGGGCGGGAGGGCCGGCCCTGCGCGAGGGGGCGGGGCAGGCGGGGCAGGCGTGGGCGGGTGCGCCTGTGTCGGCGGCGTCCGCAGGCGCCGGCGGGCGCTCTTCTCATGCTAATCCCGGCCTCATGTTACAGTCTAATGACCCCGGGCAGGGCGCGCGCGTCGGATTACGCGAGTCCCGCTCCTCGACGGCGTCGGCGTCGTCTCCGCCGCCACCGCCCTCGCCGGCGACGTCGCAGACGGAGAATGACCCGCCCCGCGGCGGCGTCTGCCGCTCGCTCGCCCGGCGCTCCTCCCCCGCGCGGACTTGCGAGAAGAAATGGAACAGGCCCCGAAGATTACCTCGACGGCGCGGCGTTTGGCGCTGCTCGATCGCAGTACTGCGTGGCAACGAGCCCGCTCCTTGCCGCGCCGCCGCTCGCTATCCTGCTGGGCTTTGGGTGCGCGCCGCATTTACCCGGCATCTACCAGTCTCACTTCCATCGCCACCTCGCGTTTGGCTTTTCCCACACTCTCCAACATATGAGCCGCTCCAGTTTACCCTTTACACCGCCCCGCAGTCCCGCTCACAGCGTCCTCCTCGAACCCTTTCCCCCTTCCAGAATCTCCCCTCCCTTCCCCCGTCTTCCTCACAACTTTCCCTCCCTCAGCGTTTCCACCTCTTCGTACTCCGCTATTTGCGACCCGCTTCTAGCTCCACAGAGCCTGCTCACTGCGTCACTCTCCCGCGCCTTTCTCAATCCTTTCGCCCAGCTCTCTCCGCCCCGTTCTCTCCCCCCCCCGTCCCCATCCCCATCCCGCTCCCTCTGACCCGCTCCATCAGCCCCGTACCTTCCTGTCCGTTCCCTCCAACCCGCTTCCTCAATTCGCTTCCTTCAACCCGCTTCCATTAAACCGCTCCTTCCAGCCCCCTCTCTCCAACCCTCTCTCTCCAACCCTCTCTCTCCAACCCTCTCTCTCCAACCCTCTCTCTCCAACCCCCTCTCTCCAACCCCCCTCTCTCCAACCCTCTCTCTCCAACCCTCTCTCTCCAACCCTCTCTCCAACCCTCTCTCCAACCCTCTCTCTCCAACCCTCTCTCTCCAACCCTCTCTCTCCAACCCTCTCTCTCCAACCCTCTCTCTCCAACCCTCTCTCTCCAACCCTCTCTCTCCAACCCTCTCTCTCCAACCCTCTCTCTCCAACCCTCTCTCTCCAATCAGCTCTCTCCAATCAGCTCTCTCCAATCAGCTCTCTCCAACCAGCTCTCTCCAACCAGCTCTCTCCAACCAGCTCTCTCCAACCAGCTCTCTCCAACCAGCTCTCTCCAACCAGCTCTCTCCAACCAGCTCTCTCCAACCAGCTCTCTCCAACCAGCTCTCTCCAACCAGCTCTCTCCAACCAGCTCTCTCCAACCAGCTCTCTCCAACCAGCTCTCTCCAACCAGCTCTCTCCAACCAGCTCTCTCCAACCAGCTCTCTCCAACCAGCTCTCTCCAACCAGCTCTCTCCAACCAGCTCTCTCCAACCAGCTCTCTCCAACCAGCTCTCTCCAACCAGCTCTCTCCAACCAGCTCTCTCCAACCAGCTCTCTCCAACCAGCTCTCTCCAACCAGCTCTCTCCAACCAGCTCTCTCCAACTAGTTCTCTTCAATCCGCTCCCTCCTTTGTCTCCTTTTTTTCTTCCTTATGCTACACCTTTTTTTCTCAACCACCCTCTGCTGTCTCCTTCGAAACACCGCGACTCCTCGCTCGGTCTTTGGGTCGGATCAGTGCGAAGCGTCTGTTGCTTCAAGTCCTCCCATACGAGTCCTCTCATCCGCGTCTTTTCGCGCATTTGCCGCTTTACGAGGGGAATTTAGAAGGCTCCACGTTTTATACCTCGTTTGTAGGCGCGTTCGCAAGAAAACGCGAGGCGCTTTATGGTGCAGTATCCTCGGTACGTCGCGCCCGAGCGAGACAATTTCTGTAAAATTTTTGTGACGACTCTTTTTAAATAGGTATTCTTTGAGTGGAATAAGTTGCATTTTTGAAGACGACTTCAGTTAATCTTGAACTATTCCATTTATGTACGCTGTTTTGTATTTAAGATATTCATTTCCAAAAACATCTTTAGCTTTTAAAAGAAAGAAAATCATCAACAGAGATTACGATTAGTTACAATATATATTTCCAATCGTGAGAAACGTTTCCAACCTACACTTCGATTCTGAACAAATTATTTACGAGTTTTAAGAATATCATCCTGCGAATGCATTGTTGGATTTGGACGCTTATTAATGGCAGAGCCTATTTAAACACACATTAAATTACTAGTGGAGATAATTTTATCAACCTACAAAAATAGCTGGAATATTACATACTTTAAAATATATAGAAAAATGCCGTTTATTCTGATGCTATTACTAAATCACAAATTGTTACCCTTTTCTTATTATGGAACCCCTATTGCTTAAAATTTACATTCTCTATACTCTTTTTTTATAATGCCTAACCCATTTTCTTGGTATTTCCGAGCGTGAAATTACTTTTATAATGTATTCTCGTATTAACCCTCTGCACACCGCTTCTGTACGCCGGGATGCTGTACCGGGTCAGAAAACAAACTACTGCTCTCCTATCTTGTTTTGGGAGTAAATGCGCGTCACTGCACGTAAAGCAGTTTTTTCTTTATTATTAATGCAATTAATTAACGTGCGGCATCCCTCTATTCAATTCTGTTCCCGTCTCGTCTCGTCATCTACACTCTGCTGAAGTTTAATGAAGTTATTTACGTGGAGTCTCGGATCTTCACACTAATCTTAACACGACTTATTAAATGAGAGTGATTTGAACAATCAACATTGAAAGGACTCTTCATTATTTCTAAAATATTTTCTAAAGACGCAGATAAAAGTAACTTTCGTTACAATTTTATTTATTTTTGAAAAACGTATATTCAATTGTGCTAATTGTAAATTCAAGTACATAGGCAGTATCAAAGACGTCATTTAATTTTTTACTGAATTGGAATTAAGCTTTCAGAGAATAATAGATTTTCTTAAAAATCGAATAATTGGCTTTGTTGAAAGATGGAAGATTTTATTCACATCTAAGTAAGTCAATGAAATGATCGACTAGGATGGAGTTAAAATTACTAAACCTTTTAAAATATTTTCTTGTGAGGTTTAGGGTTAATTTCAGCTGTAAATTATTTTGATCGAATGTCCTTTGTTTTCTTCGTCAGACAGAACAAGTGCTTGAGACATGTAATTAAATCGTATGTACTTGTTTTGGTGTTTACATTATAGTACAATTTAATATATTGTCTCAATAATAAACTCAGAAGTAAAGAATGATTTATATGTAATTATAAGCGATCTATTTCATTGCAACTGATAATTGATCGTTATTATTTTCCATTTCTAATTATTTGCACATGGCAAAGTCATCTTTGAACAGCTACAGAAATTCTGAACTAACGAACTGTTTTCACATTATTTTAGATTGTTCCAGACAAGTATTTTGCCTTTTCCTGTTTGCTCTTTATTTCTGAGTATGTAGCATATGAAATTCATTGGATATTTCTAATCTTGCTCTACAATGAGGGTCGTCATTCTGTAAGGTTCGCCCTATCGCACAGTATTCCAGGTTTTCTTCCGAATGAAGCTCGAGATAATTTCCGGAAAATGTCTACTACATGTGACCTGGATTCCTGCTGGAAATGGAAAGCAAACAAGTGATAGAAATCGATCGGAAAAGCCTTCCTCCCTTCCTAGAGAGTGGATTTCAAGATTACGTTCAAGACTCAAGCGTGCATTCGTTAATAAAAGTAAACAGCTTGGTCTTCCCTTCTTTACTAATGTTTTGTTTAAGGGCAGAGATGCGAAAACATATTCATCAAAATAAAATAGATTTTAAAATTACCATAGAAATTGAAGTAAACTCATCAGGCATTGTTCTCTGCCTACTATTTACATCAGTGCACATCAAGTGCTAATTACTAGTATAGTTTCACAAAGCTGGTAATTTAATGGATTTATCTCTAGAAATAGAAAGTTTTTGTTGGTTAGAATTGTGAACAAATTACAGTGTGCTTCCCTCCACAGACGCTAAAAAATAGTTCCTCTACGCACATTAATTTCAAGCGAGCGCAACAGTGGACTAATTATAACGTGCGGCGCAAGTTTGTTAGTAAGCCTTGACAAAAATGAGCGTCGGAGAGCACACACAAGCTCTGTTTTCAAAATTAAGGGCCTCGGAGGCCAGCAGGGTCGTCGCTCAAAGGAGCTTGGGCATGTGACGGCGACGGCTGTAGAAACAGCGATGGACGAGCCATGCAATTTTTGGTTACAAATTTCGAGGTAGCGGATTGCGAAAGATAGAAGAATTAAGACAATGATGGCGCCGATGACAAAACCAACAAGAAAATGATCGTGTGGCACCGTCAAGCAGTCGGTAGAAAAATAAGGGAAGTCTTAACGTTCCAGAGTTATTGTGCTGCATACAAGAAATGAGTATACAAATACAAGAAATTGATGTGATTGTCAAATGTTCTGTAATTGCAATCGAAAGCAAATGAGTTTGAATCATTCATCACTGTGACGTCGAGGGCTGTGCGAGGGAGCAGTTGCTTTGATTAGCGCTGCAATAATTCCCCAGTAAAGTGAGCACAGAAAAGCAAGCACGAGTGAAGCGAAAGGAGCAGGAGAAATTGTATTGACAATAGGCACAGACGCTTACACCGGCAATACCGTATAGGGAAAATAAAAAGATGGCGATCACATCTTCGTAGATAGACTACTTCAGACGTGGTATGGAGTGATAATGATGATGTGTTTGTTAGTTAGTTGATACCTTACTTTACATGGTGATAGTCGGGCCACAAACCCGCTCTTCCGTCTGACCACGCAAATTTTGCTACGCTTCTTTCACCATCCAGCGGAGAAACAAGATTTCTCGGGCGGCGAAACAGGCGGTTTTGAATACAGCTCAGAGGCTTCTTTTAGACTTGAGGATCTTTTACCTGAAGTAAATCTTCAACATGGGACAGTCCACTCTACTTCCCCTCCCAACGCAGGAGTACGAAGGATATTTTCGAAGTACGAAGGATATTTTCGGGCTTCTATCAGGTTTGTACCCGCAAGGTTGGGTACAGCAGCCCTATATGCTGAACGCAATACAACGCAAGCTATGCCACCCAACGCATGTGTGTCGACGATGAGAATAAGCTTGGATATGTACAGTACAGCATCGAGACGCGGCGCCGGGTGACAGCGGCTGCGACGGCGCCGCCGGGCGGCGCGTCGCAGCGTCTCGGCATTCCTCCGCCTGCCCATTCATTACGCCTCCAGACAAGAGTCCCGTAATTAAGTGCGAGCTATTACCGCGCCCGGCACGCGGCTCCTAATTGCGGCTCGTGTACTTGCGAAGTGTCCCCGGACATCGGACACCAAACAGTCGGGGGACGGGGAGGGGGCGCTCGGTCCGGAGGGACACGTCCCCAGCGGGAGCCCGGCCTGCGTCCTTTGCACTTCGGCGCTCGCAATTGGAAGTTATGCTTCCCAGGCGGCCCCGCCCCGCCCCGCCCCGCTCGGCCGGATGGGATCGGCGCAAGTTTCGCATCATTAGGGGATCCTCTCGACGCGGCTCGGCCGGCCGAGTTTAATGTCGGTTATTTCGAAAATTACGTCTCCTTTTTTATATCTTCCCCTGCTGCGCTGCGCGCATCTCTGCCGGAATGTCGTTGGGCGCGTGTCGTTGTGTGTGCGTCGTTGCGTTTCCGCGTCGTAAAATTCCGTGCGTTACGTTCGCAGGCGCACCTTCTCCTGGAATATGTAACTCGTTTTGACTCCCACATCAGAACAAAATCCTCCAGGAAATGCGTTTTCTCCGCGTAGCATCAGAATTTCTGCGTTTCGGCACCGGATCTGGATCCTTCCTGTGAGTAGGCGTCGTTTTCCTGCGCCGAAGAACCGCGGGTTCGCTTTCTGAGACGCCCCCTCGTTCCGGACTCAAATGGAGTCATACATACAAACGCGCAAGGGGCCAGGAGCAAGGCTGTTTGGCCGCCGGGGAGACCCGACGCCCCTTGGTTTCGTTATTTATAAGGCGCACCCCGACGCAGCCTTCTCCCTCGAGCAAGCAAATCAGAGTCTGTATTGCAATCGAAGCGCGAGGAAACGTAATCCCTTCGGGGCGAGGAGCGAGCGGTGGGGTGCCGCTCCCCGCCGCGCCGGAGCGGTGGAGGGGGGAGAGGGGATCCCGGAAGCAATTGTCGGCGAACGGGCCGAGTGAAGGGAGCAGCACCCTCCCATATGGAGCTCTGGAGCGGGGTGCAAAGGAAAATACAGGAAAACTGCCGAGTCGCAGACAATGAAGGAACGTTACGAGAAACAAATAAACTAACTGTCGGACTTGAAGGCGGGACATGATTCAGTCTTCAGTCAACACCAGATCATTCTGTATTTGAATTTCCAATGAATAATGTTGATCCTACCAGAGATTTCTTTAGATATCTGATTTACAATTTTTATCATTGAATACATACAGCACCATAGATGTATGGCAATACACGTTTTCTTCATTTATTAAGAAAAGTCCGTTTTTACAAATAAGATTTTTTGATACGTTTTTTATTTGATTAAAAAATCATACCATTTGTCAGATCCACACCTTTTCGTATTTAGTATCCTTTCAATATTTTCTATTTTTCTTATTTTTATTTGAAAGTTTGAAATTTATTCACACCTCTTCGTGTTTTTACGAAGAATTGTTGATAAAACAGAGAGGCTTTTGGATCTGCTACGCAAAATCCTGGCAAGAAAAGAGGATTTCACGAAGTTTGTAATTCAAATTAATGTAATGTGAAAAAACATTGGCTGTCCTTAAGTCCTTCTAATTACTGCAACCCTTTTCTCTTCGTCACCTCAAGGCGTCCGTAAGGTTGATTAATGTAATTTTATTCTAATTACTTTCATTTGAGTTTTAAAAATAGTTCTGAATTATGAAAGAGATTTTGCTCCACCAGAAGCAATATTATTTCCGTTGAATTTAAGTATCGTAGAAAATTAAGACCATCATAAACACACCTGAAGTTTTTGTCTGGTGATTTTTTCATTTCTTTGAATGGAAAACATACTACTCATTATATTCTAGGGGAGACAAGAAAAATGGACAACATCTAAAGTCTAAAAAAGAGCCGACCCTGTTGGCTGTGATAGGGAAGTAGCATTTCTCTTACTTAAATATTCAGTCTAATTACTTCATTTTGAAATTCATTATTCCTAAAGAATTCATTAGAATAATATTCACAGATATAATAAATATTCACATTAAAAAAATAATTTATCACTATATTTTTAATTTGTTTGTTATTCCCAAATATATTATCAAGACAAATTGAAAAGAAATAAAGTTTTATAGTGTTAAAACATGCAATGAGGCATCATTCAGCTCTACTGACGTCTCTGAGAATGCATCAATAGGATCTTTATACACATTGCAATTGATGTCATCTACCTGATGTCATCTATCTATATATACATACATCCACCTGCATATAATTGATGTCATCTACCTGATTGTTAATATGTCCATAATGTAATTGAATGGTATCTCTAGAACAAAACTCCCAATTAACTACAATATTATCTTAGGTAAACATTGATATGACTTTCGGTGCATTTTTGTTGCGTTCAGTCGCAAATTTGAAGGCACGTGGTATATCATGCAAGTATGAACACAAAAAAACGAAATGTGTTAATACTTTTATACTAAAAAGGAACAGTTGTTAAATTACGTTACTATTCTTCATTCTATGTATTTTTCTGTATCGAAGTGTCAGAAAATGTGAGAATTTTGAAAATTTACACCTTTTACCTTAGTAACAATTTGCTTACTGTGTACGTGAACTAGCAACGTCATTTCAATGTTTTTCGTTGGTTTCTTAGAACAAATTTGAATGAATCCGCAAGAAAATATTTCATTTATTGTAAGAGGTATCTTTGAATCAATTCCGACTGCACGTGTCTCGCAGCAAGGCATTCTCTCCATGTACGCCCCATATGCCCCTTGAGCGGGCATCCGGGTGCTCGTAGAGCATCGTCGAGCATTGAGAGTATCGTCGGCGTGCGGAAGCGCGGGCAACGTTCTCGCGAGCGTCCATCATGCATACTCAATCAGCATTCATGAGCCCCCGGTGGCGCCTGGTGCGCGGTGCACCCGCTGGCACGGTGCACTCGCCCACTCAACCCCGCCACTCTGTTCTCGCTCTCTCGTCCCAGGTCCGTTCCGCCCCGCTCCACCCCTTCCGCCCCTCTCCATCCCCTCCGCCCCGCACAACCCCCTCCGACCCGCACCCCCCCTCTGGCCCGCTCCACCCCTCCGCCCCGGTCCACCCTCTCGGCCCTGTACCACCCCTTCCGCCCCTCTCCAACCCCTCCGCCCCGCCAAGTTTCGGCCCGCTCCGCGCCACGCGCCGCAAGAAGCTCCACGCCAACGCACCCCTCCGCCCCCGCCCTGGCCCCCGCCCCCTCTCAGACGCTGCTTTACTGCTCTTACGTGACCGTTATGTAATGGCACGCTTTGCGCAAGAAATAAATTGCTTTTTTCCCTTATTCACCTCGCGCCGGCTGATGTATGGCGCGCGGCGCGAAAACGTATTTCATAACCCGCGTGTTTGGGGAGGATGCAGCTGGAATTCCCTCCGACGCTTTCTCGCGCCCACTCCGCTCCCCCCCCCGGCGGCACGCCCCCTGCTCCTTCCCACGCGGCGCCTCTCTTCGCCTCCCGGATGCTGCTCAATGGACAGAGTCGATATTGCTCTCCAAGTTACCGACGCGAGATGCAGGGAATGTTAATAGCGCGGACCGCCCCGCGCGGGTTCTGCTATTGTGTTCCTCGAGCGCGGAGGGTGCGAAATATAAAAAAGGTCTTAGTGAAGCGACAAAATTATGCCTCTCATTTCCTATTACTTTCCCTTCTTGGGGCGGAGCCTTTTAGGGAGGGTAACTTACGAATGTATTAGCGGGGTTTAGAGTGAGTGCTCGATAATCTGCGGCGTTATTCACTTCGCCCTCAAAACGCTTTTTGGCGAAAGTCATTTTCTCTTTTGTGGGATATAGGCGAAGTGACATTGATTCAACATGAGTTTAATGGCACAAAAGATGGGGGTTAATACTTAATTCTCATCAAGCGGTCGTGTTACATTGTGGGAAATGATCACATAAAAGTCCTGTCACTTAGTAAAATATAATTTCACTTTAGATAGAATAATTATATTCTCAATTTATCACTCACTTTTACCACTTATGCGCTAAATTTCAAATTACAATGTGCAGATGCTTCAAGTTGATTTTAGAAACTACATACAAGTGAATTCTGTTAGTATCTAACCGAATAGTCTGATGTTTTTTTCGGAAAATATCTTCATGAAAATGTTTTTCATGAATATTAAATTAAGTATTATGAACATTAATTGAAGTCCGCACTCTTTACTTTTACTTGTCACCTGTTTTATAATTAAAATAAATCCAATGATTTCCACATGAACAAGACGAGTATGTTGATCCTAGTTAGCAGGCACTATCTCTTTGATATTATGACTTCTTCTAAAAATTGTTCGCAAACAAATATATTGAAATTTGCATTTAATTTTATTTGACGAAAAAAACTTTCCTCTTTCCGGTTCATGTGATCTCAATTTAATTTAAACTGACTTCTGAAGAGAAACGTCACATTCGACGCATCACTTCGCTGATCATCGCGCTTGCATTCCTCGCCCTGAAACCAGGTCAAGTGGATGAATGCGAAGTTCTCGTGCCCCCTCCCACACCTCCTTTGTCAACGGCCATCGGGGATCTTCTCCCCCAGCCACAGCCAACCGGCCGCGTCGCCACCGTCGCCGCGCTCCAGATGAGAAAAGTTTCCGCCTGTAATATAGGCCATAAATGCCTTTCATAAAGATTACGACCAATATCTCTTTCAGTTTCTTTCGGCCGAGGAGAGCCATTAAAACCAAACTCTTTCACCGCGCGGAATGCTGATGTAGTGATATCAGCGGTTTCTGAGTCGCGAGCGCGTGGCCTGTGACGCGAGGGGCGGGGGCGGGGGGCGTGGCTCGCCCCCGCGGAAGTCGCGGGGGCGACGGCGGAGGCACGGGCGGGCGACGAAATAAGAAAAGAAGCGTCGGATTCACGGCGTTCCTTTCGGCGCCGTCTGGGTCCCGCTTCAGCGCCTGTCGCCACACTCGCGCCTCCGAGGAATTACGAAGTTCGCGCCACCCAATTAGAACAGACCTGCACAACGCAACACTCTCAGACTTGGCGTTCTGAAGTTTCTCAAGAATTAAGATAAGATGGAATTGCTTAATACTTCGTGCCTTGTAACAGTTCAGAGAATGTTGTTGCTTTTTTTCTTTTATAACATTTTTGAGAATTCATTCCTTACACTTCTTCGCAACAATATTATTTTAATTATAGTAAATTGTTACTCACATTATTCCGTAGCCAAGTTTGGAAGTTCACTTGTTTTGAAGTCAATTATTATTAATATATGAAAATGTATGCATGTTTTAAATACTGATTAAAATGTACTGTAATAATATTAGGATAAATATCTAATATATGTACGGTTTTCTTTCAGGTGAGTACAAGACGAAATCTGAAACGAAATGCAAAGATCAACTAATTGCACGTGAGTAAAACTGCCTTCAGCGAAAGAGAGTAAATTTCGTATATGAGTTAAACTTAAATCACACATTACCGAAATACCTAAATTACACCTGGGCTAGTATTGTTTTTATTTGTAAATCATAATTCATTTCTGTTAATATTGAAAGAAAACCACTTTAAAATTCTGTTAACATCACTAGAGAACTTTATTTTATTATTATTTAGGGTTTATGTGTTATATCTTGCACATTTCTCGAAGATTAATATATTTCATGTTACAGCAATCATTCCAAATTAATATTTTAAGTCTCGTAACTCTGCTACTATTCGCTACTTAGGAATTTCGCTAACCTATTGCAATTTTCGAGCACCTGAATATGAACACAGAAACGACTGAGATTTCGTCCCAACTTCTGCGAAGGGTGCTCGTTGTTGTGGCAGCCCTGCGAGGTGAAGCTGCAGTCGAGAAGTGACAGCAAGCCCTTCTCCGCTCTTCCGCCGACCTCCTCTTGGAACTTGCCGTCTTCCCTCTTGCTCCGACGCCAAATTAACTCCTAATTGAATAAACTTGCGAGACGGCGCTACAAAGAATTCATCAATATACCACTTTCGGACTTGTTTATCTTCCGAATCAGCATCAAAGCGGGAACGTCGTTTCGGTTAATTATGACATTAATATGGAAATAACGTCCTAATTAAGTGGTCGCGCAGCAGGGCGCTCTCTGGCGCGCGGTGGGCGGGGGGAGGGGGGCGCGGTGAAGGCTGAGCGCGGCTGGCGCCAATGCCGCAACCGCCAGAGAGGAAAGAGTGACGGCGTCGAAGGCAAACGCAAAGTGTAAGCCGGAGCGGACTCACCCGACACGTGAAGCCGAGCTAACGCGCCGCCGAAGTAATATTTCAAAAGACGCGGAGGGTTCACAACAAAGCGCGAAGAAACAAAGGGACAAAAGGAAGAGATAAATACAAAAAAACGGAAAATTACGGCCCCGTAATGAAATGTAAACAAGATGAACAATATACATGCTAAGCCGTTATTAAAAGGGGCGCTCTGAGAGCACTCTCTGGCGCCCCCGGGGGTGGGGGTGGGGGTGGGCGAGGTGTGGGTGGACGAAGACGGATGAAAGCGGAAGAGGCTCCGCAGCCGGTCCTCCCTTCCCCCTCCCCGCCGCCTCCGCCGCCACTTCCGCCGCTGAGAGATACGTGCGATGCGTGTGGGGCCGAGGCGCTCGCCCCGCCTAGAATCGATTTTTCGTCGAGATAGATTGAAGCTAGTCCCCGAGGAGCGGGTGAGACTCGGCGCCGATCATCGTTTCTCCGGGGATATTGCTGGCGGTTTTTTATGCCTTTCGTACATCAGCAGTAGATCCGCATGTAGATTCACGGCGAGATGGGAATATTGTGCGTTGAATAACGTTACATTTATCAACGGAAAGGTAGCAATTTCCTGAAGCAGTCATTTTTCTTGTAAATCGGCGACGCGATTAGATGTTAAGTTTGTGACCTCTATTATGAAGTCAAATCTTAGATATAATATTTTTCCATATGCATCTACTGTATAATACCACTTCACTGTAACATTTCGGAGTATCTTGAAAATTAAGACCTGCAAACAACCTCAGTTTCACATTACATTTTGATATAAAGTTCAGTTTTACCTATAATGTAATTTATTTCATTGTCAGGAAATACATTAGTAAAATTGTCAACGTAAAAACTTTGTAACATTGCATTTGTGCTCTTACCTTCACCGTGTATCATTTTCCAAGAGATACGGTTCTACTAATGAGACACCGTCTACTGGTTCAGTGCTCCCTGGGCGACAAGCGTCGGCGAAACGCAGAATCAAGCGTGACGCACGTACAGCGTCCCGCAGTGGACAGGCGGACGGGAACATCGCGACGTGCGGATTGCCGACGTCCGGACGCACGTCTGCGCCGCTGTCCGCACGTGAGGCGACGGAAGGAATGGGCAGGGCGGGCGGTGGGGCGGGGCGAGGCGGGGAGGAGGACGAGGACAAGGGCGTGGGCGGCGCGGACGTGCCGGGGTCGGCGGGTTCCAGGGCGGCGCCGGCCGGTGCGGACACGCCCCCCAGCATCCCCCGGCCCCCGCGCCCCGCTCGTATGTTACTGTCGGCGCGTGCAGGCGCAGCCGCCGGGTTACAGGTGTCCGGCTGCGGAGCCCATCGCCAACCGCCCCCGCCCGCGCCCCGCCCGCGCCCCGCCCGCGTCCGCGCCCCGCCCGCGTCCGCGCCCTGCCCGCCGCCTGCGGCCCGTATGCTGAGGGCCCCACGATTTATCGAGGCCAGAGGCCCGCGTCCCACGCGCGCCCCGCTCCCCCGCACCCTCGCACCCCTCTCCCTCTCCGCCCCTGCCCTGCCGCGCCCCGCCTCAGCTGCCCGCGGCCCCGCCCCTGTGCCCCGCGCCCGTAACTCTCCGCCTGCTTGAGACCGTGTCGCGGAGTTTGTCCGCGCCAACCAGGGGATTTATCGCCGCCGACGATGTATTTGTTCGCCCCGCTCGTTCTTACGTTCCCCGATGGCAGCGCTCGTGTTGCGATGTCTCTTTGACCGTGGCTCTGTAGCGCAAGATTTTCCTGGTGGAATTAGACCCTTTGAGGCTGTAGAATTAGTCCAATCACCTGGTGCTCAAAAGGGCCCGATTCAGAAAAAAATCTGGAAGTTTTTTTCTCAATGGTTCTGTATGTTTTTTTGGAGTACAAAATTCGAATTTTATGTTTGTCACCTCGAAAAAGATCGGCTTGACGGCAAAATTTGCAAAAACTCTTAAAAATGCTTGTACTTTTTTCGATTGTTCTCTTATATCTCCGAACCTTTGTGTGTTATCGAAACACAATTCTTTACAAAAATAAAGCTTATAAAATTTCCTGCAAATGCGTATAATAACTTGAATTTTCTGAAAACTTATTTAGGCGTTAGGGCGCTCTGAAAAATGGCGGCGTTTTGGCCCGGACGGAAGAATAGCTCTAGCTATAGTAAATGAAATATTTTCATATTTTTAAATGATTAACACTCCGATACTCGCGCATTCCACAGGGACGTGTTTACTCTACGTGTAACCTGTTAATCTAACACAATCAGAAAAACTCAGTTCTGCAAGTAACTTCAGTGTTCCTGAGCTTCTCCAATTCCAAGTTTTTGTTAAAGTGTTACTATTCTGATTTTTGCTTCTTTGTGAGACGAAAATGTGAGAACACTGTAGTGCGAACAAATTCCCAGTTGATACTTAAGACATAAAATAACGCTCGAGGAACAAGCATGTTATCTTTCAAAACTTCTACTTTTTTTTCTTTGGCGTCCTGGGAGCACTTTAATGACTAGTTTTCACGGAATGGGTAATACTTCTAGAGCCACAACGTGCTGTTCCTTATGCCGAGTTTGAGAGAGTTGTGGTACGAGTTGGTCGTAGTTCAATGTCTCAGTTACAAACTTCAACTTTTGTTCACGCTTTTATTATTCAAAGATTTTAACTCCCACGGTCTATAAAGCATGTTCTTGGGGTTTTCTTATAACAAAATACTATACTCCACCCTGATGCCCTTCGTTATATCTTTCCTCGTTCTCGCTCGTTTGACACTTTTCGTTTTCACTTCATTTTTTTACTTTCGTAAGTGTTGGTTCTATCAGCTTTCCGAAAGTTCTTGCGAATATTCTTAAATATCTTTTCTTGACCTGCACATATTTTAACTTCGCTTGCTTGCTTTAATCCGTCAAGTCCGTCAAGATTATCTCACTTTTTCTTTTGTTCATTAAACTTTCCTTCATGCTCAGAATTCTAGTGCATGTTCCTAACAACTAGTATCCACGCTCCCTATCCTACATTCTTGAAAGGGAATCGTAACTTCGGAGTCATACGCTCCTCAATCATCTCTGTATCTCATATTCTATTTTTGTCCCTCTTCATTTCTATTCATTTACTTGCACATCTACTATATTTTAACGTAACTTTCTTAAACCTCGGCATTATAGCGAGGTTACAAGAGAACATTTGATACCCACCTTTAAATGCTGCACAAATAGACAGTGATGTGTCGCAATGCTTAAGTCCAGTTTTAAAATATAAAAAGTTGGATAAAAACATATTTCTACGTATGTTTACATAAATTATTTTAACTTTACTTCTGAATTGGATTATGGGGAGACGTATTACATGGCTGCTACGGCGATTCCAATCACCACTAGTTCTCCTCGCGTTCAACCTTCTTTCAGGCACTCGCCTTCCCGCGTTTGTTGGTCTCCGATGAATACTGATGGCAAAATTTTATCAAAACATCGATTCATGAATATTTTGATATTTATTTCGATACATCACTAAATTTTTATTGTGAAAATTTAAAGGTGTATTTTATTGTTCGGTTACGCATAAGTGAAATGTTATTAATAATATTTATGGAATGTTCAGAAGAAAATAAAAGTAAAGGACACAGCGTTTTGCTGTTTTTTTTCATTATTCCTTTGATTCATAAATCATTGAAGTAAAACGTTCTGTATTTAATGTACATAATAGTAGTTAAATATATAAGTATAATATTAGTTAAAGTACTAAAATAATATTAGTTAAATACATAAAGTATAATATGAGTTAAAGTACGTATATTCTGTCATAAAGCACTCCGTTACCTTTATTTTCTCATCAATAATCTTCAAGAATAAGGTTCAAGATGCAGTTTAACAATATCACCACGTACAAAATCATCAAAAATGATAACAAACTTTTTGTAAAAACATCGATATCTCTGAAAAAATATATTGATCTGAAAAAAAAACATCGAAAAAAACATCAATGTTAATATATCACCGGTTTATCGTTTTTTTTCAAATATCGATGTTTTTTGCTCTCCCTACCCAAGAGCACGAGCAAGTGTTCGCTGCCCTGCAGGCCTCGCCAGCGCCAGCGCCAGCGCCGCCCTGTCTCCTGCGGAACGCGCCCCGCCCCACTGCGCTAATGCGGCGAGCGCTCGTCCGCCGTACGTTCGTGTGCCGGCTCATTTGGCGGCCCCGCCCGCCCCCGCCCCCGCCCCCCGCGACCACCGTTTGTCGCTAATTCCGCAGTTTTGCCGGCAGTTAACGCGCCTCGCCGAGCCGCGCCGCGCCGCGCCGAGCCCTCTTGCGTGCCCGGGCGGCGCGTTGTTTCGCCTCGCCGACTGCGGTGGACTTTCCCATGCGTCGTAGTTTCCCGCACGAACTAGCTTCTGACTCTGAAGGAAAACTTTTGGACGTTCACAGTGTTGTATATAACATTTTTTCTTTTTAAATCATATAGAATTATCGTGCGCACTGAGGTGGGTGGGTGACTCTTCCCATAGAGTGCTAGTCAGAGGCGTATCTAGGTATTCAGGCGCCCATGGCAGACATAGAATTTGCGCCCCTGTCAGGATACTTCAAATTAAGGTTATTGTTATTTATTTTAGCCTGTATACTCTAAATAGCGCCCCTTGTGAGTGGCGCCCATGGCACGTGCCATGTCTGCCATACCCCAGATACGCCTCTGGTGCTAGTTCGATTTGGGCTGAGATGCGAGGATGAAGGACGTAAAATCCATAATGGCCAAGTTAAACGCAAGTTGGCGGCGTGTAAACGAGTCCTTGGTAAATGGCAGACAAAATTAAATCCTCTGATTTCTGTCCTAATCAGATCACATATTTTCTTATCCTCAAGAAATGTGTAAGTGTCACTGAGTTCGTTGTTATAGCACACCCATGCATTTAATATTACTGGCAACAAGCATTCCCTGTCGGGTGGCAACAGGAAAATACCCAGCAATTTCACCCATGCAAAGAGTGAGTCAATCTCCCAGTCGCTGTGCATTAAAAAGAAATAAACAGATAACTATTGTGTCATCAAATCATTACAGTAATTAGTTAAAATATTAAAAGAAGAATTCATATTATTCATTATAATTTCATTACAATTATTTCACCAAAAAAGTAAAATAGGCATTATGACAACCTATGAGAAATATTTCATCGTACGAAAGGCGAAAATTAAATGAGATGCGGTGAAGCCAGGAAATTCACTCTTCGTTGCGTGAATTACAAAACCTCTATTTTCTGCTCTTAAAAAGCCATGCATATAACGTAACTTTTCGTTAGAAAAAGCTTAATGCTAAAATGTTTGCATTTTACCTTAATTATGATGCATTTGCTTAAAAAGATTGCAGCGTTGCTAAGAATGCTGCCATGAAATTGACCGAAATTAATGAATGTGAAGTGTGGTAATGCAGAACATTTTGGTATGTTACCACAATTCACCTTGATTGTCGTAAATACTTTACTTTTTATAATACCTTTCTCTCTGAAATAGTTATGGTCAAGACAGTGAGCTTACAATATATTTCTTACAAAAAACACGCTAAACAATATATTTTCTGACAAACATAACGCTTTAATGATAGCTAAAGCCATTTGATCTACATCACCACTTCATTCTCGAGCTACTTGAACGATAGCTCTCCTGCTCTCCTCCACTACTTGACTTCGTGTACACAAGTTCGTCTAGCACAGCACCCTACTCTTGGGTCCGTGCTCAACTACTCTCCGCGAACACATCACTCCACATTCTCTCCGACCCTCATTTCTCTCGTCCGTTTACGCTCCTCGCGCCGCAGCGGGCACTCCGCCTTCCACACTCCACACCTCTGCCTCCGGAGCGCCTAGTTATTAGCAGCGACGGGGCCCTCGCACGCCCACGGCATATCCACACGTTTTCCAGAGCTGCTCGTTCCAACTTCCCAGGGCGCCAAATGGAATTCCACCGCCGCGCCCGCCCCGCGCGCCCTGACAGACGGTTTTCAATTACGCCGGCCTCCTGTCATAACGGAACCAACTTTTCCGAAGCCCACTCGGCTTCGCTATCACACCGCGCGCGCGTCCGGGGCCGCCCCTCTAGCGCGGGGAGTTCGCGAGGAGAGCGAACGTTTGCGGTTAGTGACGCTGGAATAGAGTTCTACACGCGTGAGAACGCTGCGTTTGCGACAACTACGAAAGCTCTGTATCGGAGTTTTCACACTTGAAATGAGCAATTCGGTAGGAGTAGACAATAAAAAAAGTAATTTACGAGTTTGTCTGAAGTCTGATAATGAATTGCCGACCATTGGCCGGTGCGGTTGGAGCGGTTATCGACTTGTCAGATTCATATTCCATTCCCTGCATCCAACATCCATGTTTGAACTGCCGGGTTCACAATTTACTTGAGAATTTGTAGATATTTGGGGGTCTGAGCGTGTTATCGAAGAGGTCATTGATCTGTGTCTCTCTGTTTCAGAATTTCCAGTTCAATGATTGTCAATCGGTGTGTCAAAGACACATAAGTCCTTTGTAAAAGGTGTAAACTGTTCTAATTTAATACGCATTTTGTACCATTCAGTAAAGATCTACGAAATATCAGTTTTTAATTTGAAGACTTTAATACGTATGTTGTATCTTGATGTGTTGCTTTACTAAATAATGTATTCTTCCACAGTAAATGTAACATTTAAGTTTCAAGGACATCTCATATCTTGGATAGGCTATAAAAACTTATCAAATACAATTTAAAGGTGATTAATCTTCCAGTTCCTCTGATAATTGACATACTTGTTTTAGCATACGTTTTATTTTTAAAATATGATAGAATATTTTATCTAGTTATTTATTGAATAAAATAATTTTAAATTCTTTTATTTACAAATGAGACAAATGTATTAAGAGAAAAAGAACACATACTTCTTCATTAATTGCTTGATAAACTAAGTACACATTCTTTCGTAAATTAATAAAAATATCAAAATCAATAAAAAATACTTTATTTCCAATTTAAAGAATTCCTTGACGTAACTTAACTTATTCTTCTCGAACCTGTTCAGTTTTCATCTTCAGTGAAACTTCGAGGCCCGAATCAAACTTTGGTTCCGGTGCGTAATACTCTTGCGTCGTTGGATGGAAGTTAAGTGTACCATCCGTAAATGCTCTTCTTATGGAGATACTGAACTTCCTTAATTTTTTAGAAAGTAGTATTTACATAATTTGTTTCCACAAAGATATTTTATTTTATAAATTCCGTTTCGTGGTTTATCTTTTCCCAAAACAGTGTAATCAGTGTCAAAGTCATGAGAGTACATGAATTAATATAATAAGGCATTTTTATTTTTAGTTTTTACAGGTTCCAGGTTCCTCTTTACTACAGTTAAAATTTTTCACGCTGTTTTGCTTTTACTTCAGCCATTGCTTGAAAGTTTACTTTTTAAAATCTAAAAATTGCTGTAATAATGCTGCTCATATTACTGACTTTGTTTCTCAGGGAATTATAGTGAGCAATGTGAAACAGTATATATTGTAATACCCGCTTTCATGTCTTTTGACCAATTTAGAGGCACTGAATTGAGTCAAAAAACATTATCGGGCGAACATTTTAAATAATAAAAGCAATGCCACAGTTTTCTCTCAATTTCATAGCTTTCTCTCTATTCATCAACTTCCGAAAATACGATTGAGGTCGTACTTCATATCATTCAGTTCAGGAAAACATGATTAACTCCACATAGCCTGTTTTACAATTCTAATAATGAATTCTAATGGACAAGGACAAACCGAGTAACATTTTTTTCAAATAAAGGCTATCTTCGAGACTAGCTTATTGTTTCTATACAGAAGTGGTAATGCTAAAGTATTTGATCACGTAAGTCCGTTCACCTAAAATTTGATCCCGTTCAGTTTTACAGATTGCATAAGCGATATACATAAAGATACTAAAAGAAAAACAAAAAGATACTATTTAGTACATAGTGGAAAAATTCATTTTGGGAGTTTTCTGCTTTCTTTTAGTGTATGCTTTGTCCTATCTCCGAGTAATTGTCGACTATCGATTTACGGTGACTCACTGTTTCAACACGCTGTCATTGTGGGGAACACTCAGTGTGCCCAACACATCGTACCATCGATATTGATACCTCCTGTGTATTGAGGCGTCGCCTGCGATACTGCAGTGGAATGAAAGCCGCCGCCCCGCTTGCCGGACGTGGCGATTCTATAAAGTAGTTGATTAACGCTTTATGTCGCCGCATAGAACCGCGTTTATGCACGGGCCGGCTCATTACCGGCTGTCGCGACTCTAAATATGGGGGCTTTGTGTACAAGGACCGCTTTGGAGGCTTGATAAACGGCGCCACACCGCGATGCCGCCACACAAGGTGAGAGAATGAGCGATGGGAAGCACTTAGCGGTCCTCCGCAACTCACCACACGGCTCCGCCCAAGACGTTGACAGCGGTCTGCTAAGTGCGTTCAAACGGGGTTGATAAATCGATGGTGATTCATTGATAATTACTATAATTCATTCTTAAAATGAAGTTCAACTATCCCTTCATTAGCCTAGTTTCCCTCGGAGAAATCTCAAGAAGCTTCACATAAGAGGTTTTCAGAAATGATAATGATAATATAGTATTTAGAGACGGTCTCCTCTTGCAGTTATAACGTATTGATTACATATCGTAAAATCATTTCTGAAATAATTCAGTATTACAATAACCATGTCAAAAGTTCATTCTTGTTTTTAGGGTCTAAATCGATTTGCATACATACATGAATGATTTCATTAATCACTTTGTACTCTTATTGTCTTGCCGAGCAATATCAACTATCAACCGGGGGAGGTGGCTTAGGGCGTCAACTGATGTCACTGCAGTGTCTCTTTTCGGGGAGCTAGATTCGAGTCCCGACGGTGACAGGAATTTCGACACTAGCTAGAAAGCTGGGTCGAATTCAACCGCTGTCTGGAGGAGAATTCTAGCGGTCAGCTGCTCTGATCGATAGTTTTCCGTGGTTTCTCCGATCAACATTAGGCGAATGTAGTAACCTTACAAACGAGCCACGGACCGCACACGATTTTTCTTGCATCTTGCTTGTCCTATTCTCATCTCTTACTTACACTCACACGCACTACACTACCTTACAGGTCAGGAACAAAGAGCTTGTCCCGGCTAGCGAAGTGCGG
Organism: Acheta domesticus; assembly: GCA_031308135.1. Lineage (NCBI taxonomy): Eukaryota > Metazoa > Arthropoda > Insecta > Orthoptera > Gryllidae > Acheta > Acheta domesticus. The sequence goes on from JAHLJT010009436.1 coordinate 232,601,127, forward strand.
CGGTGGTGGAAGATACCTAGTTGAAGAAAACGCTGCTAGCCGACGGTAGGTCGGCGCCGGATCTACAATCCAGCGACGAAAGATCACCGCCACCTCCCGAAGGAAAAGCATTTAATATACTTGCGAGAATAATGACCCCAACAGTTGGCACGCAGGGAATCACTAATCAATCAACTATGTATAAGGCTCAACTTTGCTTTGAAACGTTTGTAAAGCCCACTTTTTGCAAAACCTACTGCTAACTACTCTTCCTTACACTACTTGTATCCTATTGGACTTGCAGAACTTACGTTTTCTCATTTCTCACTTTCGAAGAAAAACCACTAATGTTCGTTATTCGTACCTTATGTAATTGGGAACATAATCCTCGCCCCCATGTGAGAAACGACTTGTTTTCTTGTGGCGCCGCCGAGAGCGTTAATGTTATTTTGGAACGCGACCTCCACTCGTCTTGTCCGCGTCACAAAACATCTGCAGAGGCCGAAGTGCCCGCTGGCTCTGTCAGCCCCAAAGCCGCGGTCTGTGCAGACGTATGGTGTCCGCTGGCTGTCGGGCATCGCGCCAGCACCGCCCTCGCGGACATTCCTCTGTGTAACTTGTCCTTTGCAGAGCCCAGCCTCTCATGTCACCCTTTCTTTTATAGGCATTGGTAATTTTGAAAGCAGCGTGTAGTATTACGTTTCATTTTAGGGCTGAATTTCGCAATGGAAATATTGTTTTTTTATAGTATTCTAAAATTGAAGAATGTAACGCATGACTTATGTTGTAGACCCAACATTTTAATTTAGATTCATAACCTCATCATAACGATAGGCTTATTTCTAATGGATTAGCTCTCTTTTACAACTAAAATTGTTCATATTTTATATCACCTTTTAACTTATGTTATGGAACTAACAATTATTCAGATTCATGATTCTGTGATATCGGGCGTGAATGAAACGCCAATAAATAACGTAATATATATTTTTTATATATAAAAATATCTTAGTCTAATGAATTGGGTTTATTTTACAATTAAATTACGTCTTATGTTGTATCACTATCTACATTAATAAGTTTCTAAATGAGAACCGTTTGTCGGATAAATAAAATCTATGTCTGTAATTAGAAGAGAAGTTTTGAAAATTCACCTGTCACCAAATTCTTCAAAGGTTCTCAGATTTGAGTCTTGTAAATAATTTAAGGTTAAGGAGAGGTTAATAACTTGTCAATAGAATTGATTTCTTATCTTCCTTATATATTACTTGTTATTTATTGAGCAAAAGTACTCCCCTCGCCGGGAATCGAACCCAGGTTCAGAGATTCCCGAAAAAGAAATTTGTCCTGGCGGTTTTACCTACATATAACGCTCCAACGGATCGAAGAGAAAGTTGATTTTTCTCAACTTACGAAATTATAGAAGTCTTGATCAAAATAGGACCTACGCCATATTACTAGACAAATTTTCCTCTAGTCGAGTAAAAAAAGAAAAAAATTAGGAACACTTTTTGAGAAAAGTTTTTCTACGTCATTTTGTTACGCTTTCACTGAAAGTTATGCGAAAACGACTCGTTTGGTGACTTCTTATATTGTACACGACATTATTGCATTTTAATTATGCAATCTACGCATAAATAGTCCAGTCAAATTATTTATGGAATTATTATTACATACAAATCTAATTTTGAAGAATAGATCTCGTTAAGATAATAATATGTCTCCTCAATAACGTATTTGTAGAAGGGTATCGAGGAAAGTGTAAACATAAACAATTTTCGAAAAATCAGAGGTTCTAATGAAAATAGGACCCAAGCGTACTTTACAAGCGATTTATCTGCATGTAAAAAAGTATGTCATACATACTTTTTTGGGTCCTATTTTCATTAGAACCTCTGATTTTTCGAAAATTTTTTAGGTTTACACTTTTCTCGATACCCTTCTACAACTACGTTATTGAGGAGACATATTATTATCTTAACGAGATCTATTCTTCAAAATTATATTTGTGTGTAATAATTATTCCATGAATAATTTGACTGAACTATTTATGCGTAGATTGCATCATTAATATGCAATAATGTCGTGTCATGCATGTAAAAAAGTATGTGATACATACTTTTTTACATACCATTTTACTTACATACTTTGCTCTATTCACGCCAAAATTTTAAATAAAAGTATGGAAAATTATATAAATTATAAAGTACATATCGAAAATGTCTGGGGTTTCGTGAAAAGTACCCCAAAAATTATAATACCAGTTATAAATTTGAGATTTCGCAACATCATCCATTGCCGTGGGGAAATAATAATTTCGGTGAAAATAGTTGTAGGCACTAGAATTGTTCACAGTTGGCCAAGATATTCGGTAACACGCACCTACAAAACGATTTTTATAAAAAATTCGGACCTTTTTCTGCAGCATTACATAACTATCTTTCTACGAAGTTAATACGCGTAATTAGAAACAAAGTTATACATAATGTATATTATGTTAAATGAAAAATGAAAGTAAATCACTGTTTTCCATTATAGTATTCTTTGCTTATTTTTATGGAGAATGGAAATGTAGAATTAAATTTTGTATGAAAGTCCTCCCACGAGTATCTTGTCCATTCCTGCGGGAGCGCCGCGCGTTCAGCTTTCCATCTCTGCGACGATCTGGCAACGGCCAGCGCCACCACATTGCGCCAGCGGGCACTTGCGTCCATTTTCATTTCATTCGCGTCCTCCGCTGGTGCAGACGGCGACGGCCGGGCTAACTGCACTCGGAAGGCGGGCCCGCGGGTCATGGAATCCGTCCAACCAGCGAGAATCGTATAGTTATTGCTCTTGAAGTTAATGCTTCCGTCCCTGCGAAACGCTCTATTTTAGGGCGGTAATTAAATCAGAACTAATAGTAGCAAAAAGGGGTGTACGTACTTGACGAGGGCATTACGAGACCTAATCAGTGCGTATTTTCAGAACTGTAAGTGGCTGTGAGACGGAATGCGCAAATTCGATGATTTGCGACTGTAAAATACCTAGATAATACACGAAAATCTATTCGTGACCCACAGTTATCACAATTTTCAACATATATTTTAATATATTGTAATCTACCCCCCTTTTTAAACTGCTGCTTTTCGGTGGTAGGACTGGTGATGGGTTCTTAAAAACACACACACAACACAACATTTAGATTTAACAATAATCATTTAATCTAAAAATGTGAGACGAAGGATGCAATTTTTACAATGATTTTACATTATGTGATACTGGCGGCTTAATTTCTACTATCTGACAATTGTTGGTTGCCATACCCAAGCAAAATTAATTACAAAACAATTATGAGTTTATGCCGCTGGATTTTTCTTTCACACTTTTACGCTGAAGGCGTAATGAACCCCTTTTCTCCTGGAGTCTCAGTCCTTCCGCATTATTGCGGTCACAACAACATTACCATTCTTGGTGTTTGAAGGCGTCGGCTCCCAGGCAGGTAAAGTGGAGAGGGCGCTCCCTCGCCTTTGTCCTGAAGTCGGCCGTCCCCTCAGCTGCTCCGTGGCCACCGCCAGCAGGTCAAAGCACCCAGTAATGACCGCGTCCAGGCACCCGGGATGCGGTCATTGACTGACAGCCGCGGCGCGTGCCCCTCTTCCTCGAAACTTTCGCCTCGCAATCAACTTAGGCGAATAATGCAGACGCGTAGGGCGTGCAACTCCGATTATTACCGGTCATTGCGTCGGTAACAATCGCGTTCGACAAGTCGCGGATAACTGCCCGCTAACTATGGCGAGTACAAGCCCTTTATGTGAACTGGTTAGCGATTACGTCTCGCGAAGCTCGACGAGCAGTGTCGGCTCGCAGAGTTCACGCAGAAACGAACTCTCGTGAATTTAGAACTGAGTGTTCTCTCGTGGCGTTACTTTCGAAGTCTAGCTCATCGAAGTGTTACATTCAGTGTCTACCTCAGAAGTTTTTTCGCCGTAGCTTTCCCGTCGTGACGAGAGCTCTCATGCCCCCCCCATTTGCATCTCCAAGTCGCCCTGATTGCCTGAAATTGAAATTTTGGCGGAGTGGCGGGGCGAACCTCCGACCAATGTCCGCACGCGTCGCGTACAAAAAATATCCGTTGGCTTTGGAAAAATTCGTTGGCCTACTTTCTCCGCGGCCCGTGTGAAAAAAAATACGTTTGGCCATAAACGTGGAGTGGGTGGTCATTCGCTTTGACGCTCGCGCCGCCAAATGGACAAAGCGACCCTTCTTACTTCCCCGCTGCCCCTCGTCGGCTCCGCGCCCCTCGCCGCCGCGACCGGATGAGCGTCGTAAAAAAAAACAAAAAGAGACCCTAGCCCCTCTCTCTCGCCCGTGGCCCCGATGCAGGTATGCGCTCACATCCGTCGTCGATTCTGCCTTGACTGACAATAAATTAGTAAAATTAATATTAATTTCATTGTCTCCCGTTCGCGTCGGGTCGTACCGTTACAATATAGTAAAATCTTAGACTATGATTTTAGATCAATTCAGGCTGGGTTATGTTCATTTTAAAAGAACATACCTATGCGTTTTAGTAGGTTTTTTTAATTTTACTATTTAAAAATATCCTTCATTTGATTTTGGTGAAAAAGGATATGCATGAACTTAGAAAAAAGTCATACTTACGAACAGTCGTACGTTGAAACTCGTCTGTATGAAGATATACCAGTATTACTTCTTCTGTAAAATTAATAATAGCTTGCTATACGACTATTCTTCGCAAATTATTGTTATGCTGTTGGAAGTGAACAAGGGAATATTGCGAAATATCACAACAGATGTAATGTTTTTGTGAGAGAGAAGAGCTTAAACTATCGTGTTCACTTTAGTGTCTAACCAATAATACCCCAAATATTGTCTTCGGATCAGTATCTTTAAAGAATACACCTCGAATTAACATTCTCCTCGACGCACTGTCAAAATGTGAAATGGTTGACGCAGGCTGTGCCCAGGCAGGCGGGCACCTCCCCCCCCCCCGAATTCGGGCGGGGTGGATGGAGCGATCGGTGAGCAGGCGCCACTGAGCAACATCCGCTGACTCCCAGCGTCGGTGGCGTCCAGGCTGTCAGTTCCCACACCCACCCTCACCTCACCCCTCGCCACCCTTCACCGGCTGTATCCAAGCGATTGGAACCGGACCGATTAGATCAACCGTCAGGATCAGGAGACGTCGATGTCTGAACACAGGGGAATTGCGAGCGCGAAACAATTGCTGTTTCATTCCGAATCACAACGTGTAACGTTCTTATCCGTAATGCGAAATGTCAATCAAACATCGCTCCGAACCGAACAGGAAACATGAAATATGGGTTCTCGTGAATAATATTTTACGGCATGCTTTATACGGTGTTTTACCTTGAATAGGAAACGTTCTATTGTTAGATTTATAGCGGTTGCACTAAATATTTCATCCTGTCATTATATGTTCATTGAGAATGTGGATTGAGCCGAACGGACTGATACGCCCGAAATCCAATAAGCGTGTTATTTTATCGAGTGCGATGGCAAAATTTTATTATTATACTTCTAGTCAGTATTTTATCTTTTATTATCAGGATGCTCGTTTCGAGAAACCTTAATAAATGTATTGTTTACACGTTTATTTTTACATTACATTAACTTATTTAACATTCCATGAGCGTATTCATTTTAACTATCAATTTCCGTTTCCCGCTATATTTAAGACAGATGTTCACTTTTGTAGGAGACCTTTCCCTGATATCTCATAGTATTCATACCGCCTGCATTCTTGGAAACTGCTTAATGTCTTTTTTTTCAGCCCCAAACAAATGGTATTATAACAACACAAGAATTTTCGCATTATTGTTTACGATTATGTAATGTTATAATATTGCAACTCTAACTCACTGAAACTTCAGTCATAACTTGAAAAATTCTTTAAAAAATTAAATACTTATCTCTTTCTTTGAAATTTCAAAATTGTAAATACAAATGATTTCTTCCATTTCATTGAGTTTATTGTCCAATATTGTTACAAAACATTTAAGAAAAATATATTTACAAAGGCTGGGATTCGAACCCGGGATTCATGGTTCAGATTCACGCTCGCTAGAGTCTGAGGTATCTTGAAACAACGAACACCTTTATCGTTCACTGGCATGTAATATATTGCAATTGCATAATGGCCTTCGCCATTTCAAGTCTAAATTACGGAAAAACTTACAATATCTTAAAAATGTACATAAAATTATTTTTAAAGATGTAATAGAAGTGCAGATTTCACAAAAAATATATTCTTCAATAAGTTAGTTTTAAACTTTTGAAATTTTCAAAAACTGAGGTTCAATTGAAAATCGGATCTGCGCCATTTCCATTAGCGTACTTTGCTGTTTGCGAGTCAAACATTTACAGGAACAAATGAAGATATTTCTGAGGAAATTTCGAAAATGTCACTGGGGTCTTCATGTAAACTACTCCTAAAAATTAGAATATATGTGTTAAATTCAAGGGGCCACGACTTCAGTCAGATCGATCGGAAAAAATAAAAAATTCAGGTGGTTGTATTGTTGTTCACAGACGGACAGACAGAATTCCAATATTTTTTGTGTACCAAGGATGTGGATTCTGACTCCACTACGTATTGGAGAAAATAATTTACTACGAAAATAAACAAGAAAAATCCTCTTTTTCGGTGTCAGAGTCCCACAAAACCAGTTTTCCTTTTAAAAAATCAGATTTTTTCAGCATCATTGCAATGCTTTTTGAGTACTAAATAGTATTATACGAGAAAATAAACGAATGTGTTGAAGACATTGAAGTCGTATCTCAAGACTATCCACTAGTGAAAACGAACGTTCAGTTTTTATGTCAATACGTCAGAGGTTGAAAACAAAGTATCTTATGTAAATTTAAGTTTATTTCGATTTGTGTAGGTGTAAATTCACAATATTGGGACATATTGACGAAATAAATTATTTCAACGAAATGTAAAATGTAGTGCGGCTCTGTTTACACGAGTAATATTTCACGATATCATGACAAGCGGAAATTGATGAGAGGCACCTGAATTGCAAACCAGAGGTTTTTGGAAGCCCTCTAAATGGCATTCGAGAGGCATTGGACTGCCCAACCAACGCGCAGAAGAGATTTTTAATGCAGAGCGAAGCGCATACAACAGTATTGTATATCAGCTCCAATGCATCACTGATGACGCACTGCTAAAACGGGAATCCGTGTATATAAGTTCAGCAACTATTCAGTATTCCATATAAAATATGTGACTTGAGACACATCGGAATCATTTTTCGGGAAATGGTGCGCTTTTGATAATAACTTTTTTCTATTTTATTCTATCTTATTTATATTATAATATGAAGAGAAGAAAGTATGTAGATTTCATCTACTATTTGGGTCAAGAAAGAAATGCTCTAGTTAGTGGACAGTTGAACGGAATGAACTAGAACGGCTCCAATGCGAGTGGATAGATTTTGTTTATATTTTGTCTTAAACGAGTGAAGATTTAGTACGCACGACAAGGAAATCATATGAATAAAACGTTTTGACTTAAAAATTTTATTTGAAGAACATTGTAAACATTTGAGGTTAAACATTGATATAAGGAGAATAGCGTGAAACATTATATTTCAGAGAAAAAAAAATGTGTGTTTCCTTCACCTACGTACGTTTTTTGGAAGGTGTAAGTTACTATTATATATAATATTATATTATAATATGGAAATACTAGAAATAAATCCTACCATGTCACCAGCGACTGACACTGTTAAGGAACCTCTGACTCCTGTTGAAGAAACGTGCACAGCAATCCGACAAATAATTGTGTCACTTCCGAAGAATTTCTTAAGAAAATGGAAAGCAAAGAGAAGCAAAAACTACTACAAAAGGATAAAATCTGCAACTGATTAAATAACTGACGATTCTAGCCCTAGAGTTACTGTTGTTGTGGTTGACGATAAAGATGCTCACAGTCTGATTCAGGGTGACAGTGACATTTGTGGATGTTATAAAACAGGCTGTCACGACATGTCGTGATGAAATTTGGAAACAGTGTCGTAAAGCAAAATGTAAGCTTCCGAAGCTTGATTTGCAGTTAACTCAGACTATAGAGTTCAGTCTTGTAAATACTTTTCAAGTGGTAAGAAAACCATCCACATCTGGTACCTAGGGTCCAAGTGCGTTGGCTACAAATGTGTGCTAATTGTAAAATAAAACATATTTGCGATAAAATAGGAAAGAAAAGCAGAAGGAAACAGTACAGAAGTATTGAAAATTAATGAAACAAAAAATATATTATTCCCAAGAGAAGAGTTAGAACTGAAAAAAATTGAAGTTTTTCAAGTCTTTGGCTGGTTTAAAAAGTGTGAAAATTTGGAAACTTTTATCTGTTAGGCGCGTTAATGCAGAAACATGCATTTTTCAATAAACCTTTACAATTAGTGAAGCTTGCGTTCTTAAATGAAGCAACGTTTTCTTCCCACTTAAACAGTGATGAACATTTGTTTGGCTTCTTTAAGTTATTTCACAATATTTTTTACGTCAAGGCCAACAATTTTTGCAAGTATTTAATTGACGCGTGGGCCAGGTTGCCGCGGGAAATGAGAAAACAGGGCAGTGGGAGGAGGGGCCGTCCGTCCATCAGCGCGCGGCACGGCAGCGCACAGGGGTTGGCAGCCGCTGGCAGAAAGGGAAACGCGAGGACAGTGGCAGGGGCGCAAGGAAGGGCAGTGCGCGAGGCGCTGGGCCTCCGCGCAAATCTCGTTAAAAACCCGTCGCGCGCAGGGAGCTTCTCCGCTCGCCTCCGCCGCCTCCGCCGCCGCCGCCACCCAGACAGCGGCTGGGGGCGGGCGGGAGGGCGCGCGTTTCTTTTTTGTTGCGGTGGCGTTTGAGACGCTGTCGGCCGGGCCACTTACTGTCGAGATGCAGCCGGGGAGAGGAAGGCGGGGAAGTTGACGCGCGGGCGGCGAACGGGGGAAGAGTACGCGACGAGGGGAGCCGGCGAGATTGCGATGCAGAGGCCTACTAGAGGGAAAGAAAACGTAACCACACGAGGGTAGAATGATGCTACAGAGATCGAGTTGGCAAATAGTTAAAGCACTCTGAGTACATCTGGATAGTACACAGTGGTTGTAAATTAATCGACAGTCCAAGAAGCTAGTAAGTGATCGAGAATGTGTCTAGGAAATCAAGAAAAGAAGAGATAAGAAAGAGGGAAAGGGAGAGATAAAAACAGCTAATTGAAATGCAACATTATGAAATGATTATGTAATGGAACATTATGATATTTTTGAACTGACAAACGAGTAGACCTGCTGCTATGCATCCATGAGAAAACCTGGAGTTGGGGCGAGCGAAGGAAACTCAGATTGGTCGGGTTAGTAGGCGGACGGGCTGAAGGCTGGGGAGCAGAAGGAGAGTGGGCGAGTGAGACGGGAAACCTAGTGAAACTACGGGCGTAAAGGATTCGCCAGCGGGCGTATCTTTCCCGCGCAGGCGACATTTTACGTTCCGCTTCGCACTGTCTCTGCGGTCCGAACAGCGAGACCTTGTCCCTTCTGCCGCTTGCCTTCTCCGCTGCCGCCGTCGCCTCGCACGCAAGGAACCAGGACACGCTTAATTTCATTCGATTTAGAATCGAAAGCATCTTCACCTTCCGTCTAGTCATTATCCATTTTATAAACACCTTCGATTCAACATTTGCGACATTTGTGTGTTCTTTCTGTGAGAGTTTTGTGCGTACTTCTCCTTCTCGTTAACTCATTCTCCCTGCGGCTCTCTTTAGTTTTGTCAGTATTTCTTATATCCCTCCAAAATTATTTTCTTTCTCTCTTGTGTCTTCTTCTTTTATTAAACTTCAATTCATTTCTGTTAGTTTATTTCGTATTTTCTCTTCTATTTTCATTCTTACGTAGCAGTTTCTCCATTTTGTAATTTTTTATTATAGAAGCCTTTATAAATTTCATTATTCCGCGCTTTTGTCCCGTTTCCTATTTCACATTTTACACCCTCCCTTCGGCTATTATTTCTCCGTACCTTTCGCGAGTCCGGCGCACCGTTACTTCTTCCTCCCCTCCAGGTGACGCCCGACGAGCGCGCTTATCGCCGTTTCTTTTGCGGAGCCTTCTCCCGCTTGCTGTCAGAAGCGTCCTTTATATTATTTATCATGACGATTTCTGCTCCCCGGCTTCTTCAATTTTAAACAGAAAGCATTTTCAACGTGATGCTCTTCTCGGATCCTGCCGTGTAGCTTCAGAAAAATTTTGGGATAGCTTGAATAGTCCATTTACGCGCATGTACATTTCTTTAACTGTGAGAAGGTATTTCATGTATGGTCCACAAGTGTGTCTTTTTAATGTTATAAATTGCAATACGTGTTTTAATTGGAATTTTCAGAATACCTCTGAAAAGGAAAACAATGAGATTGAAATAATATCTTTACCAATGAACCTAAATTATATTAATGATAAAAATTTAACTCGGCCTAAATATTAAGTCTCCATGCAAACTAAATTACACGACACTTTCTCTTAATATACATATTGTATTTTGCATTTTTAATTCGTTTTCAAGTAATTGAATTCCTCATTACCGAGAACCAAATTGAAATCATATCCCAATTATTTTATGCAAGAATAAACCATCTGTACATTCTAATACATTCCTCCACTCTATATCATGAAGTCCTGAGCTTTACACTCCTCTTTAATTCTTAAATCTTGTGAGCGAATATTGACGCCTGCGTGGTGGCGCCAGTCTTCGACTTCTGAATTCGCAGCAGAAAAACCTTTGTTAATTCGTGCGTTGAAAATTTCCAGGGGGATAAGCTGCGCTGGAGAATCGTGCTTCGCCAGCTTGCGTATGTCGCCTTAAAGTGCAACGTTGTGTTCCCTGGAATATTTTCGAGATACTATCGTTAATCCTAATGGATCTCGGGATACTTCATGGTGAACACATTATATATGTGAAGATTCACGACTAGTCTTTGTTTGTGTTTAAGATTCTCTTCCATCGCCTCCTGCGACGCAAGCTAGATTAATGTGTTTCCCTTATAGTTTAAGTTTTGAGAAATATTGAGATGACGTGTATTGTTTATGAGATTATATGCTCGCACAAAAAAGAGCTTTCCGCGTATCTTTCAGGAGAACACTCCGCAAGCTAATGAAACCTGGATTCAAAAACGAAGCAGACTAATTTAGAGTTCCGTGGAAGGTAGTACCTTATTTTCATCTTCAGATAATGTATGCATGTAATGAGAGTCAGCAATCACAGCGGAGGAAAAAAGGTGTGAATTCATTGAATTATTACACGAAGGCCTTTTGAGAAAAGTTACTGCCTAGGATATTAATTTAAATTTGTTTTCGTTGGGTTTTTTACCGTAATTTTTACGAAGAAATGATGAACTCTATCTCAATATTTCTTTTACTTTAAATATTAGAGTATTCGAATATTATTTAAATATTAGAATATTGAATACAATAAAAGGAATATTATTTAAGTTTAAGATTTCCTTTAGGTTAGTATATCTTTTTACTTAAAACTCTTTAAATTTACTTTGCTTTACAAAATAAGCTACCGAGTGTTGTAGTAGCATGGTACTAACGACTCCATGAATCAAACAAATCTGTATAGAAAACTTTACGAACATTAAATAAAGAGCCCCTAAGGTACCATCTCTTACTTTTGTTGACCTTCATAGATATCTTATTGCTTTTTATGAGGTGGTTGTCCCTGATATGACCGTTTCTCCACGATTTTGTAGCCGCCATTTCCAACAGATTCAGAACCGTTTTGTTTTGATCGTTGTCAGGGTAATAAAATTAAATAAGAAATATGAATTTCACAAGAAAATACGTTTATTGCTCAAAAACATTAGACTATTTTGTGGGAATTCTAGAACAAGTGCGGATGAATTGGCATTGGCCACGCTTGCTCTATGTCCTATGTGTCCTACGTCGTATGTGTCAAATAAGTGGTTAGTTGGTTACTTCATTTAGGAGGCACCTTAGTAGCCACATTTGAAGCAGATAGGCTTTCAAGAAAATCGTTTGAGTATGAACCACACATAAAAGAAACCGCCATAAAAGACAACATCACTTCAAACGATTAAAAAGTGTATTGAGTGAGATAGTTTCTATGAAGTGTTTGGAAAAACTTCTTAAAACGAAGACGACTTAACAGAAAAAATAAAAAAGTGCGGACAAAAACACAAACTTGTAACTGCAGCCATGTTCCTCGACATGGATGATTGTGAAATAATTATGTGACAGTGTGTTACGAGACTCCCTTCCTGAATGCTGATGCAGTATTGTAGATTGATTTGGAGATCATGTTCTCAACCTAATGATATTTTACATAATACATATGTGTTGTGACTATTGCACCGATCTTTCTCGACCTTCACTTCTCGAATCGCAAAACTAAGAAAGCCAAGAAATGACGTCCTCGCGCCGAAATAATCCTATGTTACACTGTTTGACAATCCTTAAGCTCATCACCAGATTCAGCGTCTATGAAATTGCTACGCCAACGGTATAGCGTTCCTCACAACAGCTCGTCTCTCGCACGTAGCGCTCCAAAGACATCCCTTGCGCGCATCGCAGACGGACAGCCGGCGCCTATGCGACTCCAAGCGCCCCGCCTCGCCTTCAATGGACGTTAATTCCTCTGATTGGCGGACTGCAAACAGCACTCACCCTAATGCCGCGGTCTGCGCACCGCCGTCGCCCACCGACCGCCTCCCACGGCTCCGCGACCGCGCTTAGACTTATGCAGACGACACAGGAGCATGCGAGCGCGAGAGCAGGCGCGGGCGTCCGACGAGTCGCAATTTTGAAGATTGCCTGCAGGGAGCGCCCGTCGTCATGCATCAGCGCCGCAGTTTTGTCTCGGAGGGCGCCAGAGCGCCGCCGCCGCCGCCGCCGCCGCCGCCGCCGCCGCCGCACCGCGCCACCCCGGCGAACGGCTTTGTATTTGCATTCAGAACGGGGACGTTGACAAATACCGCCTCTAAGAGTTTGCATTCGACTTCAGGCAAACTTGTAAATAGTTTTACTTTCCTGAGCCGTGGAGTTGGAACCAAGGTGGTGTTTTTTTTTATCCTGTTGAAGGTGTATTGGCCTGTGCAAGGTATTAAAATTTGTTGAATTTTGTAGGGATAATCGTTGCGTTTATTGTAAATGAAGATGTTCGTTCGTGTCCAGGCTTGTTTATTTTCAATTGTTTAAATTACTTTCACCGATTTGCATCCATCTTCATTACTAATGAACAACACTAAAATTTTAAAAGACGCCACGTTTTTGTTTTATAGTGTGATAACTAGTAATATGTTCAGCAATCAAAAATTCTTTTGAAAATATACCTTTATTAAAACTATTCATTTTCTATCTTTCGTTGTTATATTATTTTCCTTGTTTTATTTTTAGAACTCTATTCCTTCATCAGATATGTAAAAAATAATATGCATATCTCTTCATTTAAAAATTTGCATTGATTATTATTGAGAGGATACTTCTTAAAATATGAAATAAGTTCTATCGAGTTAAATTGTTTTATATCTTTCTAATGTTATTGCGACTGTATTATTGCACAATTTTCTATCTTACTCGTGTTTTGGATCCAGTGACTTTTTTGTCTCTCATGGAGTTTCCGTAAGTTGAATCTAGCCCTTTGAGAAACACTGCTGTAAGCCACAAGCTGTGGAGCGTTTTACAGGCAGTTGCTTGCACACTTAGCCAATACGGTCGCGTAATAAACTCGAACGCCGGTCCGCGCACTCACCGAACGCCACATTGGCCGTTCTCGCTAAAAACAGCTGAACAGACGCATCGGAACTGCGCGAAACGGCAGCGGAACGAGCAAGCAAAACGACCGCGATATACAAGTGAATTTCTGAGCGCGCGCGGCGCCGCCCAACTTCCCGTCATTACCAGAAGTTTCCCGTTCGGCCTCGGGCGACGGGACGGCTGCGCGTGCAGGGAGAGCGGGAGGTTAGAAGGGCCCAGCGGGAGAAGGAGGAGGCGGGGAGGGCGGCGAAGGGGGCGGGCCCCTCTGCGGCAGTGATCAACAACACTTACCCTGTGCTTGGAGCGTGTGCCGGGCAATCTCCGCCCCCCCGCCCCCCTTCGCGGCCCACCACCCCCTGCACCGCTGATTTCTCGTTCCTACTTTCTTCGTGTATGTTCATTAGGTCCTTTCACCTTTGGCGTTTTCCATAGTTTTTTTTGTTTGTTTTTTTTACTAGTTTTGTCTTTTCTTCTTACTGCATGTCTGATTTCTTTTATCTACGTTCTTCGCGTATGTTCATTAGGTCCTTTCGCCTTTGGCGTTTTCCATAATTTTTGGACTACTTTTGTCTACTCTGCTTACTGCACCTTTGAATTCTCGTATTTACTTTCTTCACGTATGTTCATAGGTCCTTTCGCCTTCGGCGTTTTCTATCATTTTTGACTACTTTTCCGTACTCTACTTACCGCCCCTCTGATCTCTAGTATCTACTTTCTTCACATTCGTTCATTAGGTTCTTTCGCATTAGGCGTTTTCCGTCATTTTTGCTCCACTCTGAGCAACTGTACTCAATTAATATTACTGTACTATTAATATTACGCTTCTCATATTCACCACCCCTTGATTGCTGAAATTCGCATGCAACCAATAGTGATAATTATTTCCTCGAATCCTTCTTCGATGTAAGTGCATTTCATATACCCTCATCCACAGCGGAATTCGTTCTCCACTTCTCCTCCGGTATGTCTCGTTTTGCATTTGCCCCCTTTTTTATGCCATTCCCTTCCACTTCTCTTGTTATTCATTCTCTATCTCATCCCCTTCATGGACCCTATCCTCGTTTTGCAATATTTCCTTGGAGCTCTGCTAGCTCCCGATATCGAACGACAGCTATTATCGCTGGTGGCCTGCGAGGTCGATGCCACCAACGCCCTACGCGCGCCCTCGGCCGGCTTTCACGGCGGCGGGTCCGCCGACGAGCGGCAGGGGCGGCAAGGGCGGCACTCGCCTCCCCCGGGCGAACCTTCCAGAGGCGCCGGAGTAATTCCTCTCGCTTCTCCTGAAAGGCCTCGCCCCAGCGCTGGCCCGTGCAATGCCCGCTCGGCCTTGCCACGAACTCTCCCTTTCGGCCGCTGGAGTACTCTCGCGGTTGCGGAACAATTGGAGGCAATTGAATCGCGTTTATCGGCAACGCCTTCTATTGGACAGACGCTCAATTCCGCGGCATCTACACTGCGGTAGGCAGGTAGAGCGAGAAGCTAGGAGTCGTTTCGGCAGATTCATTACGATGGCCAAGGACTGCTCACGACGCAATTCACTGGGTAGTTCGAATGAGACTTCATTATGTTCTCTTGTTTACGGCAGGTTTGTCTTGAACATTTCACGTTTCATGGCTTTCAAGTGACAATCGAAGTTATGCAATATGTAGACAGCTGTGTTTAAATGAATTGAGTCGTCCGTAGGAATGTCATTCAGTTTCTTCATTTTGGATTTTTTTTCTAATTATGAAATTGTACAATTTTCTAATTAATTTCTTCTAAAGATGTTGTCAAGGTTTGGAGATGTCTGTAGGTAGAGATGTAGATTTTTGTGGTGAATGACAAATAAACAAACAAACATGGAATTTAATATCTGACAAAGTAAATGATATACGGTGCATTTTAAACTTTATTTTTTAAATTATGTCTGCCCTAATTCTAATGTAAGAAGCTGAGCTGCGTATTTAAGAAATAATAAGTTTACAGTTAGTGATTTTGCAGAATTACATATTACGTACACAGCGTGCGGATTTTCTTCATGCTCTCCTTACTTGTAGAAATAGAAGTAAAGTATTGTAACTTGCGAAGAAATTAGGATCATTTGATACGTCCGTGATAGATTATTCATCAGTTTTGCCTCCAAATGATGACAGTGAGCTTGCTTGCCGGTGCCTCACATTCTCCCTTCCAAATAACGCCACACACGCCATCGTTAGCCAATCAACGTCGAGGACGCCTCCAATGTAGTGAAATGGGAAAAGTTTGTTGGAAACCGTCGCAATCTCGGCAGAAATACGGTACACGCACTGCACTCCACGCCACGCCTAGGCGATTTAGCGCCCACGCATTCTTTCCACTCGACAAACTCCAATCTACACAAACTTTTTTACGCGCATCCTTGGAATTGGGTTAAGGACGGCCTTAATGTTTGATGCGGTCGGCCTTGCACGCAAGCGAGTTGTAAGCTGGCGCCCGTCCCTTTTGAGTGCGGAATCTCCACTCTCCCCCGCCGCCCACCCCGCCCACGCCGCCCACGCCACCGAAATGGAATTAGGCTCCCGTCGCGGCTGCAATGTCCGCCAACCCCTTCTTTTTAGAGCTACTTGTTTGTGATGGAACGGGCCTTCTTTAATGAGTAATGCGCCCTCGGGGAGTTTCTGCGATAATGAGCAGGTCGCGAACGGATTAAATAACGTCTATGGGAGCGACACAAACACGCGCCATCTTGTGCGCATGTGTGTTTGCCTAGAGATGCAAAAGACCGACCACTCCGGATTATTAAAAGATTTTTGTTCTATTTAGTTTTTCCTCTTTCAAAGAATGATATTATACGAAACTATTTGTTTTGTACTCTGTGATATTAGAAGATAAATACAGTACCATGAGTAACAGTTGTCCAAGATTGAAAGAAGGAAGTGCGAAAGACTTTCAGTAGACCGTAACTATATTCAGTGCATGATAATTTCTTATCTTTGAAATCATGACAAGCGAACTATTGACAAATTATATACCTGAGCAATAAACCCCTAATAATAAATTGACAATGTATACTAGAAGTTACTTCTGGAAAGAAAAATCATAAATTATGAAGCGTTTCAGTTTCCCACAACGCTAGTCTATGTAGGATGTTCAAACTTTAGTTCAAATAGCTATGGTTCCGATTATGGTAATGTAAAATATCCTCTTAAAGTCATCGCAGCAGGAAACGCCAAGGACTCGTGGCAGTATTAGATATTGTTACTGTATTTCTATCTTGTAGTTATATAAAAAAATGACAGCACAATCTATGAAGAACGTGTTTGTATTCTCGTGAATGGGAAACAGGAAGTTGGAGAGTTGCGAGCTACGCACCAATTCCTTTTTTGTACTCTGCACGGAAAAGCCCTGTCTGCCCTTGCGCCCCCAGAACCTCCCTCCCTTGCCTATGACTTGTGACCCCACTTAGCGGCGCCATTTTTCAACGTTCGAGAACGCAAAGATTAATGCAGAGGAAGTTTCTGACTTAACGGGTTTTGTGGGTGGAACTCCGAAGATTTTTTCGCGCCGGATCGTCGCGAATCTTCCCCATTAGCTTGGCTCGTTTTCAAGTCGTCTCCGAAAGAAGATAAAACTTCGATTACCTTGCAATATTTCTGAAAATTACTCCGGCTTCTGGGGCGACAGACGCCCCGCCAGCTTGGCAGGGGAGGGCGACACCGACTTTTCCCGAAACGCCCCAATACCTCTCTGCTAGAGAGGTTTTACAGGGGCGTCCTGTGATATACGAGCCGCGATATACGGTAATGGGAAATACGAAGGCAAGGGCTCCTTTGGCATTTGAGGAGGAGGAAAAAATACGGAAATACGTTTCCAGTTCGATACGTACAGCTTTTGTATTCAAATAAGGTAAACGTCTTCGTGCCCGTTACTATCCCTTTGTGGAATGCGCTTTCCTGTTTGTGAAAAATGAGTTTTGCTCTGCAGAGATGCAGTATTATGGTGTTTTATTCGACATTTCCGTTGCAACGCGCAAGGTAAGATATGTGGTTCAAACTGAACCCAAGAGCCTTTCTAAAGAAACCCTAATGCGAGAAGGGATTGTGAGACTGTATGAGTGTAGATATTTGGCACGCGTCGGAGTTTGTGCCAATTCAGTTTCCTCTTGAGAAAGGATCTAGAGGGAGCTTCGCGTTCTTGATGATAAATGGATACTCTTATTGGAGCCGGGAGTCGTATCGACGCACTCGGCGTAGTGCTGCCTTTCCACTTGACTTGGCCCGCGTCTGCTTCGTTTACGGGGAAGCGAATCGGCAGGTCTGTCGACCTCCATCGTTCGCGAGCGTCGAGATCTCGAGAGAGGAGTTTCACGACGCCAGAACATTGCAAAAACATTTGCCTGTATAAAATACGTATCAACTACAATCTTAAGCTTCATGTAGAATAAACACATTACTTGTAGAGTTTTAAATCAACAAAAAAATATATTTTCAGGGGAGGGGGAATATCAGTGTTTCGTCGTGCGTCAACATTCTTGTATATTGTAAAGAGAATTGTTGGTAGTTCATTGCATTGGTGGACCTTTTGTTTTAAATTAACAGGTTTCAACCTGTTGAATACTCGTTCCTGCATCTTTCATTAATATTTTTTGTGTAAAAAAATATGAACCTTCAAATTAAGTAACTCTTTGTGACTTCCTTACTTAAAGTTTCTGCTGCCATATATTGAATTCTCTGCAACACACGTAGAAGGATCTCGTTATAAAGCTTCGTAGAGACAATCAATTAATCACTGGTGACGAATTCTGTCACACGGGTGCCGAACTTTCATGCTTGTTATTAATTTGTCGCGTTTGAGACAGCGTGACGCTGCTTTTGGTCGTGAAAAATGATAAATCTATTTTTCTTCCTGTCCTCTCACTCAGAAACAAGAACGATATATGGTTGAGCACTCCGCGCAGTTGCCTGACCTAAAACTTGGGGGAAAGAGGGTTTTCTGAAGATGGAAACGCAATAATAGAGCATATGCGAAAGAATATTGTCAAATTGTATTTCAGTCACTGGCTTATACTCTGAAACCAAATATTTTAGCACAAAAATATGAGGAAAATTTTATTTTCCCTTCACTTACTGAAGTTGTTAATGTAACCTATTAGTTCAAAGAATCAACAGTATGTGCCATGATATTAAACTGCTCATTCATGTATAGAGAAAAAAATATAATAAGCAGTGTTACAGAAACATTTGGGACCAGTAGAGACTCCACTGAAATCGATGTGAAGTGAAAAAGTGTTTAGGTCAAGTACTTCTTGCACGCTACAATGCTAGCACGAAAGTTGAAAATGACCGTCCCACCTCATACAACGATCGTTGGTGACCCCAACCAATACTCTACTTTCTACTGGTTGAAGTTTACATGTTATTTAGTGATCTGGAAATAATTGGTCATTTCATTAAGGTAATTAAGAGAAGATACTTCGTTGCTTCTTACCCTGCTGCGAGACCTGGCCCGGAAGATAAATGTGTGAAAATATGAAGTTTCTAAAATGAATTAGAAAACCTTTCTAGAAAATAAGCTGTTAAAATGAGAACGAAGATTTGCATGCTGTTCTATATTCACATTCAGTTACATCTTATTTTCTCTTTCGCTTAATCGCTACGAAATATTTGGTTTCCATTGAGAACTGTAAACACTAGCCGACCCACAGCTGGCTAGAAAAAAAATTTCAATATTAAAACCATGCAAACCAGAACATCTGTTCTTCTATTCCAGTGCATACTTGAAATAGCTCGTGTGTGTGTGTGTATGTGACAAAGGCAAAAATCGCGCTGCACGAGCCAGCGATGGCTTCTTGACCTCGCGCGACGGCCTTGGGGGTGGATTGGTCGGCAGAGGGGGAGGAGGGGGCGGTGCCGGCTGGGGCTGGCGCCGCCCGGGCCGGGTCGCGTGACGAGCCGCGCACTGCTGCGACCGCGCTGCGCGCTCCGTGCCGCCGCGTACCACGCTCGCACCGCCCCCCGCGGCGGAGACGACAACGATTTTGCGACTCCAGCACAGGCTCAGGCCTAATGGACGCCCCCGGCCGTCGCGCGCGCCGCGGCACGGACTGCGCGGCTGGGATCCTTTTCCAAGAGCTTTTTTTTTTTTTTTTTTTTGTCGTTCTTTTAAGAGGTTTTAGTTTCGTGTGAATGGACTAATGCGCATTAGGAAATGGTGTGGGAATTATGTTTTCAATACTTGTAGAATTATCAGACATAGTCTCATCATATGAATATTTTATTGCAGCAAGGGTTTTCAGATACATTGCTGACATATTTTGTGCTACAGTTGTGAAGAAATATATGTAAATTGAAACATTACAGATAATATTTTATTAATTAAAATATTTTATTTAAATAAAATAAATATACTAAATAAAATGACACCTAATTTTTTTATATTTCAATTGCGAATTCGGTTTCTTCTTTAGTGCAGCACTGAAGATGACCGCTATTAAACCTAAACACCTATTTGCAATAAATCTTAATAATGATACTATGTTTGATATTTCCATACCTGTATGCATTACGTAACAAAGCCTAATCTCATTTTTGGTGTATGTTTATTGTACCAAATTAGTCGATCTCTTGTTAGATATTTTTATGAAATGTCTAGGCCTGGGAAACGCACAAAATCCAGACACAATAATACATTTAAGCACATGTTTATCTGCAACAATCGTTCCATCTCAATCAAACCGACGGAAACTAATAATAGTTTATGCAATCCAATGGTGTTAACAAATTCAGTGTCGTTTACGACAGAAAAGACCTGCGTCGCTCTCCTCCTTTACAGAATTTGAAGGGGAAAAAACTGAATTAAAGTTGAAACAAATTTGGAATAAAACATCCTTATACCGCTTTGATGGTACCCCCGAATCTAAAAGATTATATCCTTTCCTTCCCTGTTCACTAGAAGCAAAACTGACACGTGTTTGTTCACCTAGAGAAATGATAAATGACTTGTTTTCACTTAAACAGGACCTTTTTATAACTCAAGTCACGAGAACACTTCACTCGGGAATTCAACATTATCCAGTTGTAGTTTTCAGTTAGTAAGAAATTTCTTGTTTAATATTCTTACTTTTGAAGGACCTCATTAAGGTAGTTCATGCTCATTATGATTTCTGTAATTTACAAGTCGATTTACGATAAGTATGTGACATCCAATATTATTGTAAATGTGCTTTACTGTTTTCTTAAATGAAACTTTTCCTGCTAAATTCAGGCGTTGGTCATTTTCTTTCGTAAGTTGTCTAAGTGTGGCAATTGTTTTGTGTTTTTACGCAAATTTTATTTTTACACTTATTTTGAGTATTTTTAAAACCTTGGGATAATTTATAAAACACATAAATAGTGTATGCTCAAGTTGTTACGGGCAGATTACTGTAATGCAAGTTTATGCCAAAAGAAATTCAATCTCTCGAACACCATTTCACGGTTCTGTCAGCAAACATCATCAATCTGCGTCAAAGAATTGAAATTACAGCTGACTGGTACGCCAGCCCGAACAAGGCATAAATAGTACATAAATCTAGAAAAAGAATTCTTCTCTCTTCTGCTGTTTTTCTGGTTCCCGCAAGTTTTTCAAGCGTAGAGATTCGAATTCATGGATGAAATGCTTTGCTCACAAACACTGATACTATTTCTGAACCAACAAAAAATGCATGCGTGTAGAGACAAATAAACTGAAACAGAGATTTTGCTGTAAAGTTTACAATTTGTGATTTCCAATTCATCCTCGTGATGTTCCATCAAAGGTTATTGGGTATGAATAATCCCATAATATTCAGAAACATGTAATCCCATTTAGTATTCATTCAATTCTTTGTATTCTGTTCAGTGTATAACAATGTCATAAAAAGTACTTGAAAACTGTGGAAACTTATTACTCAATAGTTTGTTTTGACGACAATGATCTAGTCACATTGCTCTATTAATATTGTTGGTATACATTCGGTGGATCGAATTGCTTTTATATGCTCACCTAGCTTAGTACCCGACGTTGCTCGGCGAAATTATCATAATCGCCTGTCAGGGAGGTCCACCCGCTCCCCCATCTTCCTCGTCCCGCCAAGCCCGGGTTCTCTGTACGCCCTCTACTCCCCCCGCTTCCCCCCCCCACCGGTAGACACGTTTCTCACAAGCGGTCTCTCTTCGGACCCCTGCCTACTTCGCTCAGCCGGGTTTCGCGTCGCCCAGCAAAACTTCCGCCTAGATGCATTGCGAATTGCATTGAACTAAATTTTGTAAAAATCAAAATGACATTTCAGGATATAACAATTTAATTACAATATTCAATTCCTACTCTCCCCTCGCTAATGTCACGTTGCCTCGCGTTACCTTGCTGTTTCGTATCACAAGCATTACATTAACGCTTCCAATTTCCGCGTTCGAATTAAAACGTAAAGAAGAAACCGTAGGAAAAGTAATTTCCGCTCTCTCAGTTCACAAAAGCAGACTTCGTACATCAAGCACAGCACGACACTTTAAGAACGGCTTTCTAAAGCTTTTTCAACGTGTAACCGTTTAAAGATCATTACATTTTTACGTTAATATTTCATTTAAAAAGTAGTAGTTGTTTTTGTTTTAGGTAACCGTGTGAGAAATGAAGCAACTATTAGCGATCGAAAATAATTTACGATTTCACACAAAATATCTATAAATTGTTTCATTGCACATTTTCTACCATTAATTAATATTTCTTCACTAAATGTGCAATAATCAGGTGAGTTTAGGTTGGCGTAACATAGAAATAATTAAAACTGAGATGGTCGCTGTATCGACCGGGAGAGCGCGGCGCGAGCACTATATACGATAATATGTACAAAATATTAAATTAATATAAAGTTCAAATAGTGTATGATAATGAATAAGAAGAAGAAGGAAAGTATGCACATCGAAATATTTCCTTTTGCATTACTTTTGAGTCGGAAAGTTTTCAATGCAATTTACACACATCAGCAACTGCAAATGGAAGAATTGGAGTCATATTGCACTCGATGACACACTTCCTCTAGACTAGAGTCGACCTGCAGTTGCTTGCAATTCGACGGTTTCATGAAGGCTGCTTCTGTTTATTCATTATATTAATTTCGTCAGCTTTGGCAGTAATTGAAATCTGTGGTGCTTTGAGAGTTTTTAAAGGTTTTGAACTACCCGTTCATTTAACTCGAAATATGAATTGGATAATTTTCTTTTGATACCTCGAAATTAAGTGATATTTCTTCAATAAATGTGCAATAATCAAATGAGTTTAGGTTGGCTGACCGACCCAGTTAGATTATTTTCTTTTGATACCTCGAGAGGTCCGTAGTTCTTGGTATATAAACAAACATTGGAGAAAAAACGTTAATAAATATAACTTCCAGCGCCAGTACTCCGTTTCAGCTACCACTACTCTGTTTTCCGTCTCCCAGCAATGCGAGCAACGACATCCCTCCCTTTCCCATCCCTGCCCTCGCGTTGAGCTCACTCTGCAAGTTGCAGCCAGATAACCGATGCTGCCCACTTCAGCATGCCCTAGTTTAAATAGCTCATAGTATTTACGAGAGTGCAAACTTTTCATAATAATCCGCAGTTTGTGTGATTGAACTTGTCAACTACGAAACTTTAATCCAGTTGACATTATTTGTGTCAAATTGAAAGAGAAAATTTATCAATTAGAAAACATGATATCAACTTTTACAAATTGTAAGTTGGAGTGAACGAGTATTACGAGGAAAAGACACTTTCAAAAACACACAAATGATCGATGTTCTTCATGGATATGAGGCGAGCAAGTGCTCAACGTCGACAGAAATGACTTTCTGCTTTTGTATTTTGCGTGCATGTGAAATGTTTTGCTTGTAAATTGCATAGAGTACATGAGGAATTTAATTATTTTCGTCTAGTATTTCCAGAAGTCTGCTATTTCACCGAGAAAAACTTATTTTGGGAAATGTATTAATTTCGAAGCTGTGCTTTCCATCTGATCATGAAAAATTTGTTCATATTAAAGTCTGCATCACTTTTTATTCCTCTTTCCAAATATTGAATAGATTTTATTTCATGATTACCTTTGAATTCGTGAAAGTAAAAACACAAGCCAAAAACATGAAAATGAATACCACTATACAAATGAAAACTGTCAGTTGATATTTATATATTTGAACATGAAAGCTTAAATTCGAATCGTGTGTGTCTCGCTGAAACCTCAAAGAATAACATATTACAATCTACGATTCTTCTTCTGTTTTCATTGCGCAAAAGGAGATAATAAAGTTGAAATTCCTGACAGCTTGCGTGCTTGCTCAGCGGTTGTTTGTACGTAAACACGTCGCTGCGTCGTCAACTGCACCGTAAGCGTAATTAGGAAAATGGCTGGCGCCCGCACACGCGTGGTTTCGAGTGCGTAGGAGGCGCGACGGGGCGCGCGATGCTTAGGCAGCCGAGGCGGGAAAGCGCGGTGCGCCCCGCCGCACGGCAGGCGGGGCGGCGCAGTAAATATATCGGAAGGCGGAGCTTGAGCACGCGGCGGCAGAGGCAGCGACGGAGGCGGTGGCAGCAGCGGCGGCATCGGGCGGCATCGGCGGTGGAGGAGGGGGAGCGAGCGGCGGCAGCGGCGGCGGTAGCAGGGACGGCAGCAGGGGCGGCGGCGGCGGCGGCGGCGGCGACGACGGGGTTGAAAGAAGAGGAAACGACGGTGACGGGGTTGGAGAAAGAGGGAACGGCGGCGGCGGATACGGTGGAGGAGGAGGTATCGGTAGTAGCTGCGGTGGCGGTATCGATGGCAGCGGTGATACCGGGCGGCGGCAGCGGTGGCGGAGGCGGTTACGGTAGTGGCAGAGGAGGAGGAGGCGGCGGTGGCAGTAGGGAAGACGGCGGGGACAATAGTGGTGAAGGAGGAGGCAACGAAGGCACGGTGGCTGAGTCGTGGAGCGTTGCGGTGAGCAGAGGCAGGGGAGTATGCGTAAGGTCGTATTTATGAGGCGAGGAAGTAATAATTACTCCCGCTCTCTGGGCTGTCTTCGCCCACGTCTGTCTTCGCCCCTGCTGCCTTCATCCCCTCATGGTCGCTCTTGCTGCCTCTATTCCCTTCCATATTATCTCCCTCCTCGGTTACATGGTTGTCTTTATTTGACGAAGCGTGTACTACATGTTATTACATTAGTAATTTCTCGGGTCGATAGTTCCATAACCTTCAGCAGTTTTCGAAAATCACCCTCCGTACCTTTGCCCTACTTACCTGCAAGATGTTCTTGATCTGCTTCTCGAATTGACACTCGGGTAAATATTCATCTCCATCAAGACCACAATCAGCGATTTTAACTGTTTATATGATAAATATAAACACCTACCATCATTTAACATCATTGCCACCCTCGTGACCAATCATCATTACAGCCACATTTCAATCTTCGGCCACTATATACACCCACGATCATCAAGATCCACCTCCACCATCCTCTCCATCTTCCCAAGAACTTCTTGCATCCACTTCTCGGGTTCCTGGATCATCGCATAATATCCTCCGCTGTCATCCTCCGTTCGTCCCAGAATACCGGTAGTGGCATCTTTGTCGCGATGGCTCCCAACTTCGACGCCGTCTTAGACCGTCCCCAGCGCCACCCCTCCCGCGTTGCTGTCTACTTCTACTACCTTCTACTATCAACGGCGGCGGTTTGGGCGATTCATTAGACGTGCCCTGTGTAATGAGGCCTCGGCGTTCCTCTTGCTCGCTTCCCCCTGCTTCACCGCGCCACCTTATTCCCCTTGGAGGCGTCTTTGGCATCTACGGCAGGGGTCGCAACCTGCAGCAGTCTGGCAGCATCTGTTTCTCTTGCATTTTATGATCAACAGATTGCTAGAACGTTTAGTATAAATTATTAATATTTTTGTGGTTTGTGCTTTATTTTTGAAATATGATGAACCATCAGTGTTAACTACCGAAATGCATTAATTGATTTCTGATTTGCAGGATATGTGAAGAATATATTTTTAGAATTACTGGCAGGGTAGTTAAATTCATCATTCTGTAAATCATTATAGCTTAAAACCTGACAACTAAAAAATACAAATTTTTAGTTACTTTATGTTGCCTTTATTTTATATATTTTTTAAATAATTGTTATTAGAGGAACCTCTTAACCTATCGATTAATTAGCGTGTAATATCTAACTATAATTTATTATTTATATTTGATTATTTAAACCTTGGTAATATTTCTAGTACTTTAAAATTTGTACATGTTTTTAGATGCCGTAGCTGTAGCAATACTGATGATGAGAAACGTTTTCCCGAATTTAGAATGGTTCTAAAGTTTCATATGTAGCAATAACAGAAATCATATTTATATTTTGGTTGTAACTTCTTCGATATATTCATCTCTAAGATAAGTTACCTCGAGATCTGGGCTAGACTTTCGATGATATTTTAAAGATTTATTGAAGAATTGATCCACTTTCACTTGGGATAATGTTTGACAGACAGAAGCGACGTAGATACTTTTTCATGAATTGTCATATTGATGTCAGTTTTCAGATGTAAGAATAGAGTTCTTAAAATGTATTAATCATTTTTCAAGACCAGTAACAATTCATAATTGAATATGTTCTAAGGAAGAGGTAACATGTTTTAACAAAGCTATGTCGTTGTACCAATGTCTCTTGAATCCAGTACTCGTTTTATTTTATTCGACAATATTATTATTATTAAACATGTTTGAGGTACTCTAAACAAATCTAATAAAAAGTCAGAATACTACGAATGTCTTATCGCAGACTTATTACTTTTTTATTTCGTGATTTCTTAAACTCTCTCATTAACATAGTAATAGAGTGAGCTATTAGCAAAAGCTAAATTGATGGTGAACTTCCGATTTAAGAGCAGATTCATATGTAAGAAGCTGAATTGCAATTTCAGCAATTGACTGCCTCACTAACAGGACGAATTGAGGCCTATGAAGGTCAAGACAACTCCTTAAAATGGTTCGCAAGCTTTTGAACAGATGGTGAGCGTGAGCCGTTCCCCTTGTAGGAAGGGGGTTACCGACCCCTGCGGATGCCGCTCGCAGAGCGCTTTCGAGCGATGTCGCCTCCGCTCCCGCCGCTGCGAGGCTCCAGCCCCCGGCGCTAACTCCTCTCGAATCTCATCCTCCCCCCCCCGGCGCCCCCGCCACGGCCAGCGCCTCCTCCAAGTTCGCGGGAAGTTGGCGGAAGAGGCGGCGGGGGGCGGGGAGCGTCGAGTGCGTCGGGGTCACGGAGCACTTCCGGTTGCCAGAGGAGTTTCGCGCGCGCTTGCGCTAGCTGCGGTCTGTTGTCGCTATTGGGCTGCGGGGCAGACGTTCTCAATGGGATGTCAATGCGCAGTGGGTCTGCGGATGCGAGGAATATAATGGGGAAGTGTATTACGGGATTTGTCGGTTAAACGGGGTGTGAAGACGTAACTTTGCTGAATGCACGCGTAGAATCTTGTGATCGTATTTGCTTCATCATTCAAAATTGCGTGCAGAATAATTGAAAAAAGTAAATTAGGTATGATCTAATTTGCAGTTTATGATAATCCCAACAACTGGACATGTAGCTACATAACGGTGGTTTTCATGCTAACAAACATCTTTTTCGATTGCACGGAGATCATACTCTAGAATGGTTTCGGTGCAATACGATAGTTGTGATTAAAAAACATATAATTCAACTGAATGATCCTTTAAACAGAATTATTAATAACCATTTATGATTAGTTACACTGAGATGTTTTAGGTGAAGAATGGTATCTTTGAATTCCGTACTATCTTCAATCCCTTATTGACAGTCATTAAAAAAGTAAAAGTTCCTGTTTGGGCTAGTTAATTGCACCGATAATTATTTTTATCATTAATATTATTTACACGCATTGCGCTTCAGTTTCAAATCTTGCTTATCAGGAAAAATACTAGGGAAGTGCACTTTGTGCTTTTTCCTGAGAGCGCGGAAAAAGGTCGTCGGACGTTTAACAGGGAAGCCACTCTCCACCCTCCTCCAACCCCCTCTGCGCCTGCGCCCCCCTCCTCGGAGTCTAACGAAAAACATATTTCGTCCGCTACGTTAAACGAGGTGACGCCGGCGGGCGGCAGGGGGCTGCGCGGCGCTTCCCTTGTTCAATTAAATCCCGCGCTCCGAATGAGCTAAAGAGAGCCCGCGTGGCTGATAAGACCTCTGGAGCCTCTCGCGCCACGCAGATAAAATGTCGCGGCGACGTTTATTCGGAGGACGGCCTGCCATACCCGTTATCGCGGGTGATTTAACGGGGCGTCTGAACAAAACGCGGCGCTCTTATCGGGCGTGGCCGCGACGACGCCCGCCGGAGAGGTCGGTTTAGGGGGGGAGGGGGGGGGAGGAGGGGGCGGGGCGAAACTGGTCGCGAAAGGGGACCGCCAAGTACGGGCCAAGGGCTGGAAGAAGCGGGTTGGTTGAGGTAGAAATGGAGAGAAACGAGAGAAAACGGTGAAGCGGACTGAGGAGATAAACAGTGTGAAACGCGGCAAGGTGAGAGACGCCGAGAAAGGAGCGAGCGCAGCTAAATGAGAGTGGAGTCCGTGTTTGTGCAGACCAAACGGTGTGGTGTCGGGTGTAGCACCGACCGTTTCAAGGGAAGGCGAGGTCGCGAACTTTAACAGGCGCGGCGTCGTCGGAATGAACGAGTCAACACGAGAAGCAAAATAGTGGAGGTGGGGTGAGGTCAAAGCGAGGAAGCGGTTGGGGGACGGGAAACAGGGCTGGGCGTGGGCACCCACGGCGCATCTGGACTCCCCCTCGTAAAGTCTCGGCGCTCTCGCTTGTTTACGCTGAAGACTGTTGTGTCTTGGCGTCGTAAACCTCGCCTGCGGGAGGGTGGGAGGAGGGTGGCCCAAAAATTTACTTTTAACGCCGACTTTTAAAGTTGTGCCTGGCTCCTGCCGCCAGTTACGTGTTGCATTTTCTCTTGAGATTTAAAATCTTTGCGAAAATAGAGCTGTGATGTGGTTTATACTTGACATTTTTATCGGCTAAGTGCACTTCGACAACTTACCTACTTGAATTCTTTCTTCTTTCTTTTTTTCAGCTTCGTTAATGCTATCAGGAAGTAATGAAGGTACTCTCTTGCTCTTAAAGTTTGGGTGAATAATGTATTTTCCAATGAGTCAGAAAATTAGTCAAAACGTTATTGATAAATGTATTGAAAACTTTATTTACAGAATTATAATACACTACTAACCTGCGGAAGAAAAGATGTGCTGAACAAAATTATACAAAATGGTTTTCCAAAAAGTAGCATACGCATTTCTTCTGAACAACAAACATTATACAAAATAAAATTGTCTCGTGAGTCACTACTATAAATTAAATATTTTAACAAAATCAGTCTTCACAAATAGAGAAATACGTAGAACAGTTTTTATACAGTACAATAGTTTTGGAAATAAACTATACTGTATATTCATGAACCAAAAGCGTTTTTGTTCCTAAAGGCGACACGTGAATCGTAAATATTTAATGGCGGGCGAACTCTTCCAAACAGAGAGAGAGAGAGAGAGAGCAGGCTTCCACGTTCGGAGTCAGTATTACGCCCTGAGGAAGGTCGCAGAATGGCGGCGGAAAGGTCGGCACATGTGCATTGGACGCGGCGTCTCATGGACAGCCAGGTACTAGTCGCGCAACTTTTCGTGACGTCTCCCAGCGCGGGGTGCGGGCAGAGGACGTTACTGCTGACGACACATCAGACAGGTGTTGCCAACAGTAAGATTATTAATACTATTCGCGTCTCTTTTGCTCGTAATACATCAGGATATTATAGACGATAAAATAGAACAAATAATAAAGTATCAATAGCAACCACAAGTGAAAATAATTAATGATAATATTGCTTATTAATGAGATATGATATTAGTGTATGAACTGAATTTTCATTTTATGAATAATTTGAATCATCGTTTGAATCTGAAAGCAGCGGTAGGCAGCCCTGATTATTTTGCCATGCCATTCCGTGTGATACCAAGTTTTTGACCGGGCCTTGCCGAGTCGTGCTGGGTTGAGCACTAGGGAGCTCAGACGTCAAGAAAAGTTTCGCGACTAATACATACTTTTCCACACAACCTGCTCGTCACATGACGTCAGCTGTGTCGTAAACAGTGACAATTCTGTCGTATGTGCAATATGAAGGTAGAATAAAAAATTGGATTTTTCAGGCGAAATAGAATTTCATTTATTCTGTACTCTTCCCGAGTTTTTGGTTGTCTAACGAAAACATAGTCACCTCTCAGAAGCCAGGAGACTGCATAGTTTTCTTTCAATGCATGCGTGCATTTGAAATTAATACTATGCTTTTCAGAATGTTGAAACATACCCCTCGGGTTTCTTGACATTAAATTTTTATTTCAAGTGTTTAAGTTAAAAAAGTAGACAATTGAAATGAATAAGATGACTGTGATTTGATAAAGGATCAGGAAATCACGTATTTTTAAATAAGAAATAAGTTCAAATAAATACTATTTGCATTGGACAGCAGAGTTCATGTTACAGCTGTGAGAATGCTCTTGAAAGTAATTAATGATCCATAAACCCATATTCGTTTCAAATTGATTGATAAAAATGACGCTTCCAATTTGAACTTTTCTAATATTCGTAATTTCGGCAGATCGTAGCATCACACAGATTAAAACAATATATAAAATTGATCATCAACATTAATTTTATTCCTAACTTCGTTAACGATATTGTTTTTCCCGAATTTCATTCAGCAAAATAAATTTTGTTTGGCAGCCGTGAGACGTGCGTTATCCCTTGTTTTTCTTGGGTGTCACCCTGCATGCGTCCGTCGTTTTATATTGGGCCATTATCGTGCGACACGCATCTGGCACGGAACCCAAACAGCAAGTGACGCCCCGTAGCAAGCCGAGCGCGCGATGACGGAGCGCCTCACCGCACCGCCCATCCGTCTCGCGACCACGCACGCCATTTTTCACAATTTTCCTCTCAATCTAAGCGCTGCGACACAGTACAGTGGGCCAAAATGATCTTCATGGTTCAAAAACGTCTTCGACCAAACACAGCTTTATATACTGGAAGTTACAACAGTTCTTCGAGCACAATATTTGATTGCAATTACTAATCAGAGTTAACAGACTAGAGTACAGTAACATCAAAGCTAACATTAGTAACAAAAATTATTAGCCAGGAAGCTTTTTCAACGTAAATTAATTTGATCAATTCAAAAATCTAGCTAAGTGTAGTCAACCAATTGATGATCTTAAGATAATGAAAATTTCAAAAAACCAAAATTCTTCATAGAACTGTATCAAAAAGAACCATATCAGTAAATAATGATTATGTGATATATATTATCTTACGAGACACGGAGAAATAATGTAAATAATGTAACTGATATCTTCAAAATAAAATTAATAGTTATCAAATTTTATCCTCAATATTTTAAATAATTTACTTGAAATTAGGTAAAATATAACTTGGCCTTTATATGGCCCATTTAGACCCACTACGCCCTCCCGCAGCTGTCATGCTGCCCGTTATGGCCTCATCGTGCGATGGATGCCATTAGGCTTATTGGCATGGCCGTCGCACGACGCGACGCCCTGTCAGCGATGGGACGCAGGACGGCGTGGCGTGGCGGACGCGAAGACAATGGGAAGGCTGAGGGCTGTAAGAAAAAGGGAGCGACGCGACGATGAAAAGTGGCACGGGTAGCTGAGAAGCGATGAGTAACGTCGCTCATAATGATGTTTCAGGGGAGGACGTTTTAGAATTTGCTTCTGTTGAAAGAGGAAGTGAATGAGAATGGATTAAAAGTTGTTTTTTCGTGAAGTGTAAAATGTGTGAACAGGTGGATATCTATGTTTAATTATAAATTACCTGCAACCAATTACCTAGTAGGGAATCAGATTTAGAATCAGAAAGAGATGAATTTCATTGAAGTGTCGTGTAACAGCTGCTTTTATTAATATGTCATCGCTCTGCTCCTGTGCTGATTCCCGGTCGGGCTGACGATTGTTTTTAAGAAAATGTTGTAAGTCTCGTGTTTTAAGTTTATAAATAACCAAATTATATCTATAATTATTTTTAGTTATATTTTAATTGCACACAATTATCCCCTGATCTTCGTATTTCAAAAACGAACGTACATTTCTCTATTTTCAAAATATATTTTCTTAATTTGTAATCCTGTGTAATGTATACGTATTGAATTATACACACAAACATTATTTTGCAATTACCGAGTTATGTGAAACATCTATAAAACGATTTCCATGGATCAAGACTTGCAGAGATATATCAAAACTGGACGTACGTTTAATATTTATTTTAAATTGTTTGTCGACTTTGCGAAGGTTGGCGTCTTTTCATAAGATTCTGAACTCCGTATATCCACAAACAAACTACAGCCCCTCATATTGCCGTCGTCCATGTCACAATAAATCTTTTCCCCTGAGATCTCCACGCCACCTCCGGAACCTCCGTCCCTAATATTTCCTTTCCATTCCATCTTCTTTTCTCTCAACGGAAGCTCGTCCCCGAGAGACGAGCCGCATACATCTTGCGCCCGGAGGAATGCCGCGTTCCTTCCTTCACATCCGGCGAAATTTACTGAATTAATAATGTCCCTCATAGCCGCTGCCGCTAAGACGATATCTCTGTACCTCATTTCAGGGGCGGCACGCGCGCATAAAACTGCAATTCCTCGGCATTTGTTCGGAATTTACTGCGCCGCGCATAATGTATGCGCGCGGCTTGCAGGAGGACGAGGAGGTGGAGGTGGCGGAGGTGGCGGCGACCGGGGCCGACGGCGGTATCTGCTGAAATTTGCATCGTGCGCAGTAACTCATTGCGTGGCGTCCGCGCTTGCGCCGTGCTCGCGCGTCTAATTGCGTAATCCTCCGTGCGTTACGAGCCGCGTTGCTCGGGGGCGGTGATAGCCGCGCGTCTGCGCGCCGGGGAGGCGCCAGCGTGCGAGATTGTTCGCTTGTTTATGCCACCAATCCCACGTGCAGGAATTTCTGCAATTTCCACTCCGCCCGACGATGGCATTCGTTCTCGCGTGTTTGGGAAGAGGCGGTGGCCGATCTAATGAAGGTAGGTGTGACTGCTTCTAAGAGAGAAGGAGAACGCGTTCCTGTGTCAGATGGTTCTAAAAGTACTTCTTGTAACCTTTTAGAATTTTCATACTTCTAGAAAAGAATATCTTCAGTCCCTCGTTACAGTTTTACCTGTGCTGAATATAAAAAGAAAGTGATATCGCACAATTCTCATTTTCAAATGAATCTCAAACGTGTCTAACATTTAAGTAGAAACTTAAGAAAAAATGCACTTACTAAGACGTCGACACTTATTCACAATACGTGAGAATGTCGACGGAGCTACGAAGAAAGGGAATGTTAAAAAACGGTGTAAACCGAGATCGTAGCTGTAAGAAGAGCTTGAGACCTTAGGTGTGAGCAGTACTTTACATCGACGGATCCTGCGTCGATGCAGTTGCGAGGGTTTTCTCTTTTTTCTCATTCCTGCGGGACTTCATCTTCATTCACTCACTCTCTCCCCTCTGACGAAACATTCTTCCTCAGCTGCAGTGCGGCTCCCCCGTCCTATCTCCTCTTCTCGTGTGCCTCCGCTCTCTCCATCTTGTCTTCGTGACAAACCTTTCTTTTTCATCCCGAATACCCCCGCCGTCTTCACGATAGCTCACATCTCCTGAGAAATTTCCATTACCTTAATTTGTATTTTTCTCGCAATCACCACCACCACGTTGCGTATAATCATTTACGACACTGCAACGGCGAGAAACTTTTAGCTTCCAGACCACTATTTATTGCCGCCAGCGCCAGTCTTTTCGTCGCCTGTCAACTTCTCTTGCAAACAGTGTTCCCCCCGCTCCTTTCTCATCTCGACCCCACGCTCTATAGATCGCTAATAACTTCATACCCACTTCCACGAGCGCCTCTTCCTGCACCTTTCCGTTCTTTCAGTTATCTACCTCTGCTTTCTTTTCCCGTCAATGTCACACGCGCGGACGCTTCCATTCTACTCCATCCCATTCCACCTCCGCCTTCTTGTGTATCCTCCCCCGAGCTGTCGCCTTCTTCGCCTTCCCTTTCACAAGGCTCCTCCCGGGCGCAGAGCCGCGCTGGCTGGGTCCCGGTGGCCTCCTCGAGCCCCGCGACGGCGCATTGTCGCCGTGCGGCCGCCTATCACTCCGCGCCACGCCCCCTCACCCCGCGCACCGCCGCCGCCGTCACCCGGTCTGTGCTCATCCATATTTTATATTTCACGCCGCTCGCGCCGCCGCCGCCGGCGCGCCGCGCGGACCTGCTGACACAGACATCCGCGCGCGTTTACCCTCCCTCGCCTTCATTTGCATAATTCATGATACAGACAGGCGAACCGCCCTCCTCTCCCCTCCCCACCCCACCCCCTTCCCCTCATGCGCGCGTTACGCACCTTCGCGAACGCCCGCTCTCCTACACTCGCTTTTTCTCACCCTCCCTCCTACCCCCTCCCCTGCTTCCACACGCGTCATGTCCTCGCGACGTCGCTGCTGTGACGCCATAACGCCACTCGCGTCTCTCGATTATTTCGATTTTATTCGTCATCCGGGCCTTTGAGCGTTTACGCAAAGAGACGAGCGATGTTGCTTTCTGAGCATTAAATTTTCATGCAACCGTTTGCCTCAGGGGAAATTGCTTCAACCCCGACGTGAACGCGAAGTTTGTATACACCACTGCTAAAACATTGCATGCTAGCGGAGCGATGTATTCTTTGTTTATGTTTCTCTATTTTTTTATTGCTGTTCCCTTTTTAAAATACATATTTTAATGACAGAGAATTTGTGTTGTTAGGACTCAAGAGCTAATTCCAACTTGTAAGAGAAAAAAAACTCAATAAATGTGTTTGCTATTGTACTTACATTAATTTTCAGTTGTTATTAAAATTATATTTTAATATAATACAGTCACTGAATGAAATTGAAACTATGTACTCACACATACAATATTTTTAAAAGAACTATAATGGTCAACAACCATTTCCTCCCAGAGCTCTAACTCAAGAAACTACGGCGCCGTGATGTGATTCGGATAGGCAATTCCTCGTACACCAGAGTTCGACGGATTGCAGATACGAGCTGTCCGTCAGGCGCACCCAGCTCCACCCCCTCCCCAGGGATCAGTAGCGCCTGCGTTCTCCGCATTGGAAAACGTTTACATGCGCAATGTTTTTCGATAATCATAACTTCACGGGCTGGCCGCGAGGAATTGGTGTTTCGAACGTTTGCATGCGGGGTGCATTCGGCAGGAACGCATATTCATCGATTTCAGAAACCTATTCGACCTCAGCTTCGTAATTGGAATCCTATAACGGAAAGTGTTACGTAAAATAACTACATGGTAGTATTTTATGGAAGATACATAATGGTTTATTGGGAGCAAGAAGAATATATTTTCACAAAAAAACATTTAAAATTTTATTAACGTAACTACCTAATATAAATTACAAGAATCCTTTTTTGATTATATAATTATTATTATTATTATTATTATTATTATTATTATTATTATATTTCGGTTACATAAAGGTTTATCCACAACTTGAAATTTTCAAATTTTCATTTGATTTAATAAAAGAATTTAAGAGGGCTAAATAAAATATCGCTCAGTACCTTTCCTAAGGATAGAATTCCTGTCGAAAAATGAGTATGCCAGTTCCCTCTAGAAGAAAATCAAACCCTTCATTTCGTAAATAAATGATTTAAAATGTGTATTTGTCATTTTGGGGTCAACTGTCTGACTTTGCCTGCTAGTAAAAGTGTCTCCCGTGCCTGGGTCTAGTTTAATTTCTACGCTTAGGGGGTAGAGAGACATGAAGCGAACACGACATATTTCCTTCACCGTAACTAGCTAACTCCGCCTACCTCAGCTTCTCTTTGTCACACAACCACATAAACTGAGAATATTTTCAATGAAAGCTATAATTCCGTTTTTGTCTCTACCAGGAATCGAACCCTGGACCCCAAGTTAATCTAAAACGCTGCGCATGAGCCAGAGGCTCATTAAAAATAACCATTATTAAATCTTTCATAATTAATATTTATAAATGTTTCATAATATTTCTCTTCCGATCTGAAGAGAAAGAGCCCGGGGAAAAACGAACACATTTATTCAACGTAGACTAAGATGCCTGTGTTGCCATAGTTGTGCGGACAGCGCTGGATATTGTGGGCCGATGAAGACAAAGCATTGGGTGTCGACCCTCGTCTCAACTCGTGGGCGCCCGGCCGGTGCACGAGGTGTGAGGGCCCGGCCTTTCCAGCAGTTTGAAGTTTCAATTTTGGCCGCTTCCGCTGCAGTCCAGGGGTTAATTTGCAGCGCCTCCCTTTGTGTGGGGAGGGGCGACGTCTGACCGCTTGCGCCGCGCTTCCCCTGCTTTTGTCAGTTTCCTCTCAATTAAGCTCATCACCCGCATCCGTGCGTATGTTACTGTACTAACTCTCCTTACAGTACTGCCTAAGCATCCCAACCAACACAAGGATAATCAACGAATGTTGGTGCTGAGCTGAATCACATCAAAAATGAAGCAACGAATCTGTTAGAAGTCGTATAACAAGGCAGATGGAATATGTTAAACGATACAGGACGTAATAGAGATTGTGCCTAGTAGTTGATTGTTACGTACAAACGTTACAAACGCAAATACGTTGTTTACTTTCAATACTTTGTGTTTAGAAAAGAATATGACTTCATGCATGACGAAAGTAGTGCAACACAGACATTTATTTCAGCCGAAAAGTTTGAAAGTTGAATGCACTTTTTATGAGTAATATTTAAACTATGTCCTTTTAATTCTTTTCCATTAGTTACTAACAACTGTTTGTGTAGAATAAAATTGTATCTTTTTTAACGCAAGTGAGAGGAAATACTTTAATTAATTAAAAATGACTACGGCGTTTCTATGTTGAACATTCTATGATTACTACAAAGAAGAAAGTCGATGTCTTCATAAATGACTGTATACCTTCCATTTACATTACATTAAAATAAAAATACTATTTAATTCAAACAATTAAAAACGTTCAAAACCCGCCGATGAATAGCAGTAATTGACAAATGCACTATTGGAATATTACTATATTAATTTCGAGTTATTAAAATGTTCTAAACGTACAATATGTGTTCATAATTTCTTTAAAATTATTAAACAACATAAGAAAAGTAGAAATATCGTACAGATCTTTATTGATATTTCAGTAGTATACAGAAACATATCATTTCTGTAAACAGAAAAAGTTTCCAAATTCTCGGAAAAATAGTGCCTCTCCATTTGAATGTACTTAATTCAGGGTCGATTATGGTGGTGGTGGACAAACAGATCTCTGGCACCACAGTTTGAATAGGAAGAAAGACAAAGACTAGAGACGAGAAAAACAAAGGACGTTGGTGCGAAGATGAGAAAATACTGAGAAAAACGTTGAGGATGCAATAAGGGGGGTCACGTCACTCGATTCAGACACGTATATGGCAGCTCAAATTGACTTAGGATCTCGCTAATACATTCGCAGTCCGAAAGAACAACAGTGGGGATGGAATGGATGAAAACCAGAAGATTGAAGTTGGAAGTAGAATCCTAAAACCAGGGTTGTCCAAAACGAAACTCAAATATTAATTAGTCCGAAAATATATAGGGCGTAGATAACATACGTAGTTTATTCGGCACATTAAAAGGGAAGTAACTTTTACAAAGGAAATATGATATCAAATCATTACTTGAAATGAGAACCTTTTAATTAATTACTAGAGACGAAACGTAGTGAAATTTGTAGATACGTTCAAATAACAGCAAGATAATGCATTTATTACATTACAAAAATGCATATAAAATAAGTTTTTTTATATGGTAGGCTTACATTTCATGTGGTACAAGGTATAAAAAATGCCGGTCCGGTTGGCCGAGATCCCTTAAACAGTAGTGCCGTAGCGATCTCGGGCCGAAGGAACGCGGGTTCGAGTCCCACCTTGGGCAGGGTTGTATTTGCGTTCCTCTGCCCTTTCACCCCTCACCATCGCCAAATCACTTCTTTCAGTATACAGTTTCAGTTCAGTTTTTCAGTAACCCCTTACAAGGTTAATCAATAGTGGTCGCTAATGACTTTGCAGTTAATGAGACCTTAAGTAAACAAAAAATATGTAAAATACATATCTACTTAAAAATAATGAGCCGTCCTTAGTCCAACTGACATAAAAGTATAAAATATGCATTTTACTCAAATGTTCAAAATATGCATTAAAAATAATTTATTTCGCAGTCAAGTACTAAATAAGTTATTGATATCATGTACAAACTGGAACCCCCGCGTTCTGTTGGTAAAGCGTACTTTTCTCACGCCTCCGAGGCAATTTCTTCCTTGCGACCTGACGTGGCCCTTGCTGCGCGGCGTTTGGAGAGCCCTCTCGTAACGGGGCTTCAGCATTGAGGATGGAGGTCCGTGGGGGGGGGGGGACGTGCGGACGACGCCCTGCGACAGCGCATAACTCAGCGCGACCCGCGAAGTATTCCAATCTCCGTGGAAATATCAGCAATTTATTCATGCATTCCGGGGACTGATGCGGCCGGTGATAATGCAACGTTTTCCTGTTACAAAGAAAGGGAGCGTCGTTTTCATGATGGGATGGGGAAAGTGAAAAAAAGTTTTTTTGTGAAAATTTGTTTTCTAAGAAGGAAAACTGTTTGCCGAAGTAGCGAAAAATTTGCGGTGGCTGTATGCCCATTTTCTTTTTTATTAAATCCTCCAGAGAGTTTCTTACGAATTGCTGAATGGAATATAAATTTCCTGATTAAAAGAATACAAAATTCAGGAAGTTCCACAGAATGTTCCTACATTGTCAAAATTGTTGTGAAAAATTACCTTAGTGGTGTAAGATATGATGGATAGATGTAATACTTTTTTGCTGTAATTGCGAATTTAATTAGAACATGAATGTAATTGAACTTTAGGTAAATACGAGCATTCAATAAAATAGAGTAAATATCACACATCGCTGAACAGTGTAGAAGCGTTTTTTCTTTAATGCCGCTTCCTCCTTATTTTCGTCGACAAATAAATACGAAAAATTAATACGTTTTCTCCGAATAACTCCTTGAGAACTCTACAATATAAAATTGTCATATTTAATAGAGTTTCCATTAAATGCTCTATATGAAAGTAAACTGATTTTTGGAAGAAAAGTAAAATAAACTGAAACGCGTATGGTCCTAGAAATCTTTCCAGTTTGATTTTCGCCTAGCTTTGAAGATACGGAAGTGGGTAAGGAAGAATTTGTTACTATTGTGCTGTCATGTACAAGTGGTCTACGAAAGTTTCCAAAATCATGGAAATAATAATGGAAATGGATATTTTGTGGCCTTTCTCGAGATGCGTGTAGTGATTACTACAATCATTTAAAAACTTGTTTCTTAAAATATATTTCCACTTGTTGATGAAAAAATTAGTTTTATTATAGTGTAGAATAAACACGTTTTTTGCTCTTGTCAAACTCAACACACAAATATATCTAACATTTTAAATTAAATTTTAAAAGCATTTTACAGGAGACACTATTGGGAGAATTTGCATTGCATTTCAAGGAGGAAAAAGTCAAGTGTTTCAAAACTAAATACGACATTAAGTAATATACTTCTCTGAAGATTGACCCTCATTACTCATTTTAAAACATACAAAGTTACATTTGAAAATGCTTTACGTTATCTGCGGGGTAATTTGTATGCAAGGAAAGTAGTTCCGATTCCAGGAATGAAAACATGTTTTGAAGAGTTCCATTTATAAAATTTTCGGGAAAGTTCAGGAAAAAGTACCTCTTTATTATGTTTTCCATTATCATTTTGCCATCCTTGTGCGCTCCCGAGACCAAATTCTATTGTGTCCAAGTTTTTACGGAAGCTGTTATTCTCCCACAAATTGAAGGTATTTGGAATATCTATCCTTCTTCTCAAATTTTCCTGTGTACATTTTTGTTTCTGCCTTGGGTGTTCTGTGGAATCGTCGTATCCACATTTTATATCTGAACTCGGGCTCCGGCGTGCGTCACAGAAATAACAATTTTTGTGTTCAGTGTGTGGACGACAACCGCTTTTTCCGGTATAATAAATCTATGTCTTCTTCACTCCCATCGCCTCACCGCCTGGAAAAAGAAACCGTCAAATAAATTCCAATCGAAAAGACGAATACCGACAAACAGTTTCCAATCTATGTAGTAATATATTTCACAACAAAGTGCAGCCCTTCTAAAACGCAAGAGTGCGTCCCATTCTCCTCAGTGATGCGATCGATAAAACATTTTCGCCTCGCGCACCGAATCCCGCAGATGGATGGCGCTATTTTGATCCGCAGTGTCCGTCTGGGTGCAGAGGACGGGGCAGGAGGAAATGGGGAGGGGCTCACACATAAGTGGAGCACCATCGGACGATGCGAGGTGTTCTGTTGGGAGGGACTCGCTCCAGAGCGCGGGGCCACCCGGCGACTGCCACCGTGCGCGGGAATCAAACCGGTGCCGGGGAGGGCCGTTTGCGTTCGCGCGCTTAATCAAACTACTATATTACGTGGCGACAGCTGCCGCGGTCTCAGACCTTCCCCTAGGCGTCTGTTTCCGCCCCGTCCCGCCCCAACCCACTGCACCATACACCGCCCCGTACCACCCTGGCCCGCCCAGATCCGTCCTTCACCAGATTCTCCTCCGCCTCCCTGCCCTGTTGAGCCCTTCCCCACCCTACGCTTCTCTGTCCATCCGACACTGCCAATCCCACTCTGCCCCTCCCACCCTGCCCCACCCGCTCTGCCCTTCCCGACCTGCCCTTCCCGATCTGCCCCGCCCTCTCTGCCCTCCCCGCTCTGCCCTCCCCGCTCTGCCCTCCCCGCTCTGCCCCTCCCCGCTCTGCCCTCCCCGCTCTGCCCTCCCCGCTCTGCCCTCCCCGCTCTGCCCTCCTCGCTCTGCCCTCCCCGCTCTGCCCTCCCCGCTCTGCCCTCCCCGCTCTGCCCTCCCCGCTCTGCCCTCCCCGCTCTGCCCTCTGTAACGTGGCACTCTGCCAACACTTTTCTTGTTGCATCTGCCGTTACAATTACTGTAGCTACTTATTTTTTTAAAGTAGTAACACTTTAATTCTCATTTTCTTTAGTTTTTATTTAAATTTCTTGTACAATATACTGCAATATATTGTACCTTCTCACTTTGTACAATTAGAACTTACACATTTCTTTAGAGGAACACGTTTTACGTTCAATTCTCTCTTGTAACTTTCGTCTATCATCAATCTATTGGTTGTTAACCAATTTTTTTAACAAGCTAGATACATCGCATGTTTCTTGTTTACCAATAACAATGTAAAACTGTAAACACACATTGGGAATGTACGAAACGTTACACGTCCCCGCTCTGCTTTCCCCGCTCTGCCCTCCCCGCTCTGCCCTCCCCGCTCTGCCCTCCCCGCTCTGCCCTCCCCGCTCTGCCCTCCCCGCTCTGCTCTCCCTGCTCTGCCCTCCCTTCTCTGCCTTCCCTGCTCTGCCCTCCCCCCTCTGCCCTCCCCGCTCTGCCCTCCCCGCTTTGCCCTCCCCGCACCGTTCTCCCCTCTCAGTCGTTTCTACTCTGCCCTTCCCGCACTCACCGTCCCGCTCTTTCTTCCCGCTCCGCCCCAATATTTCCTGCCCTGATCCGCCCTCCCCAGCCTCTGACCCGCCCTACCCAGTGTCAGTCAACGTCCCCTCCGCTTCCAAAAGCCCTTCAGCTCCTCCTCTACACACTCTGCCCTCCTATTCCCTCCTTCTCCCCGCAACCTACCACCCCTACATCCTCCCACCGAACCTAAACTTGCGCCCTCCGCGCGCGGCCACCCCCACCCCCCCGCGTCTGCATCCGCTCTATCAGGTTCGCGCCTCGGCGGAGCGCATCGCCGCTGCTGGCACCCTCTGCTCTGCGTCAGCCCGAAGCCCCGCCACCACTCTGCCCGCTTAAAGCCTGATGGAGCGCCGGCGCGGGCGGTGATACTTTTAGATAAATTTGGTTTGAGTCATTGCGGCTAGATTTATCAATATTGAATATTATTCTCCATGACTGAATTTATAGATAAGCTGAATGCTTTATTTGTTTGTTGACGTAGCTTCAGATCCATCCAATTTCCAGGCGTATGATCATGTCTTCTCATCCGCTTCTCAGTTTTTAGTAATAATAACAAATTTAAGGACC
Organism: Acheta domesticus; assembly: GCA_031308135.1. Lineage (NCBI taxonomy): Eukaryota > Metazoa > Arthropoda > Insecta > Orthoptera > Gryllidae > Acheta > Acheta domesticus. The sequence goes on from JAHLJT010009436.1 coordinate 232,643,105, forward strand.
AAAAGTATTGGTTCATGTGTCCATAACACTTTTCTAATGAAATTTTAGTAGTATTTTTGAAACAATTAAACAATTTTCCCAGCATTCCATCTAGTCATTCGTCCGAGTTAGCTCCTGCATTGCTCCGTCAACAGAATAGACAACTATATTCTAATTGTCTATTCTGTTCCATGTAAAGATTTATTAGTTACATAGTCATTTGCTAGGTGGATCTTTCAAGTAATGTAACTCACCTTTCTTCTTCTTTTTTTTTTGTTTTGAAGTGATAGCGGAAAATTCCACATACGTGAAATTCATTTCTGGAAACGCTAGTCGATATCTGTCGGAGAAGAAATACGCCTGAGATGCTATCGCTCAATGTTTTCCCGAGTTTCGTGAAGATCTCATGTTTTGTTTCCACCATCTCCTTTCGAGCAAAAATCCCATCTTTCGCCTCGTGGAATTCTATCTTGAATAAGATTGTTTCAAACGTGTACAGCATATCCTGATATTTATGATGCATCTAAAGCATCTCCTTTAGAGACGGATCTGTTTGCGCTTTGCATTGCCTACTTCTCCCATGGGGCAAAAATTCCGTTCTCCGTCGAACACAACTCTCTGGCTCGAGGCGAAACAAATCGCATGAACCGAGAGGCTCTAAGGTCACGGGTCACGTATTCCAGCCGAGACTCCCCCCTCCCCTCACCCTCCACCCACGACGGCTTTTAATGATTCAGAACCGGAGCACTGCAGCAGAAGGGAAAGGCGGAAGATGATAATTATCCCGGGCGGAGCACATGCAAACACGAGGAAAGCCATCTCTCGCCCCCCCTCCACCTCCGCCTACTCCATCTCTTTCTCCACCCCCGCGCCCTGTTCCATCTCGCGCCCACCCCGCCCCTCTTCTCCGGCGCTTTGTGTACCAAGCACGAGTTTCACCTGCACTTGAGGTGCGCTTTCATTATTCATCCGCTGTAACTGCGTTCTTGCCCTGTATACTCGCGAGCTCCTCCGTGTAGCAAATCTGCCCCGCGCGGAGCTGCAAGAAGCGAACAACGCACCCGCCACACAAGAGCCGTTAATTGCTTCGTGCGTGGCTTCGCGCGGGAATGAACTTATAAATAGGGAATCGGGCGAACAGGTGTTTTGTACAGACACTGCTTCCTGTCCAAGTCGCTGGCTTTGCTTCAACGCTGTCTCATGGGTGATTCTGGTTCTTGTGTGTTTCTTGTGTCTTTTACTTCTCAAATCTTCAATTTATAGTGGTCTGATGTTTCACAAAGTAAGTGTAGATGATAGTTTACTGGATCTGTAAGAGATACTAAAATGGATTGATAAAAATAGTAATTTGTATTCAATCAATTTTAGAAGATATTTAATTCGATGAAACTACATTACAATCTTATTTATTTTATCGAGAACATTATTTCCCCAGATGTCAAGTTAATTTCCAAACGTGTTGAACTGTACAAGTACTACGTATTGTTCAGCAGGAAACAGGGTCAACATCATGTTTCGTGGATCTCAAATTGCAAATACCTCTTTTACACTGAATAATGTTTTGTAACGTTATTTTGTATCTAAATACCAAATTTAACCATATGTTCGTTTAACTGTTCCTAATTGCTTCCCCTGTATTAACCACAATCATTTGATTCATTTCACATGATTCTATAGATCAGGTGATCCTCGAGATTGTCTGGTCGCCAGTAAGTGCTAGTTCATTAAGTCACAAGAAACGCTCTCCAAGGTGAACTACTAGGAAGCGAACTAGCTCTACAAATCTCGCTAACCGACAGAATTTCTGACAGCGGCAGAGTGTGAAATAGAATATATTAATAACTTAGATGTACGTGTCTGACTAAGGTTTGTGACTGATCCACTGTGTTCCCTTCTTTTTTGTGTGATTACATTTGTGATTATGTATTTTTTAGATATGTATCCATACAATAAATAAATAACCAGAATCATGAACTAATAATAATATTTATTATTACTATTACTATCCTAATTTGTAATAATAGTACTAATCAAACTAAGTTTATATTGTTGAATGTCATGTGCAGTCTAGTATGCGACTTCTCCTGCCTCTAATCGTTAATATGAGTTATGCATCACGTGTGATGCACTACTCTTTTTTTTTTTCATTGAGATAATCATTGCATTTCTTAATAGTAACAAAGTTACGTGACGGTCAGGTGTTATTAGTTCTTTTTCGTGTAGAGCTTTTAAATTCTCTCCGAAACAATGACAGGAATGGTAATTTCATTTCAATATGTCAATGACAAAAACTTCTCATTTATTTTGAAGATTTTTCACATGAAATTTAAATGTAAAAATGCGGTACTCTAATTGAAAAGGATGCGCGATGTATTTTTATTTTGTTAGAGGATTTATAAACTTCTTTTGGAGGAAACGTAAAGAGAGGAATGTTGTTGCGCAAATATTAAATTTTTAGAATGTCGGAATATATCGACATGATCCCTAAAGATAGTCTAAAGTAATGCTCAGATTTAATTAAGAGAAACAAGAACTTAAAACGTCTATTGCTTGCAATTTGTTGAACGTGCAGATCTGTTATATTACTTTTGGCATAGAAATTTGCACGTGGCTGTGACAAAAAAGTAATTGAACATTAGTCTTAATAATAGAATGCCAATCATTGTATTAAAGATAAAAAACGTTTAATGTGAATTGACGTTTTACTAACGGACTTCACTGCTGATGAAAGCTATCGGCGTTTATGCATACGAGTTGTAAATGCAATTATTCAGACACTACGGACTGAAGGACTCTAAAGGTTACGATTCAAACTCCCTTTGAAGTAACACACTTCGGTTTGGGAAGTCGTTACCACGAAGCCCTGACGTTCCATTTGGCGAAACGATCACTCAAGATTTCCCGAATGAAAGTCGCCCGGCAGCTACTAATTTCGAACACTTCTCATAAAGCCCACGCAACTCCTCTCCACAATTCAGCCCAACCGCCGCCTTCTCTTTTCAAACCTCACTCACTCCCCCTCCATCACCACCTGTTCTCAGAAAATCGTTCCGCCCTTTTCGATTACTTCCTCTCCCTCTTTCAATTACGAGCACCTTTCAGCTTGTTTACGCGCCCGTTCTTTTTCTTCATTCTCCCAATCTTTTGTGGGTGTTTTCTCTCCGCGGGGGAGTATTCGGGCGAGTTCCTTTGATTGCAATGGGATAAGCGAACTCCGCCGCAGCAGCGCGAGCTGGCGCCCTCCCGCCCACCCACACGCCCGCCCGCCGGTCGGCTGGGAGGACTCCGCGCAGGAGCTCTTATCGCTGGAAGCACAACACGCGACCCTCCCTGCCTCTCGACTGCAGCTACCTGCGGCCGCCGGACGTGCGATAGCGGAGCTCCCCGCTAACGAACGCGTTTCCGAGCGACAGCCCCTGCGGCGCCGCGCGCTCCCGACCCGGTTCCCCGCCCCCTCCCCCGTCGGTGATACCCCGCGGAGGCTGCGAACGACCACGCCCCTCTGCCGTGCCCGGCTCCCTTTCCCCTGCGATCCGTTCCTGAAATGTCAGCGTCTCTGTTAATGCAGAGCTTCCCCAACTACTTGTCGCAGGCCTTTGGGTTTATGAGCGAGCTGCCCAACAAGTCCTAAGGAGCTGTTTTGTGAATCCCAGACAAATAGCTAATAGGGTATTTTCACCTATTCAGGTCTGAAGTCAATTTACGCTTAACTACATTTAAAATTTTAACCAATTCAGTAATCAAGTATTGAATCTTACTTAGAAGAGGACCATCTATGAGTGTAATAGGAGTATGTCGCATCATTATCAAATATATTTCATGATTTCATGGACGATATTTTCTGCGAGAATGTTCTCTGAAGTACACTTCCGTCAAATTATAGTGAACGTACGTTTCTTCAATCTCCTTTTCTAACAAATGTCTTAGAACTTTAGACATACAAATAGATCTCTGAGATCTATTTCTACGAAAGAAAAAACATAAGCTTTAATAATTTTGTTAAATTATATTATTTCAAAACTCAATAATTTAGATGTTTTGAAAAAAAATACTACGTTGAGTGTACTGCTACCATAACTATGTAAACTGATGCCATTTTCTCTGCTGCTTTCTCTTCATCATTCCATCCCTTACATTCCACCCCTATCACTGTCACTTCCAGCACCCTCTCCCTACCTTTCCTGAAAACACCCTTCCGACATCGTACACGAAACCACCCCTGTTGGCCTGTGACAACGCTGTCACTCCCGTTCAGCCCATGCCTGTGCCTCTTGATAACCCTGCTCCCCCAACCCTCCCCGCCCCCAGCCGGGGGCGCCGCGCCTCGCACCTTCCGCGTGCGCGCGTCGCCTACCGGTGTCGTTACAACGCAGCCGCTCCCCCACGCAGCCCAGGACAGCCGGCGCCGCTTTAACGACTTCGTAACGTGGCGGAGCCGCTATCACGAGGGGCCACGCGGTGGTGGCTGAGCCCTGCTGCTGCCGCCGCCGCCGCCGCCGCCCCGCCGAACCGTCCTTCTGCCGTCGTCCGGCCCGTGCGGGCTGTCTGTCATCCGCTTTACGACGCCCGCGTTGCGTCGTTACCATCGGACACTCCCTCGCCCGCCGACAGGCCGTCCGTGACGTAATTGTCTCCGGAAAAATCAGTGAAGTTCCTCTGCCTCAATTTCTGCGCGGGATGCCATCTCCAGCACCATCAGTGCTCCCTTTATGCCGCTGCGTCGCTCGCTGTCGCCACCTCCGACGCGCGCGGGCGGGCTGTCTGCAGGCCTCGTCGCTTCACCCCTCGACGACGACATTCTAATAAAGTCTCGAGATCGTTCTGCAAATTGGTTCCCCCCAAGAAACCACGACGACCCTCGTTCTCCTCTTGTGAGATGCTACGTACCGGAACTCCAATAATCTCGTTCTCGTAAACGGATCCGCCTTTTCCCTCCCACCCGGAATTTTTTTCTGCATATTCACTCTCCGCTTTATACGTCCTGCGCGTCTGTATCTTTGTCGCAGGCGCTACATGACACGTTCGAAATAAGAAACCTTCTCTGTATGCGCCAAGTCGTAAACATCCCCTCGTAGATAGCCACCAAATCTCGCCAGAGTGTCTGTTTGTTATTCATATAAAACTGTCGCATATATTTCACGATGTGTATCAAAAACACGACATTGTTATCTCTTGACAAATACCGCGAGGAATTGTCATGCACGACTCGTCCGAGGACGGTAATCTGTTGCGGAGTGATTTGAATATAAATGCTCTGCATTAACATCGGAAACTTGAGGCCCGCCGTCGGCGGCCGGAATTGCCTTCATTGTTCGCTAACTGCATTGTACGAACCCTTGTTAGCGCTGATACAGCCGTCAGGCGTCGCAGCGGTGGCGGCGGCAGTGACGACGTGAGGCCTGTAGGGAAGGCGCAACACCAGCCGCCATGCCTCAGCCGTCTCCAGTCCCACCCTCCCTGCCTTACCAACACTTCCCTACCGGAAGAGGAGGCTCAGGGCGTCAACTGATGTTACTGCAGTGCCTCTGACCGGGAGCTCCTAGGTTCGAATTCCTACGGTGACAGGATTTTCGACACTACCTTACCAGCTAGGTCGAATTCAGTCGCTGTTTGGAGGAGAATTCTAACGGCCGGCTGCTCTGATCGGTAGGTTTCCGTAGTTTCTCCGATAAACACTAGGCAAATTCCGGACCAGTACTCTCATAAAAGGGCCATGGACCGCGCACGATCCCCTTCCTTGTCCTATCCTCACTCCCTACATACACATACTTTCACTGACATGTACTTCACTTCCTCACATGTCGGGAGACCAGCCGGGAGCTTAGAGCTGTCCCATCAGGAGACCAGTCAGGTGCCAGGCTGGTGGGAGTCACCTGTTTGGGGAAAATCCCTGCAAGCCCACTCAGGACGGCGCCGGCTATCGCCAGCCAGCGGGGGAAGTTCACTTCTAGAGGAAAAACATGCACTACGCTTACGGCTCTAATGACCTTAGCAGTTGACGCCCGGAAATACTGACAGTCAACCGACTCTCCGCTCATTACCGTTCCTACAAACGCTTCACTACTATCCTTGCAGTCATTTCTCAGTTAGTAGTCTTCATTAGCTTCCTTAGCAACTACCTCTTCTGTTCTCCTCTCCTGCTCGCGCCTTATCCGTCGCCAATCTCGTACCCTTCCACGACGAAGCCTTGTCTCCGCCAGTGCTAACATCCCAGCCGTCACCCTTCCCATTGCTCCTCCCGCTCACCTCCCTTCCGCTTGGCTGCGTCGTGTCCAAACTTTCGCTCTGCGCAGAATTCCTCATTGTGCCATCGAAGCTGCGCGTTTTGGATTTCGGGGGAAGGAGTCGCGCTATGAGCGCGAGACGAAGCAACTTTTCCGCTTCCTTGGGTTTGGAAAGCATTCCCCGTGTAATCACAAGGCACCGTTTCCGCAATTGTTTCGTAGTTTATCGTAAGTTAAGTTATTATTGGATGTTTATGGTTACCCAAAATTATGTATTCGCTTCTCTGATTAGTTCGTTTGTTGAATATTGGGGAGCATGCTTTTGCAAAAATTAAAATAATTATATATTTTTAAAGGAAAATTTAAATATATATTCACTTAATTCGCCCTTCGTTTTTGTAAATATCTATATTACTAATTTCTCACGCGTGCAGAAATTGAAATCAAATAATGGAGCTTCCGGCCATGTGAGACAAGTGACTATAATTTGATTAGATTCCCAGGGAATAATCCAAAAATAATTATACAGTTTCAATTAATTGATTATTTCACGATTCCTGGCGCGTCTATTGCAATGGTTGTTAGTCACGTAATTGTAGTGCATGTTTTATAATGGGACGTGTCAGAGTTCTTCCCCTGCTGGATGGTGATATTTGGCACCTATACGTCGCTTTGCTAGAATCTTCTCCTACTAGGTATCGCCCACCATTGGGGCATCGCCCCAGCCGGGAGAAGCTCTAAGCTCCTGATTGGTCTTCCGAGATGTGTAGTAATGTAGTGCATGTATGTGTATATAAGTACGGAGTCAGGTTACGACAAGGAAGAGGATGGAAAGATTGCGCGAGGTCCGTGGCCCGTTTCTTAGGGTACTGCTCCGGCATTCGCCAGGTAGTGATCGAAGAAACCACGGAAAACTACCGATCCAGACAGCAGCTGAACCTTGGCTTGCTGTGTAGCTGGTGTCGAAAATCCTGCTACCGTCACGACTTGCATCCTAGGACCTCCCGGTCAGAGGCACTGCGGTGACATCAACTGATGTCCTGAGCCACCTCATCCAGTGAACAGTTTGAATTTTGAATGAAAATTGCAAATATTTGATTGTGTTATACAGTCCATTCTCATACTGCGCACGCTTACTGAATCCTCACACTCAATACGTCATTGCTGACTATTATTGGCACTCCTGACATTCTACGACAGCTTGGCTCAAAAGAAGAGATTGTCCGCCATTAAACACTATTAATTTGCTAGTACATTTTAATATTCTTGGTACGTAAATTACTTTCGTTTACTGAATATTTATTATATATATATATATATATATATATGAAATGCTGAATATTTATAAAACATGTACAGTATTATTGCAGTACTCCCGAAGACAGTTTTTGTTAAAATATTGAATGTATTGCAGTATTATACGAAAGTATTTTATTTGTTCTTGAGCAATGAGCGTACTACTTGTTAAACATCATTTCGTAGGGTTTGTTCAGCAGCATGTTTGCTCCGGCAGGACAGTAGTTTTATTACAATTTTCTTAAAATTTTCTTCTTCTCTTATATTTGAATTAGCAGGCTGTGCATTGCAAGTAATTTTGAAATTTGAAAGGTAATTCAGATAAAAATCCACATTTCAGAATCTAATATTTTCATTTTATTTTCCATGTGTATTTTATTACTGCTTTGTTTTCATTACAGAATTACAAATCAGAAGCTTTTGTTTCGTCGATAAAATATTTATATCGTTTCTCTTTCTGTTACAGAGTAACGACAGCTGGCAGGGCCACGACAGTGATCAGGTAAGTTTCACCTCTATAAGTATTTCTCATTTTAGGTAGTACGAATGTAGGAGGATGTTAGAGTCGTTCTAGTATGTGGCCTTGAGTGTGATATAAGCTTCTCCAGGTCCCCTTGGAATTTAATCTCCCTCTCACTGTCGCCGCCACCCTCTGCGAGCCCCTGCGGATCCTACCTCTAAGCCTTCAGGAATCCCCACATTCACTGTAAGATTATAGGTCTCGAATTTGGAAGATAGCTGTGTTTTTTTTACTTTACTTTACCTAAGGGGTAGACAAGAGACGGAGAGTATAATTCGTTTTAGGTTTTCACAGAATCATTGCCTTTTTCTCGAGTGCTTTGTGTCTAGAATTTTGGAATCCATCACGAATTAAATTATTACAATTCTTGTAATCTCTCAAATGTGCGGTAACTCTGAAAATGCCGTTTACCCCGTTTGGTATGCCCGGTCTTGTTGTCTCTGCGTCTTTGAGAAATATTGAAATGTATGCAGAGGAAGCTCTCTTATTGCATTTTCTTAAAACGTGGTCGCATGAACAGAAGACATGAAATTTCTGACGCTTTCCAAATCTACAATTTTTGGTCGCTTCTCCTCGTAACATTTTCTGCTCATTATTCTTCCTCATATTTCTGACTCATTATCTCACTCTTTCTGTGTCTTCTGTATAACGACTCCTCGGAAGATTTCTACAGATTCTTTTTTTGCATAAAACATTTTATATAAGGGGGTGCTCCAAACGACTGCTTCCTATAAGGAACCGCAGTCGAAAGTAGCTCCATCAAAAGTGCAAGGGAGGAATGGATGAACACAAGAGAAAGTAGTGTGGGAGTTTCAAGTCACATACGTAGAAGATCAGTTTAGTAACTTAAGCAATCGAATTATTTTTATCGTTTGGAAATGAAAATAGTCCTGATTACTTTATTTAAGAAAATTGTTGTGTTTTCTTAAAAATAATACAAACTAACTGGACCCACGCGAACAAGTCACCCACTCGGTGAGGCCCTGAACAGCGTAACATCATTATACGGATTACACCATATTGTGGAACATAACATTCTAAGAGCTCAAATTAAAAGACAAATAGTCACTTTAATTTTATCGTCTAAAATTGTTTTCGAAACTATTCCTTAAATTTAGTTGAACGTAGATTTCGAGTTTTTGTTTACTCATGCATGTTATGGAGTGGGGGTACTCAGAGAGGCTACATTTCAATAAAGAGGTCTCATTTTATACAAAACTAATTAAGAAATCAGCCCCATCTAATACCCACATGTTGCTCAGCTGGTCAATGCATGTCCTCACATGTGCCTTACCGCTCGTCACGAATATACTGGACAAAAGAGCGGAATCACTTAAGTTATTGTGCTAGGCAGGCATCTCATGTCATATACGCCTTAGTTGAAAGATGAGAAGCGCATATGTTTCCTGGTGAGATCAACAGCTCATCAAGCATTCCCTCTCAGAGAATATTTTCCTTTCTCAATTATGAATAAGAAACTATGGAAAATTGAAATGCGGTTGTAAAAATTCAACACAAATAAATAATTGTACAATATTTTTGCATATCACTACAGAGAAAGAGAGAGTCAAAACTTGGGAACTATTACTTCATTACACAGTAGAACAAGCTTTGAAAAACATTCATGTCCGTTCCTTTCAACAAGAGAACTTACACGTTGTGTCAGATAAAAACTAAAAATGAATGGCACCGTATCTTCTAAAAATTTCCAGTGTTAAAAGTGGACATATATTTACTTCCGTAAACGAAGGATATACGTGTAACTACTTCCACGATATTGTCTTTGAAAACTTGTAGTTCGTTTACAAACATCTTTACAGTGAAGTTTCGGAAAAGGCAAGCTCGAAGAAATCCCGTTATGCATCGCTCCAACCCGAAAAAGTTAGAAGCCATTTCGCCATCGCAATCTCATTTCTCTTAGTCGTTACATTCGCGTAAACGTGTTCGCCTCGTCTAATTTCAAATAACTTTTATGGGACGCTTTGATGCGGTGTGAATCTAGAGAGCAATTACTCTCTCTCATCGCATTTCGGACGATGAGCTTTCCTTTACAGCTCGGTATCTTTTTACAGATTCATAAAGAAAGTTCTAGAGTTCTTGGCAGCGCTTAGCAGTTGCAGTTTTGACAATTAAATGAAATTACAGATTGTTTTACTACTTCATTACTTACGAATGCTTTGATTTTTACTCAACTAAGTTCGAGAGGGTGAATGTTCACTTTCATTTTGAGTTGGAACACATCCGCCTTTAAATTTAAAATATATCTTTGAAGAAAAATTCCAGCATTTCCAGAAGAATGGACTCATATTAAATCATTATATCCAAATTTCCCTCATCACTATTATAACCCGATATCACTAACGAATATTGAGGGTGAATGGAAGTATCAATACCGAGATAGGTATAGCGAATCTTCTTCGGGTTGATTTTACTTTGGTTTAACGTTACGTTAATCCAGATTAAGTTTCGTGTTGAGTTGCTTTCATATAAGAAAGAAAATTGTTTTTATCGGTTTGGATAAAACGGATTCCACCCTTTTGATATTTATCGTTTTATTTTTTTCTCTGCTGGAAGTAGTGAAAGAAAAGCTGGAAACATCCGTTTTGAAGGTCCCTGAAACGAATCAAATATTTTTACCGTGATGTCGGAATGTATGGTGTGGTGTATTAGTTACATAAAATTCGGCCAGATTAAATGCTTTGAAAGTATATTCTGGTACACAGGTGAGGAGTAAGTAAGATCTGTAAGTCCCGATTCAAAGATGATTAGTTGAGATGGTCAGGAGAAACATGCATTTTTTGATGAAAAAAGGACAAAAACATTAAGGGTTTCACTCAAGCCTAAAGTCCGGAAGCTGAGTCAACGAGATAGGGTGTTATTCCGGACTCCGTGTACCCACACACATTCCCTGGTCCATATGATGCACTTGAATGCAATATGTTGAGAAATATATTTACTTTTTAAATGAAAAGTGGCAGAAACAGAACTTTTCAATTTTGCTTAAGGTACGGCAACGGGGACTTTAGGGCAGGCCGTGAAGTCGGTCTTGCTCATCTCGCTTCCCACAACCATCTGTCACCAAGCCATAGTTTTTTAATGTATGGTATTGATCAAATTCTTTATACATTTTGAGTTATATCGTAGCTAACGAACGAACTGTAGCTTTAATAACTAGTGTCTGACCTAACTAGTAAATCCTACTATATTCATTTCTATTGCGTATTTACACTTTGTACTTGAGTACAATAGGCTGGGAATTAGATGCCGAATACTCGATTACCACTGGGTAACGTTTGTGAGTGGAGGGGGGGAGACGCTATGAGTATCCACCTCGGGTGCGTCTAGACCTGACTACTTCACTATTCATGCCGGTTGTATATTTTCTTCCAACCTGGATTAACGGCAAATTCTTTACACAATGCCTAGAGTCTTGCTTAAATCCTCCTAGTTAAGTGATTCCCAGTCTATTTTTTCGTTGCCTGTAAAAGTTAGTTTACATGCACTTATTTGCATCCTATACAGACTTTGTCATTTCTATAAGAGTCCCAAAAGACCGCACCGTATTCCATTCATGGACGCTCATAATAAGTAAGACAATTCGCTAATTTTTACGGATTCTTTTTGAGTACCTGCGTAATAAAGTACGAGGACCTCCAGGCTTTTTTTACAGCATTTTCATGACTTTTTCAATCACACTTGTCAAAAATTATTCTTAGAAGACGCAGGTACTTACCAGGGGAAATACGAGGAATATTGCCGTTATTAAAATGGTAAATTATTTCTATATTAATACGAACCCTTCCAAATGTGGTGGTGCTGCTTTTTGACCTGTTCCTACTATTTATTTCATGCCATTTTTTGTTTCCAACTAGATGTGTACTCTGAGTCAAGTTCTGAATGAATATCTAATGGAATTATCTGAAAATGACCATACTTTCGAAAATAAATTCTCTGTCTTGTCGCTCACGAACGCGAGGAGCAAGCGAGTCCTGTGACGCTTCCCTGAAGGACCTCTGACGTAACGTTTGTTAGCGATGAAGGAACTGTTCAATTTGGACTTCCTTTTTCCTATCTCGAACCAATTCACCAATCTACACCATCACCCAACACCCGAATTCAGTAATTTCTGAACGACTAGGTAGGTAAATCATCATGAAGTGTTGAATCTATCTCATCCCAAGAAAAAAATTTCAGATTTTAATATACCATACTTAATTAAAAAGCGAATGTGCCCTACCCATCGCGCCTGCATATTTGAAAATCATTTTCCAAGTTGGTAGAATAGCCAATTCCTGAGCTGCTTAATAATCCACATCTAATACGGTTTCGTGGCCAGGGCAGCAGGCAGGTGGCATCGAATAGGCGACACGTGGACGGCGGCTACGGGCGCACAGACACACGTGCAGCGGGCGAAACCGAGACCGTATCTGCATAACGAATGAAGCGCTTACGCGGTCGGCGGCAGCGTACGCGCGCCTATGGTAATACGGGATATTACAGGATTAATAATAAAACGGACCGGCTCCGCCTCGCCTTGGGTTATCCCTACCGCCTCTCCCCCACCCCTCCTCATTTCCCGACCCTCCGGCAACTCTTCACCGCCGGGCGGAGCCCCACCTGTGCTCCACGGGCTTCGTTTGGGAAGGCGAAACTACCTTTAGGACCGTTATTTCCTTTCGTAGCGTGCTCCACAGGAAATGAAGTACGAGTTCTCGAATGTGTGAGCTCTCCAGCTCTTCTCTTCCTTTTGAATGCATAGAATTTCACTAACACGACTGTTGTTTCGGTTTAATTACGTTGCTTCTGATTCCCTCGCGTGGGTTCTAGAAGGGCAACTTGCCGGAGTAAAACAAGCTTCGGAATGCGGTGTATAGGGTTTTTAATCAGGCATTGTTCGAGTCGGAGAAGTTCTGAAATATTAGAGCTGCCTCTCAATGCTCAGGATACATGCATGATACATCATGGTCATGCCAGTTCTAAAATTATAGTTCTCATAAAGGACAGCACATGAGCTTTAATATAATTTGCATTGCAACTCCATCGTCATTTTCTGTAAATCATTGCGAATTCCACATTCTAAATGAAGTGATAAATGATGTCTTATGAATCGCTCTCAACCACACATTTTTTCTCTCCCACATTTTTCTCTCCCAAGGCAAACCTCATGTACAACAAAGTGTAATCGTTTTATTGATCAGGTCTGATTCAAGGCTGTATCATTTTTTAAAAATTATTTCTCTTTCTTCCATTCGTACTCTTTCCTGCGTGTTTCTTTTCTTCTACGAGCCTCATGATCCATATCATTGCCTTTCATCCAAATCATTGTTTGTAAGTTTATCTTTTCAATTTCTTACATTCAATATGAAGTATTACGAATAAGCAGCACAAAGGATTGCAGATTACACTATGTATTCTGTAATGATATACAGAATTAATAGATATCCCGGTAAACATTGATAATTAAAGAAAAGTTTAGAAATGGATTTCACAGACATTTGATGAATTGATTCATGTTTCCGAGCACGTCATCTGTTATGGTCCTTAGTTTCTGTTGTGAAGGGAACGATTTTTGTCCGGAGGTGGCGGTGTTCCTCCTCTAGTGGAAGGAAAGATCCGGCGCTGACTTACATGACGGCTTGCGGGTACGTCCCCCCTCCGAGGGGATCTGGCCACCATTGGGACTCAAACCGTAAGACCTCCCAGTCACAGTCCCTGCTGAGATAGTGGCAATACTGGCTCTGAACTAACACAGCCAGACACAGACAACGTGATAGTCGATTGTCTCAATCTGACTTTCACTAGGGTCCCCTTGTTTTGTCTAATTGTATGTCTCCTTGTAGGTCTCGTTTTGTTTGTTGCATCTCACTATCCTATTTCTGTAACACTTTCACTGAACAATCTGCTTGTCTCCTCTTTTTACTCGCTGACAATTCCTCAAATTTTCTCATTTAATTTCTGCTTTCTTACTCGGTCTCACATTTTCTCAATTAAAACACCCACTATCACACTTGTCGCAGTTTCTCTCTCTAAGAATTACAACTCTACCCTTTCAATCCTTCTTTCACTCCCAGTCCTTCTGCACCTTCTTTCTGTTCCTTGAACTTACCCTCTCACGGGGGGTAGCCCCCCTCACGGAACATTGCCCGATTCATTCCGCAGTCAGATTTCCCTCACTCTCGCTTCTCAGCTAATTCCCTTTCACTTCTCGTTACCTGAGAACCTGCATCCCGATTTTACCGTGTTTACAAAGGAGTAAAACTTTGAGTAAGATTTGGATTCATAAGTAACGCAAATAAATGTTCTGCACTAGTCCAGAGAAAACCTCAAATAGGTGAACATGGCAGAATCTTCGACATACTGTATGTTAACTCAGCGGGGCAAGATGATGCTCTTGATAGAAGGTTTCAAGTTTTGTTTCCACAAACATTTGAGCGGTGATTTTGGACGTTGGCAGTGCTCTAAAAGGACATGCAAATGCTTCTTGAAAACAGACAGAAGTGGATAAATTACAATCGATCAATGTGATACTATGCAGACCATAGGAAACGTAGAAATCAATCCTTACACTGAGGAGCAAAACTGAAAACGGGATGCAGTCGGGCCTTTTTGGAGAGGTAGGTAAACGGCTTAGAGAAAGTTGACCGTGGGAGGCATACGCCCTCCTCTCGACCTTGGCATTTGGCGCCGAGAGCGAGGCCCCCGGCGAGCACGGCGGCGCCGCCGACGCCAAGCCACTCCGCGGTGGCGGTGGTGGCAGCGGCGGCGGCGCTTGGGCCGTGGGCGCGCGCCAAGCGGCGACGGCGGCGGCGGCGGCGCGACGCGTCGGCAGGGAAGCGGGACGTGTCCAACAAGTGACCTCCGGGCGCGCCGGAGCACGACGCTGGCGTCGCGGCGCCCGCGCGTGCTTCGCGCAACCTGCGTCCTGGCCCACCTCGCGGCCGCGAAATTTGCTTGGCGCGCTGCCCGCCCCTCGACGCCCGGCGTCGCCCGCCTGGAACGCAGAACACGACGTCGCGATGCGTTCCAAGAGTCTTCGCGACGCGACGTGGCAGGGTTGCCCTCTTCTGGTTTAGAAGCTCCAGGATCAGGCGTTCTCTCAGGATCAAGTGAAGCACGTCGGCGAAGATCTATGAAGAAAAGTAATGTACTAGTAGAGTACACATTACTATTTTACCTTGTTTTCCTTGATAATGCATTATGTTGACAATACATCTCTGAACTTGTGCCTGACAATTTTCAGAAGTACCTAATTATCAGTGTGATTTACGCTTCGAACTGCAATGTTGCGAAAAAATTTATTTGAATATATTTCGTATTATTTGTATTTATTTTAATTACTGTAGTAAAACATTTTTATTCCTCATTTCTACCGTATTCTAAAACAATTGTAAAGTGATAAAAGCTTGCCAACTGTTTGTGGCATTTCTTGTCTAAATTTTCAACTTCTTTCACAATTTCTGAAAACAAGAAATAGTAGAATGTGCTAGCGTTATGAGAGAATTCGTAGCGATGCTAATTTTTAGTATCAGATTTGTACACGCCTTAACAGGGGACAGCTGACTCGGTGCATATGATATCTTGTATGTAGAAAATGATCGTGGGTCATGCCAGCGGACTGTTGACTGTCGTACATTCTTCCCTGTTCCCCACATCCCAGCACACGTCAGCAAGCGTGAAAATTCGGCGAACAACTCACGCCCGCCCCGTGCCCTGTCCCCCGTACTCCGCACCTCACACCGCACCCTGCAACCCGCATCCCAAAACCCGCACCCTGCTGCTGCACCCCACCCTTGCTCCGGCAGGGGAGGGGAGGGGAGGGCTGGCGTCCGCCGGCACGACCCCGTGCCGCACGTGACGTAGTTATGTGTCACGGAGGGAGAGCTGCTCGCACGTGCTGACCCTGCGGCAGGGAGCAGCAGTGTCCCTGGAAACTCTGGAAGCTTCAACGCCACCCTCCGCCTCTTGGGGATCGACCCGCCCTAAGGTCCGAATAAAACAAAGTGATTGAAGTTGGGGTGGAGGGGATGCGTACTAGGCGCTCTATCATGTTGCTATATAGCTACCACGGCATGATATTTACAACGAATCTGGCAAGTCACGCTAGACGGCCTAACACGCAACTCATTTTATCACAATTAACCTCCCTTTTGTCTCTAATTAACTGCGACATTCGAGCCATGCTATTTTTTCTATAATTTGAGATGACAACACATGCAAATGCTGAAGCTTCTGATTCGTTCTTGCTTCGGTTGCAATAATGGCCTGACGACGAACCTCAACCACATTATTTTCGTTCGTATTGTAGTACGACCATCGAATCTCTTTTTTCCGCCTCATTGTTGATGCTCACTTCAAGGAACTCGGACCGAAACAAATTCTCATGTTGATACTTAAGCTTTAAAATTTACTTTAATTAAGATATCAAAATCTAGTTAATTTTTTCGTGCGTGTTCTACATAGAACATAACACACAAAACATTTGAGGTAACTCACGTTTTTAGGATGATCTGTGGTTCGTTTTCTCAGGGATCTCCAGTTTTCTCTGCCTTTCATTCCACATTATTCATATCATTATCATTATACACCCATCAAACTCATTCATCCAAACTTTCATAAATTAGATACACAAAACTCTTCGTACAAACATAAAAGTGTTTACAGTTGCCATTTTCATACGGTTTGACAGTGCTGGTTGAAAGTACTCTCCTAATTCTTTCAGAGATCTTCCGCAGGACATCTGATATCAATCGTAAGTCGTGGATATATCGGTTAGACTCATGCCTCAACATATGTCTCTACATATAATTCTTTACACCCCACGTGAACCGATCGCCGAAGATGATATTTTGACATTTCTAACAGACTTGAAAACGGGAAGTTTGTTCTCTATTCGACTGATAAAGTATGTCTCATTTTTGTGACAAACTTTCAACCGATTTTAATGATTATTTATTTAGTTTGAAAGCACGTAAGTTTTCCAGCTGGTCCCATTGAATGTTTCAACAAGTTTTAATAAAGCGTTTCAGCGATATATGGGAAAAAGCGGATAAAACGATCACAATTTCAAGCATTAGGGTAGAGCAAAGAATTTTGTTGTATACAATTTGGTTGTTCCATTCAGATGCCACGAATATTGCGTTGTGTTATTGTGTTCCTAAGGAGCCGTGAAAAAATTGATCAATTTACATTATAGTTTTAATTTTTATAGTAGAATTGCTAAAACTTCACTGATTACGTTTTACACCCACTGCATTTCCTATCAATCATTCGTCAAATTATTTCCGATCCCCATGCCCCCTCACCGTATCTTCGCCCTTCCGCTACCTTTTTCACTTCGCCTCCCTCCACCTTTGTCACCGTACCACCACTGTACATCTTATTTCCATGGCACACCTCCATTCTTGTTGCACGTCAGCCGCGCCAGCCGCGCCCTCGCCCCTCTGCCACCTGTTCGTCATCTCCGTCACCCTTCAGCGTTCCCTTCGCCTCTGCATGTCGGAGACACGGCTGCGGCGGGGGCGGCGCTTACCCGTCACAGCCCGCGCGCGCATTCACCGCAGCCGCGCAGCGCCCTTGCCGCTGCAGCCTCCGCCCCCGCCACAGCCGCCGCCGCCACCGGCGCCACAGCCGCCCCCGCCCCTGTCCCCACCCATCGCTCCGCTGCCGCCGCCGCCACCGCCCTCGTCTCTGCCGCCCCCGCTACAGCCGCTCCGTCCGCGCGCGTCGCCGTGCCGCCCGGTATATCACCGGCGAGATACGGCGCGGCCGGCTGACGCGCTGGCGACGGCTCGTGCAGATTTACGGGCGCGCGGGCGCCCCCGGCAAACACGCCGTGCGTCATCTCGCGCCGCCCTGGCCTGGTCCACGCCGCAGCAGCCGCCGCCCCGCCCCCGCCCCCGCCCCCGCCGCCGACCACGTAAAAATACCTGCGATGCAACACAGTGTTCGCTTCGCCCGCCTGTCGCCCGCGTTCCGTAATGTCCATATAGCAGGCCGGACGGGCAACGCAAGGAAGCGAGAGGAATGTTACCGAAATGGAGCATTCTTATTCGTAATAAAATCCACTTGCTGAGACTGGAAATGTCTCGGAAGAATATTACGAATGTAGCTATTACTCCGAATGTTAATGGACATTAAGTAAAATATCTATAACATATCTCCAAATTATGGTATTGAAATAAAAGTGCATTGTCTTTGTGATTTCTGCAAATTTTCCTCCACAAACTTCACAAAATTAGTCGCTGCAACAAACATTAAAATATATGTACACAGAGATGACAAAATAATTTTTAATTAGAATGTTTGGATGATTAGTTTGCGAGCCCGTCTTATTTGTGTATATATTTATCTTCCTCGAAAAATAAAGCAAATGCCTGGTAATGTTTTCTTGTCAAACGTTTTTATGGTGCACGACTACTGAAAATGTACATTTTATTTCCTTTTTGTCTGAAAAATCTACATGAATTCTCGCATCCGATATTTATAACAGTCTCGTTTTTATTTCTTTCGAGCACTCAAAACTTCTCTCCTGTCAGTCCACATAATGCAGTCCGTCGTTCTCTGTTAAACTTATGTAACGTACACGTAACCACCATATATTTATCTTACGTAAAAAATATGAAGTTAATACTTGCAGCTTGATTATTTCCTTCGCGCAACATTTTGAAACCTGTTGGAAGGATCCGCGACAGTTGAGGAGGAGCAGCGCCTTAAAACTCGCACTCATCTCGATAGAGCGCGGTCGCATAACGGGAGTAGTTCGCTCTTCACGAAAAGTTCGCGAAGTTATGGTCGGACGGACGTGTCGATATTGCTTTTTATGCCGGGGAGGCAGGGCGCAACGACAGGGACGGCGGCGGAGGCGGCTGTGATGGTGGCGTTGGCGGCGGCGGCGAAGGCAGCGGCGTTGGCGGCGGCAGAGGTGGAGGCGGCGACGGAGATGGGGGCGGTGGCGGCGGTGGAGGCAGCGGCGGTGGCGGCGACGTTGGTGGCGGCGGCGGCGGAGGCGGTGACGGAGGCGGCAGTGGCGGAAGCGACGGCGGCGGCGGCGGCGGCGGCGCTCGCTCGGGAGCGCGATATTTTCACGGTGATCCCGTTTCCAACCCGATGCGCTTTTGTCGTCGTAAAACGCCCTCCGGGAACGAGGGCGGCGCGCGTTGTGGAAGTGGTGGGAGAAGCAAATACGCATCGAAGAGCTCCTTTCTTTTCTTCTGAACTTCATAGGTTTTCAGTTCGAACCTCCAAATGAAGAGATATGGTGAAGGATTGTTGATTGCAGAGAGAATGTGCAAAAGCCGCAGGTTCGACTTGGTCGGATAGGCCATTGTTGCATGTGCTTGAACTTCGCCTCAAGTGTCATCTCGGTTTTCAACGTGTCTTAATTTTCTTGAAGTACTCGCTTAGCGGATTACGTGCACCATAGACAAGAAGGAATATTTTTTATAAATGCAGATGTTTCCAGATTTTTTCGTCAGTCGGTGGTTTCGAGGCACAATTCTTCGCAAGAAAATTATTTTTGAAAGTAAAAGTGTGCCTATTAAATTGAATTATTTACGAGTTTTTCACTAGTTTTAAAAAAATGAATTGAGAATTCTGTCAGCTACATTGAATACGGTGACGTTTTCATTAAATAAATATATCAGTTGTAGAAAAGTTGAGGGAATTAGATGACAGCGAATCGATAAGTGCTTAAAAGAACATTAATAAATTTCTCGAAACAAACGAGTTAGTCAACTTTTCATATCCCGAAGTGTCGAATAGTATCGCATGTTGGAAATAATTCTGTCTGCTTGTAAATAAGTACAACAAATGGCATGTAGTGTGTAAATGTTTACCCTAAACGTTAAGCAAGAACGATAAAACCAGAAAAACTCTAATTCTGCAAATTACCCTTCGAGGACCGCAGCCTAAACGAGCGGCCGACCTCGAGCGGTGCGGTCGTGAATACGACGCTCCCGCTTCCCTGCTCCTATGCAGGCGCCTGTCGTCGGGACGCAACCGCGCCCAGGGAATTAAAAGCCTTTGATGAACGACTGCCACGAAGACGTAGGGCTGGAGGGCGGCCTGGCCGGGCGCCAGGGCGATGCGAGCACGCCCTTTCGTGGTCCAACGTTCTTCAAGGCGCTGGCGGCACCGGCGACGGCGACGGCAATGGCGTTGGCGCAGCATCGCTGCAAATGCATTCGCGGGCCCAGGGACCTAGATGTTTTGTCAGCGATCTCTCTGAGCCTTTTACATGCTTTGTACCCGCACATTAATGGAGGGGTGGAATAAATATATTCTCATTGAGATCTCAGAGGAGGTGAGGACCTGTTAGAGTTGATTCAACGATAGGATTTGGGCGTGTACGATGAAGTGTTCAATACATATCCAATAATCATTGTTTATTAAGAAAGCTGTTAAATGTCTATTTTTGAGCAGTTCGAGATATTCGCTTACAAATGGAGCGTGGAGAGCAAAGTTTTTGTGAAGTAGAGTGTAAATGTCAAAGACATACCAATTGCAAAACTCAATTTATAATGCAAATATTTTATAAATTGATTCTTTTATTATAAAAATTTGCTATGAAAAAGTATTCCCAGTGAAATGAAAGGATACCATAATATTAACGGCGCGACGCTGCGTAAGACACAACAGTATCTTCATTTGAATTTTGACTACTGAGTTCTTCACCTTATTAAAGATCAGAGTTGGGCAGTATCGAAAATACTTGTATTTAAAATACGTATTTTCGATACTTTTGTAATTTGTATTTTGTATCGGAAATACATATTTAAACATGTATTTTGTATTTGTATCGAAAATACTTTCTGATAGTGTTTTGTATTTTCAAAATATAAAACTACTTTTTATTTATCCGTCAGAAACATTCATTGGGCAAGTAAATGGAGAGGGTCCCGCCACGTGGACGAGTGGAGCCGGACCTCCGGCTTCTCCGATTACGTTTTCCCCCCGTCGTCGGTTCAACCGGAGATAACCGGAGGAGCGCTGTAATCACGGTGTAAGATATATTTCTTACACCGTGGTTGTAATCGCGAGCTCTGATTCAATTTCTCGGAGAGCAGGCTCCGCGTGCCAGAACGAGTGCTGCCCATGTGTGTGCCTGGTGGCCCTGTGGTTGTGCGCAGTGATTAAAAGCTTGTGCTTGCGGTGTTTTTAAGAGCTGATATTTCGTTATGGTAAATTTAGGTAAAATCTATTTTTTTCCTAGGTACCTTGTACCAAATGAAGCTTTGTATGTACATTTTAGGTTTATTTGAACTAAAACCGTCAATTTTGTAGCGCCTAAAAGAGCCTATTTTAATATTAATGCCTATTTGGGCCTATTCTATATTTAAGAACCTAAAATGAGACTAATTTGCGTAACTTCATTTGTCTGTGGCTCCTTTTACCTTTCTCTTCTTTGTCGGCACAACAGACAAGGATGATATTAATTTTAAAGCACTTTTAACAACCTAAATGGCATTCGTCCTCTTTTACCTTTTTATCACCTTGTCTCATTTTGTCACCTGTAAGAGAGGGAGTAATGAATATACCGAACAAGGATCTAGCGATAAAAGTCTCCACGCCACTACTTTCTGACTTCTGGAGAAGCTGTCTCTGTTTCTAAGATAAAGCGATTGAATTTCCCCGAAAGCAAAGTGATCTTGACCGATAAGAAACATTCATTTTCTCTTGAAAACTTGGAGAATGTATTAGTAATTTATTGTGAGGCAAAATACGGTAGCAATAATTCTAACTACTAAAATTGTTAAATAGTATTATCGCAAAATGTTCAATAATGATTCTACGTAATATTGATTTATGTTATCTTTGAGAAATATAATAAATGGTCAAAAAGTGAGTTTTCTTGTAAGTTACGAGTTTTATTAGTGCCTATTCTACCATTTAAAAAGCCTAACAGATGCTGAAAGAACCTATTTAGGCACCTAAAATGCATATTTTAAAACCTAAAAATCCGCGGTATTCATCAGATATCCATATCATTTGTGATGTATGTTCATACTTTAAGTCTGAAATGCACCTTAGTTAATTGTCTATATCCTGCAATATTTGTCCCAAACTATCACCTCCCAAGAACTCGTGGTGATATCTTTGTACTCCTTCGCTTCTTAGCATGGACAAAATGCCTTTCAGACTTAAAATATGAACATACATCACAAATGATAGGGGCCGTCTAAATTACGTAACGCAAATTTCGAGTATTTTCAATACCCCCTCCCCCCTTGTAACACACTTCCCTATCTCTACGTATAAAAAGCAGCGTAACGCTGCCTCAGACCCCCTCCCTCCCCCTTTAGCTTCACGTAATTTATGGATGACCCCATACTGATACCTGAAATGGGTTGAAAATTTCATTTGAAACATTTTTGTATAAAGACTGTTATATATTTTAATAATAAAATTTTAAATGTGATGTGATTTTAAATGTGAATTTTGAACGTGAATGATTGTTTAAAAGAGAAAAAATAGGATAGAAGTTATTATGTGTAAAACACCGTTTGTTGTATTTTGTATTTTCAAAAGTATTTTAAAATACTATTTTGTATTTTGTATCTAAAATACTTTTATGAAAGTATTTTGTATTTGGTATCTAAAATACTTTCGGCGAAGTATTTTGTATTTTGTATCTGAAATACATTTTTCAAGTATTTTGCCCAACCCTGTTAAAGATTGTCTCCCCGAGACTTCTCTACCCACACCGTTATTCCAGAAGTAAAAGAATTTCGTTTTTAGAAGTAAATCTTTCATTAATATTGTGGCTGGTTGGAATTAAAATGAGAGGGAAATCATGCGTTATGTGGAAGTTCCTAACAGCTGAACACTCTCTCCAAAACGTACACCCATTGCTCTTTTACATGCATTTCGTGCATTTACGTGAAACATTGAAAGAGATGATGTGCGTACACTAGGACGGAAATTCTTTACATGCTCAGCGCAACACCGTTTTTCCTCTTGTCTTCCCCCAAAAGACTGATGAAATACAGAATCCTCTTTGGGTCTAGCGTCCTGATTTCTCTTCTAGCGTGCTCCTCCGCGTAAAGAGCTGGACTTCACGCTCCGTCGCTCTGCATATCGAGCGGCGCGGGCAGCGCGCGGCACGGCCTTCGCTTGACCAGCGGGCAGCCGCCTATTCCGCGCACCACCCCCCCCCACCCACCGAACGCCAACTCAGGCACTCGGCACCGGCCACCCACCCCCCGTTGCTTTTCTTCTGCCCCTGACTCTGCACCTTCCCCGCGCGCCCGCTCGCCTTCACGAGCTCATCTGCTCTTTCTTCACTGCCGTCCCGCCTGCGGATTGAGATGCAGACGACCGGAAACTTCGCTTCCAAGTCCGTTCCGGCGTATTACGTCCGGAAACTTCCGTCGAATGCAAACAGGTGTACAGAAAATACGGCAACGGCGAGGACCTGCGATTTCCGTGCTGTTTTCGAAGTTGTTGACGAACTCTCCCATCTTTGGAAAAATAAAGGTGAGAAAAAAGTAAGAAGAGACAGCAGTTCGTAAGTTGGCTGTGGAGTGAACATAAAACTCTTGGATTGAGGTTGAAGAGTAAATTTAGATTTTGTAGGTCGTGGCATAAATGTCGTAAAGAATTTCTTCGAATGCATTTTTTTATCTCGGCGTGCAATGGCTGTAAAAATTAAAGTGAACTATTCATGACTGAATTTTTCCTTGTTAGTTGACGATTCCTAAAATACATTTATTTCTAATAAAAGCGTATTTGTAGGCTCGGCAAACGACAAATTGTGAATCATGCAAAATATGAAAATCACAAAAATTGAAATTTTAAAGTATTTAAAATGTGTGCATGCACTCTAATTCACAATCATCCATAAATCATTCACTCACATTATTGAATTAATTATGAATTTTAACAATATTTTCGTACTAAACCAGTCATGGCTAACCCTCGATCCGCTGCCACATGTGACCCACATAAAATTACGCAGCCCGCCGCGCCGGGCTATTTTATATTACAAATATTGAAACCTTAATTCCTAGGTGTATGTTTACAAATAATATTAAATACAATGATAATGTATTTGTGCTTCCGTTAACAAGGTTCTGTTATACTTATATCATATCCCGGAAACATTCTGATTGAAGATATTTTGCACAACGTGTTGTAAGGACTTTGGGATACACATGTTTATGAAAAATTTTTCTCGAAGGCGAAATTTACAAATAATTAATCACGTGCTTCATTAACTAATAACAATTTACAAAACAGCTAAGATGTATGACGTCTAAAATATTTTTTTAATCGTGGAAGTAAGTAACAAATATCTAATTAGATTCTATAATTAATTATATATTAAATAATTATATAACGTATTATTTTTTTATTTCTACTACCTTTTTAAAAACGTTTACCTAAAATGCAATCCTAAATTAAGTTATGTGCTGTCAATGCGGCCCGTGAAACTCTTTGAATTGGCCCGGCCTGTGCAAAACGAATTTATTGCATCAAATGACAATGAGAATATGCATTAACAAGCATTAGGAGCCACATTCCGGACAGAAATACTCATTGATTCTAAGGAACAGAGAAGGTTCTGGTTGCCTAAGAACTATTGTTTCAAAATTAAACAATCTGAGCCCAATAAAATGAATACCTTTTGAATTATTTAAACTTGTTCGCTAGTTCGAAATATTGTTATTTCTACTTCATGAGATTTTTGTTTCCTTTTAACTTTTAAGGAAAGAAAATTCCTCAGTCACGAAAATAAGTAATTGGTTTTATCTATTTAAGATTTTAAAAAATAGTTTGTCTTGTGTGATGCCTCTGATTTGCGTAACCATTCACGTCTTGGAATTCCTCTAGCGAAATTACCGTCATCCCTTCCCCATCTTTATAACTGCTCTCGACAACCCATACAGGCTGCTGTCTGAATGATGAATACGATTTTCTCCCAATCAACTCCTCACTGCTCCCTTTGAATCAAAAATAGTCGTGTGCAAATCAGCCGTATACGTACGTAACTATAATGGTGCTAACACATTCAGAAATGTTACACCAAGCATCAACATTTCATATTAGTAGTCAGAAGTTATTCTTTAATTTCGAGTACACAATTTTACTTTTCTCGCTCTTCTCAAACGCTGCACGTCCAAAAACCCTGAGAGCGCAATCGTGCCGCTGCAGAGTGCACTCCATCTCCGACAACTCTGAGCTCTCCCGCATGCAAAGCCCTGCACTGGGCTGCGCGGGCGAGGGCTAGTCCAATGTGGACGAAAGCCAGCGCACGCCCTCCCCCACCCGTTCCTACCCACCACCCCACGCTCATCCCTGCCGCCCCTCATCCCCACCCGCGCCCCTCGTAAACCGCGCCGCCGCCCACGCGCCGCCTGCGCGCGCTGATATTCCATCCGCCTGCTAGCGTTACGCGCGCCAGCGGTGGTTGCGGGCGGCGGTCTGGCTCTCGCCACTGGCGCGACGGGGCGGGGCGGAGCGCAGAAGGGGGGGGAGAGGAAGGAGAGGTGGAGGTGGTGAGCGACGGAACGGGATGTGGCAGATCAAGGTGGGATAGAGCAGGGCCAGAGCGGATCGGAGTGGAGGGGAGCGGTGTGAGGCGGGTTGGGGTGATGGAGCGCCGCCCGGAGGAGCTGGGCAGGCCGGCGTGGTCGGGGTGGATCGGGGTGGGTTGCAATAGTGTGGAGTGAAGAAGAGAGAGAAGAGAAGAGTGGAGTGGAGAGGAGAGTGGAGTGGAGAGGAGAGTGGAGTGGAGAGGAGAGTGGAGTGGAGAGGAGAGTGGAGTGGAGAGGAGAGTGGAGTGGAGAGGAGAGTGGAGTGGAGAGGAGAGTGGAGTGGAGAGGAGAGTGGAGTGGAGAGGAGAGTGGAGTGGAGAGGAGAGTGGAGTGGAGAGGAGAGTGGAGTGGAGAGGAGAGTGGAGTGGAGAGGAGAGTGGAGAGGAGAGTGGAGTGGAGAGGAGAGTGGAGTGGAGAGGAGAGTGGAGTGGAGAGGAGAGTGGAGTGGAGAGGAGAGTGGAGTGGAGAGGAGAGTGGAGAGGAGAGGAGAGTGGAGAGGAGAGTGGAGTGGAGAATGGAGGGGAGTGGAGAGTGGAGTGGAGTGGCGAGTGGAGTGGAGAGTGGAATGGAATGGAGTAGAGTGAAATTAAGTGGAGTGGAATGGAGTGGGGTGGGGTGGGAAGGAGCGGAACGAGGCGAGGCGGGGCGGGCGTGGAGGGCAGTAGCTCCTCGGGGCTGAGCAGCGTGGGGAGGCGGAGGAGAATGGAGCGGGTCGGGGCATGACGGAGCTGGAAGGGATGGAGCGAACGCGTACGCGCGGCACTATCCGGGTGCGAGTTATGACGCGCGCGTTTTTGCGGTCGCCCCGCCACCGGTGCCGCTTTTTGCGGGAAATGGATCCCGCGTCATGGTGCTGCCGCCAAGCTGAGCGTGTAATAAGGCGCGCCCGCAAAATTTGCAATTAGCGCTTCTGCGAATGTTTATTTTTTCCAACGATAAAAATTCGTGTCGTCTGGATTTTAATGAAGATCGGACGCGTGATGCGCTTGCATTTCGTGGATGAGAGGGTAATAAAAGTTAATACTGTATTAACAGAAACGTGATTTGACTCCGCCGGAGAGATTTTGAGAAATGCTGAAACGAAATTAAGCAGTAAAATTAAATTTTTTATGACATATGCGTTTAAAAAATGTGTAATTTGTAATGAAAAGTTAATTATATAGCTATTTGTATCTGTACGTGTTTTTGAACATGTAACTCCGTACAGTTTCCAAGAGATAATCCTAAATAAAACACCAAATCAAAAGCTCGAAAGAGGCTCAATAATGATAAAACAAAACTTACTATGCTTTTAGATAAATTACATGTAGGTAAGTGTAATGAATCAAAATCACGTTTGCAGATTGTAATTCTCAGTTATAGCACAAAAGTTCAATTTTATTCCGTATAATCATCTCTGTACGAAGTGCCAATGCTCATGACGAAACGAAAGGATTTCGTTTCTTCGCAAAGCGACTGCGGAAATTCCGTTTGGACCACGGACCATTTGAGGCGGCGGCGATGTCGCTTTCCCTCGCAAAGTGGATTGGAGTTCGCGACTCCCCCTTTCGGCAGGACCGTTCCAGGTAGAGGCTAGGTGTGTCGACGTCGCTGGGCGATTTTCGCAGCCTCCCTGGCCTTTAACATTAAGAGAGTTTAAAAAAGAAAGAGTAACAGTTTATTGAAAGTTAAAATAACTCGTACACAAAACGATGATTTCAAATAATTCACCGCGCATGGAATTTAACCAATATTTAAGAACACCAGTTGCTGTACTTCATCAATAAAATGAGTTGACATTTTAGTAGCATCACATCAGTGAGTAATATAATAAAAGTGAGTCCTCGAATCACAAGAAAATTGAAATTAGTTTTAATTATTCGTCTATCTACGTGTCACATTTGTCAGCAAAGAGTACGAATAATTTCCTCCCATATCCAAAAGTCCAAAACTCTAGTTTTACTACGCTCATAGGGAGCATTTGAATGAGATCCTGAGTGTTGAATGTATGTATTCTTCAAGTTGTTTTTTTTACTTAAACTGTATTCTGTATTTGTATTATTCCATGGCTCCAAAACCAGATGAATTCTCTATATGCCGAAGTTACGGTAAAACTAGAATTTAGTACAGCGTTGGCATAAATAATTATTGTCTTATTACGTGCGAATCTCGCATAAAATTATTATGAGAATAATTTAACGTCATAATACAATATATGAAAAGAAGCACAATAATGTTAATAAATTTGACGTCAGTAAATTCCAAACAATGAAATCTTATACGAGGCCTGTCTAAAATGTATCCGACCTTTGGCCAGAAAAAATATTTCGAATACTTGACAGATTTGGGACCCTATTCCCCTTCAAAGTAGGCCCCTTGTACTTCCACACACTTAGCCTACCGATCCTTCCACTGCTGGAAACACCTCTGGAAGCCTTCTTTTGGAATGATGTTCAGCTCCGTCGTCGCGTTCCGCATTATTTCTTCTCTACTCTCAAAACGGGATCCTTTCAGTGACATCTTCAATTTTGGAAACAACCAGAGAAGCTAAGAAAGTGTGGATCAATTGGGATGAATTTGCAGGGTTGTCATGATGCAAATGTCAGTTATTCGCCGTCCACATGTCTGGTCTTTTTGCGCCGAATTGCGTCACGGATTCGCCGGAGAACATTTCCCGCACTGTCAATCGGCGATCTGCCATCACCATGTTGTTACCACGTGGTCAGACGGTAGAGCAGGCCTCATGGCCTGAGTCTCGCCACGTAAAATAAGGCAATTCAATTCAATTCAATCACCAAATTTCGCACTCTTTCAACAACAGCTGCATTGCGAGCAGTTTGGGGCTTGGCGCCACTCAGCTCACTCTTGGCTGATGTGCGGCCATCTTTGAATCGGTTGAACCACTGCTTAATTTGTGTTACACCCATTGCATCTTCTGCAAACACCAGCTGAATCTTACGAATTGTTTGGCTTTGAGAATCACCTAGCTTTTGACAGAATTTGATGCAGTATCTTTGCTCAATTCGTTCAGTCATCTTGCGAAAAAACTAAATCCGACGAACACTACGAACAGCACCTTACTTAGCGATCACCAGCCAGCGACTGGCACAAGCAAACTCGGTGAAAAAAATCAAGCATGCGCATTAAAGATTCTCCTTCCATCGTGCACAGTGTCCTTGTGCCTTAGAATCACTACTTTGCGCGGAAAAAATTAAGGTCGGATACTTTTTTGACAGGCCTCGTACTATCCAGATATTGTGTTGGTTAGCTCTAATGAAAGCCTTGAACGAAGGTATTTGAAATTGGGCTTAAGTACTTCATTCGGCATGTCACGCCAGCCTTACTAAATATTCTCTATAATCGCAATTCTACTGCATAACAATATTGAACTGAATGAGCGTAAACGTCTCGTGGAAAAACACAGCAGGTTTCTTTCTGAAAGAAAAGTTCAGCTTGTAACTAAAATTGGGTTTCTACTTAACAGCTCTTAAAGGCCGTGAAAATTGTTTAAACTATTGTTGTAATTGTGTATACATGTAGGATGAAATGCAATTGTATATTCGTACAAATAAATAATGCTCTGCTGATTGGTAACTTTTTTGTTGAATCTTCTAGTTTGAGAGATTTGATTGTGAAGAAAATGGAAGATTCCTGCAAGGAAACTTTTTCCAACACATTTTATACATAAAAGCCCATTTCTGTGTTCCTTCTTAATTTAATTTTTCTCTATATTTCACCGTGTTTATTCTCTCCTGGTACGTTATATATTGATTCATATCCATATTGTCATTTATTTAATTTAAAAAATTGAATTAAGTAATCTAAAATGTTAGTTGTTAACTGTTAATTAATCTGTCTAAAATGTTATTATTCTAGAATCATTGAACTATTTGTTCGTGTTAAAAATATGATCTTGTGAAAGCAGATGTAAAAATCTCCAACAATTGATTTATTCCTTTTTTAAACTCCGTCTTGCAATAAAAATATCGTCCATTGCGAAAGAATTATGCGTTCCCAGGATTGCGTTTTGTAATAGGCTCAATCTGTGCTCAAGGCAATATGCATGTATGGAAAAATATTATTTAATTAGGCCTAGTTGAATATAAATTGAAACTGATAGTAAATATTTTGTTAACTAAATTTCTAACATAGTATAGGAAAATGAAAGATTCCATTACAAGCACAATAGTGGAGACTTGACGAATTGGCCCTCTGTCTCCTAGACTTGTTTCTTTTCTTTGGTTTTTGGTTGTTTGTGTTTGGTTTGTTTATTTTTTTGTTTTCTATGGCAGTATCTTCTCATTTTTTATTTAAAGAAATAACTAGATCCCTTTAAATTTCAGTCGTCCATGTGACATAAAATTATATATTTCAAAGAATGGTTGATAGGTTAAACCGGAATGTATATAGTGAGTGAGTGTCAGAGAAAATAACTGTACCTTGTTGAAACACGCTAGTATCCCCCTTTGTTAGCGACAAATTACACAAGGTTTGAAATCCCTACAGAGAAAGCGAGCACACACGTTGCATCATGAATTGTCCCGCATTTTGCGTGTGCGTTTAATGTCCATAATTTTCCGCGTACATTGGACTTAGCTAACTGAAAAGAAGCCTTGATCTCGGATTTCCGTCTCCTCTTCTCATTTCCGCTTTCGGCAAAACGGCGCCCACTCCGACCCATCCCTCCCCCTCCCCCCGCCCTCCTTCCCATCCCCCTCGCCGCACCAACGAGCGCGCCTCGGCGGCGGCCTGGCCTGAAAGGCTGCTCTTTACCGCGTGTCGCGGAAGAGGCAGATTACGGCTTCTAATGATACGCAGTTTCCCTCCTGAGGAACGACGACAACGAACGCGACAACGACGGCAACGGAGACGACAACGACAACGCGCTGGCCGCCATCGCCCTCAGGACGTGCCACTCTCCCGTTGCGTCGACTGGGAAGTGCGCTGCTCTTAAGAGCTCCGTTTTTTTCGCCACTGCCGTAACGAAGTTAGACCTCTCGGCGGAGCGCGTTGCCGGATCCAGGTCGCACACACTCGCAGTGGGTCCGCATTCGGAAGCGGCGTACGAACGCACCTCGCAAATTGCTTTATTTGGAGATGCAAGAACAAAATAATTGGACATTTCACGATAGAACGACCAGTCTACTCTTTTTTGCGTGTGGAAGTTGTATTCAAAAACACGTTCGTTTCGTGGAAGAATAATGGGAAATGAGCAGTATGTTTATGTTCCTTAATAGACCATTATCCATGCACATATTTTCATTATCGTAATTGCAACAAAATATTTATCCAAACTATTCAGAAAGTACTATGTAATTGCGGTATTGTTCTCGATCTGCGCATTTCAGTACAGAAAGATTATTGTAACAACAAGGGACTGCTTTGTTAGCTACTGCACTACTGCTTGGCTATTGCTGGGAACAAAACTGCAGATTATGCCCAACCCATGCGCTCAATTCGTCAGTTTCTTCGTTAGCGGTTGTCTCAAAAAGCGTCTTCGACACAACCTCTTGCAATACCATTGTCCTACATGCGACATGACTTTCACGTTTCCCGACGTGTCAAACTGGACCTTTCGTACGGAATTTTCTCTATAACTGTGTTTTCATTTGTTACTGTGCAGTGCCGCACAAGCAAGATCGTGAGTTAATATTCTGTGGAACGAAAATGTTTGGCCAAGTATGATGTGAGTGTACACCACAGTGCGAACGGTGGCGGTTGAGTTCCCTCATGTGTTCTTTCTCTCTCGCCCTTGTCCTTGCCCTCCCTCCAGGCTCCGTTCCTCTCCCTCAGCCGCAGCGAGATAACGAAAGCCCTCCTCGTGTTTGCACAGCTTGTAGAGTTGAATGTGCGCGCGTGTGTCCAAGGATATTCTGCCCCGAGACTTCAGAATGGGACCCTCACCACTTTTTAAGCAATGTTTTAGTCAATTGAAGAGTAAACCACTACTGGAAACTAAACCGAATCACTCGTAATAAATTAAAATAGTGCGCGATAAGATAGTAGTATCTAATATTTTCTTCGCACTACTGTAATACATTACACCATGTGTACAAGAAAGAACGCCTTTACGCAGTCTGATATTTCAATCGTTCGGAGCTCGTACATGTTAGAAAAGGGGTACATGAAAACGCATGTTGATTTTGAAGAATACTAACCTACTGAAAACTGACAGTGAATTAAGTAGAAAGCCATGATACCTTTTGTTCTTCATAAACAAAGGAAATGTGCTGTTCTTATATCCATTCTAGATTAGCATTGAACCTTTGTTGAAAGAATCAATGTCAAGAATCATGGTCAAGGTAACGAACATTCTAGAACACTGCCGTTCTTTCTTCGTGTTATTTTCCTGTTGCTCTAATAAGCACAGCGCACATGTTATCAAATTTGTTCCACATTTGTCTTTACATCATGTCATCGTTACTCGTGTAAAATGTACACTAAAGTCATTCAGGGCTAATCAGTCAGTTACATTCCTCCAATAAAAATATCACCAGTTAGGTGACACACCTGCAACTTACACAGAATGAAACTAACCATCCTTGGCCAGGAGGGTTAGAGAGATAAAGAAAAAAAGGTCTTGCTCCCGAATATGGGCACTGACCACATTCCAACGCGGCCATCCTATCTCGCGAAAGGAGATGGCATCATCCGCCTGGTGCCCGACCAGAGGTCCAATCGATGAACTTGGGCAAGCGCACAGGATGTCTGCAGACCAAAAAATAATTCAAAGGAGCCCCATAGTCTTACGTAATAAAAAATGATTTATAATATGAAATATGTTATATTCTTGGTCAAAATGACGTGTAAAAAGTACACAAATGTTGTATTGACGACAAACGGAAGGGCACATTAATCTATACTGTGATTTTTCCAAAACTGCCTGTGATGTAAATCAGCTGTTTCGGTGTCATCCAATCGGAATGTTGAACGCCATCATAGTGACGTCACTGTAGCGACGTGTAAGGTCCCGATTGGATGGCAGTGTAACAGCTGATGACCTCCCAAAGGCAGCTTTGAATAAATCGCACTATCTCTGTACGTTGTTACCATATCTACAAAGATTTTAAATATTAGTTTTTGAGGGGTTAAAATATAAACAAATTGTTAGTATATTATATCTATAGATAGTATGTTATGTCTTTTTAATTAAAAATTGCAAAACGTTTCGGGGTAGATTTGTGACCCCTTTTCAAGTTCGAACAAAATAATATAAAACCCATTACTAAGACAAATTAAGAATAATTGAACAAATAATCCTCAAAACACAGTGCCAGTAAAACTTTTTGCGGATGTAGTCCGGAGAACGGATATAAAACGTCAACTAATAAAAACAATTGTGGAATGGAGGAGCGAAATAAATGAAAAATCGTTTTGCAATTTTTAATTAAAACGAAACGTAAATGTTCACTAACAACTCCCCAAGGCCTAATATTGATAATCCCCTTTACCAAGACAATATTTTGGTGTTATGGAGTTCAGTTTGGTTACGGTATTTGTGTTTAAGTTATATCTTTTTTTGTCTCGATAAATCGGACTTTCAACTTACTTAGTTGTAATAATCAACACTTGTGCTGTGTTGCTTAATGACTAGCTAAGCTGTAACTTAATGACTGATAATCTGTCACTTAATGATTCGCTATTTTTCAAAAATTAAAATAAGGAGTTAATATTTTTGCAAAAAATTATATCCATATGTTAAAAATTGCAAAATTATTGCACATTTTGGAAGTACATAATTTATTGGATTATTACAATTTTACTTTTGAAACGGTGTTATTTGAAATTGTTAATTTTAGTTTTCCAAGAAATAACGGAATCATTACAATGAACGCGTTTCGATGTGTCATTTTATAAACTTCATGAAATAACTAAAAAAATTGGAATGAAATTGTATGTGAACATTTCTTAAATTGTTCCAAAACAATTAGTTGAAAATTGTACAATGTGTACTTACAGACATAATGACGGACGAATTCGTGGCCAAAACGTGGAGAAATTTTCTAATCTATTCTTTCGAAAACACCTAATAGCGCCTCAAACAAGGCAAAAATGAAAATGCACAAAACTACCCGAAAAGTGCGGTTAAAGGGGCGCATAACTCTCCTGCAATCTCCCATATACTTTAAAAAATTTGAAATATAGTGAAAATAATTTTCATTTATTGTTGTTATTAAACAATAATTATGGTTGTAGAAGTAAAATGGAAAATGTAATAAAAGAAATTAATGGATAAGTGGACCAAGAATTGTAGGCCATCCCTCTTGTTCTAGGCCAGTGTTGTCAAGGTCGATACTACGAGCGGGAGTCCGTGGCACAACTGCCATGACGAAATCGCCCCTCCGCGCAGTTCATTACCTCGCTACCAGAGACAACGCCATCCCTGTTGTAAAACGGCGGAGTTACTAATAGTTCCCTTTCCCGACGCTAGTTGCGCAGAGAAGCTCGTGGCATGCTACGGTGCCCCGACGCATGCCACTGCCACCAGTAGAAAACGTTGTTACCACTGTTCTAGGCTGTGCATGCCTAAAACAAGACCTTTGGCGAAGAGCTAGTAATTGTATACTTTGGCGAAGAGATGGTAACATTATAAATTGATAACGTTAATGGCTAGAGAGGAATTCAAATTCCCATAAAGGTCGTCTAATTTGGCCTAGAGTCAGTAATCGTGAAAATTGAAAAACAAATGTTTTCGAGAGATGAAATAAAAAGGAATAGCTATCATATACAATTTTGTTGCGGCAAGTTGAAATTCATTTAAATATGCATACTAGATACAATACATATCATATGGGCAATACATACAAAATCTTCCAATATTTTCGCAACACTATGGAAGTCCTCGGAGTTCTGGAAACAACCCGCCCTACATCTCGCCGTCTAGTCAAGAAAGAGGTATTCAGAGATCAGCGCGCGGTGCGACCTTCAGCGAGCACTCAGCAAAATTCCTTCCATCAGCTTTGTGTCGCGCACGGCGTCGCCATCGCTGAAGATGTGCATAGTGTGTACAGCTTCGGCATGGCGCGGGCGGTTGCGGCGGAGCGGGAGGAGTCAAAGTCTTCGGCGGCGGTGGCTTCGGCTACGTCAGCGCTGCGGCCGCGCCAGCTGGTGTCTGTCGCTATGCGAGGAATGCACGCCGTGAAAGGAGCCTTCATGCGGCTGCTTCACCCCAGTCGAGTCGGCGAACGCCGCCTCCGCCGCCGCCGCCGCCGCCGCCTCCTCCGCCTCCTCCGCCTCCGCCCTCTCCTCCTCTTCTTCCTCCGCCGCCGCCGTCGCCGCCGCCGCCACTACCACCACCGTCGCCACCACCGCCGCCACCTCCGCCGCCGCCACCTCCGCCGCCGTCACCTCCGCCGCCGCCACCTCCGCCGCCGCCACCTCCGCCGCCGCCACCTCCGCCGCCGCCACTTCCGCCGCCGCCACCACCGCCGCCACCTCCGCCGCCACCGCTGCCCCCGCCGCCACCACCGCCGTCACCTGCGCCGCCACCGCCGCCCTCGCCGCCACCACCGCCGCCACCGCCGCCATCGCCGCCACCACCGCCACCACCGCCGCCACCGCCGCCATCACCGCCACCACCGCCACCACCGCCACCACCACCGCCACCGCCGCCACCGCCGCCACCGCCGCCCCTGCCGCCACCTCCACCACCTCCACCACCGCCGCCTCCGCCGCCGCCGCTTCTGCGCCCCCACCCGCGCTCAACGACTCCCCTGCGTCGGCGCCCGCGCCGTGACCTCCTGGGTCAACGCGATGAGAGTGAGCGCCTGCCACTCGGAACACGCGGACGCTAATGCGAAGCAATAGGCAACCTCGAACGATAAGTACTATCGATCTTCTGCTCATGCGCAGTGCAAGTTTCGCAAGTGCAAGTTCTTCAAGAGGATCGAACTCTTCTGAATGCATTCATTACGTTAACAAATTGGCCTAAACCAAATTGATTAAATTAAGAAATTTAGAATCGAATATTCGCGCATTGCTATTCTAATTTCGAATTACTGAATCCTTCTAGGTGTCGTCCGTAAATTACGTAACACTAAAGGGAGGAGGGGGAAATTTCAGTCTACGTTACGACCAGGGACCGAAAAGGTATTGAATACCGGTAAAAAATCCAGTAAAATACCGGTATTTTTTTCATACCGGTATAAAATACCTTTATTCTTTTATACCGGTAAAATACCTTTATAGGACGTCTATACCGGTATGGACGTCCATAAAGTATTATACCGGTATTTTCAATGGAAATAGTGTCGCGTTCGCGCTCCCATACGCGCGTTCACGCCCCCACGCGCGCGCTCGTCCCCCCACACGCGCGTTCGCGCCACTACGCGCGCGTTCGCGCCCGCACACGCACGTTCGCGTCCCCACGCGCGCGTTCGCGCCCACATATGCGCGCGACCCCACACGCGCGTTCGCGTTCTCACACGCGCGTTCGCGCCCCCACACGCGCGTTCGTGCCCCACACACGCGCGTTCGCTACCCACACACGCGCTTTCGCTCCCCACATACGCGCGTTCGCTCCCCACACACGGGCGTTCGCGCCCCGACACGCGCGTTCGTTCCCTTACACGCGCGCGCAACCCCACTCGCGCGTTCGCGCTCCCACACGCGCGTTCACGCCCTAACGCGCGCGTTTGCGCCCAACACACGCGCGTTCGTTTCCCCCACACGCACCCTTCGTTTCCCACACACCCGCGTTCGTTTCCCACACACACGTATTCGTTTCCCACACACGCGCGTTCGCGCCCCCACACGCGCGTTTGCGCCCCCACGACGAAAATATGCCACCGTTGAGACTCGAACCCTAGGACCTCCGGTCAGAAACTCTGCGGAGTCTATAATTGTTCCTCTGAGCCATCTCAGTGTAAAAAGTCAGATTGTTTCCCTTCGAAACCTTTATAATTCTACTGAAATACCGGTATTTTCACGTGAAAATTTTCATGAGAAAATACCGGTAAAATACCTCTAAAATACCGGTATTTGACGTCTTATACCGGTATTTTTTAAGGTATTTTAAATAAAGGTATAATAGAGGTAAAGGTATTTCTATACCGGTATAAATACTTTACCGATATTATTTCGGTATTCGGTCCCTGGTTACGACTGCGGTTCCAAAGGGTAGGGGGTGTTAGTTTTGTGCAATGAAACGCTATTGTTGTTTTGTTTGTTTTTTTAATTTTTCAGAAATTTGTGAAATAATTCCTATTATTCAGCCTTTTAATAAAACATTAATAAATTAACAAATGAAATTTTAAAAAATAGTACCTTTAAAAGTTACAATGAAAGGAAATATTTTTTATCTGTGATACATTCACTTGAGTAGTTAGATTACGAAGAAAATATTCTAAATTGATGTATAATATATTCTAGAATCCAAATAAATTTGCGCAGAAGATGTAGTGAAGATCCGCGACGGCCTATGCATGTCTGCATGGCTTGTCAGACATTTTATCGCCCATGCGTCCTCCCATCACTCAAAAAATTACCCCAATTTTGTTATTGGCCGTCAGCATCGCGAACTTATTCTTGCTTTAATTATGATAAATTTTAATATAAAATAAAAATAAAATTTATTTATTGTTTTTAGTATTCTATAATATATTTTTACCTGTTGTGAATGGGGTTGGTGGGTTGAAGCCACCGTTACAGGGAGGAGAGGGGGTATTTACAATACTCCAAATATGCGTTACCTATTATGAAAGGCCTCCTATTCATGAAAAAAATCGTGAGTCGAAAACTCGAACTCGTTAACTTTTTATTATTTAAATATTTCAAATGGAATCAAATTCTTGAGATTCAGTTGTTAAATATTTCTTTATTATCCATGTTTCACGAATATTATAGCACTGCATATAAATTATCTAATTCGTAATCATTTTTTTGAAAATACGATTATATTTTGTGATTTAATTTCAAATAATTTATTATTATTATTATTATTATTATTATTATTATTATTATTATTGTTGTTGTTGTTGTTTACCAAGGACTCGATTTTCAGAGCAGTCGACATGACGTATGAAATTTCGTGAGAACGAAATTTCCATTTGCCCGACTTTGGTTCAGTTTTTCTTACTGTTACAATAAGTGTTAGTCCTCTGGGGGAAGATAACCCCAGAATCGTGTGAACAAGTGGCAAGCGGTGTGGTCCTCGTCCTGGAGCTGCACTGCCCGGCACGCCTCAGCTTCGTGTGGCCTCGCCGCTCGCTGGCGCTGCGCCCCGCTCCTCTCACTCCGTGCCTATTGATTGAATGAACCGGAGATTAAATTAGCTCCGCCCCTGCACGTGAGCAGAAGTCTGGGCGTGCGCGGGAGACCGAATTGCAGCCGCGCCGATAGGCAATTTTCGAGCGCTGCCAGAGAATGAAGATGTCGCCAGTGTCGCAATCTGAAAGACTTGGCACGTGTTCTGACGGTCGAGGTTAGAAATGTATTCACTCTTACATAAAAGTTATTTAGTAGTACCGTAAAGGAACATTATCGCACATTACCGACTTTTTATTGTATATTCCCTATTATACGTCATCAAAATAGGCGATTACAGCACATTTGTAAATTCTTATACATAAGCCCCGTGATTGGTGTTATAAGTGTAGCGACAACCTTTAAGCTTAATTTCTCAGGTCTGAAAAGTTAATCTTACTTTAATCTGTTCAAAATGGATGCCTTGTCTAGTTAGTCGCAGCGTTTTAAGATTTGGTGCTAATAAAGAATATAGATACAAATACTAAAGAAACAAAACATTATAAGTTGAATTGACATTTCCTGGATCACATTCATGATTCTTTCTGAGATTTTTCAATGGAAGGAATACATGCCGGCTCTCAAGCGGAAAAAACGTGTTTGTACAAGCGGAAATAAATTCTTAATACGTCTCCATTATGCAACAAGTTACAGGAACATGTAACTTGTAATCATTCGTAAGCACAGAATATATGCTTATCTGATAATATTCTAATTATCTGATAATATGAATCTGTGATGAATTGTGATGTCTTTTTGCTGTCAATGACCATAGTATTATATTGTTATTGCTATTGTTGTAGTGGATAAGGTACACCACAAGAACGCTAAAACCCTTTTTGAATTCTCGCGTTTTGTGATCCCAATGTCGAATGACACATGATTCATAATTAATAAGGTCAAGACGTTACCAATATAGTAAAACTCCTTAATACTACAATTTGATTCACACGTTCTGTTGTGATCTTGCGGAACATTAACTGTTGTCACATACCCCTGATCGCTTTGAGAGAACTGTAATGCATTTCACAAACCCATCGGATTAGAAATCATTGTATCACATCGTTCTAATGAGAGCTGGCAGAAAATATCAAAATTCCCTCACAAACACATTAAAAACGACGATTGAATGAAAATAAAAAATAAATGAAACTTCAAGAGTGAATTATTTCCAGAAACATTCGTTACACTCCATCCTATTTCTAAATATTTGTATCTACAAGAATTCATATGTAATCTGAAAATAATGCGGTAATCATG
The DNA here is from genome assembly GCA_031308135.1 of Acheta domesticus. NCBI lineage: Eukaryota > Metazoa > Arthropoda > Insecta > Orthoptera > Gryllidae > Acheta > Acheta domesticus. The sequence continues at coordinate 232,682,140 of JAHLJT010009436.1, forward strand.
TAATAATCATTCTTGAAATATGAAGCTTTAGCATGGTAATCTAATCACAGGCATTAGGGTGGTACCAGTTTTATTTCAAGGCATGACTTGCAAAAGAGTTAATTCGAAGTATTCCTGGAACACAAATTCTGTTTTTCTTGAAATTGCACTCTCTCAATAACCCTCCGTTTCTACTGCAAATCAATTGCATCTTTCGTGGGCTTTGAACTTAACTTGTAAGATAATTTCAATCGCATTTTTATTGCTATTTTATTGGCGAACAAAATGAATTCGTTATTATTTTTTTGTAATATGTGCTATTTTATTTCTGAATGAATCATATGTATCTCGTAGTTAATTGATTGATTCATTTAAAGTAATAAATTTGTCTTAAATGCCACGATTTTTGGCAGGAACAAAAACAGTGAGTTTGAAATTTTGTAGGCTAGTTGTGCAATCCTATTTCTGTCAAAAAAAATATGACAAAACAGCGCATCAACGTAGAGGTAGTATATTTAAAATTATTTTGTCACTCTTGTATTAGTGTACTCAAAAATTATTTTCCCGATCAGTGTTCCCCATTGCTAAAGTGAACGACGATTAATAATGTCTAAGCATGTCTTCTCCTTTAATTCTCCCCCTCGGACTCTCGTTCGGACAGTAGTTTACCTTGTACATAAAAGGTCGCAGAAAACTTCCATGCCTCTATCTTTATGACGCGACTCACCGCCTGCTCCCGTCGTGTCTCCTGTCCCCGCAAGAGATAAACTGGTTTAACCTATTCGTATTACAGTTCTTCATTTGCATACGCGTGACACTTTACGGTCGCACCCGTGGTCCTAAATAGGGGCAGCGTTCATGAATTCCGAAACTTTAGAGCAAACAGCGACAGTTTCGGTAGAGTAGTCGGTGCGCTGTATATTTTTAAATAATTCCAAGGTGTAACTTCGGAGGATTGATGACTGCCGGTGGCCGTCGTCGTCGCGAAATATGTAATGGCCGATGCCAATATTTTATTCCCGGTAATTTTCGTGGAGTGCGGCGCGCCAGACCTCTACCGAGAGTGGTGTTTTTTCACGAGGCGTTTTTTTCTCTTCAGTATGGACGCGCCTTCGGCCTCCGACACCTCGAGGGACGCCGAAGGCAAGAGGGGGGAGAGGGGTGCGAAGGACTCGGAGGAGGGGCCCAGGCTTGGGCGAGTCGCCCTCACCTGGCGGAGGGTTGGGTGGAAAGGGAAACGTGCGGGCCCCTCGTTGCATAAATCATACGAGAGGTGGGCTCCCTCTGTCCACCTGCCAGCATCCACGACCTCTTCGCTGGGTGCGGGGCTCCCCTAAAAGCATGCTTGGAGAGGAGTGGAGAACCTTCCGTAACATTCGTGTTGAGTGTGAGCTCACAGGTGTGCAATATGTAAAGTTTTTTTTTTTCGGTGGAATTGTAGAAAGAAATAATAAATACTTATGTCCTAGAGCAGTAAAAGGAACTAAATCAAGGCAAAAGCAACTAATCATGGGTTGCGAGCCTTAAAAAATATTTCATCTACATATATTAAATAATTTTAATGAAATGGAATGAAATCTACTAAAAGATATTAAAATTGATAACTTTCTAACAATCAGGGTCAGAGCAATACTTGATATAGAATGTAAAGAATATATTTTCCTGGATTATTAGATTGAATTGTTTCATTTTCCACTCAAGTTCAAGTAACCACTCAGAAATAACTAATAATTTGACTTTAGCATAAAATGAAAATTGTAAAAAAATGAAGAATCTAATTATTTTTAATGTATTACTTCAGGATATGAAGTTCGCTTGCTCAGGTAACAACTGTCTGAAATAACCAGAACAAATATTACATTTCCACTCATGAAAAAAATACTTAACCTTGCATCTTTACCTTTCTTTTGATGGTCAGTAAATAATCTAGTCAACAGATAGAGTTCATATCGTTAACATTTTTTTACATCTGCTTTATTTGAAATTTGATCTACTCGATCATTCGCCAAATACAATTGTACATACAATTACTGACCTGCAAAGAAACCAGCTAATTCTGGTCCTTTCTAAATTGTATTTTAAACATTTGTCCAATTAGAGAAAAAAATACATCACATAAAAATCACAATAATACAAAACAAAGATACAAACAATAGTACAAATAATGGCAAAATGAAAATGGTCTATTCTACAGTAACACCTATTACAAAATTTATTATTTATATCTGTGGTCCAGATCGAGAGGATGTACTCTTTTTAGTCTTCTTGTCATTGAGCTGTTATCTAAGAAGTTTTTATGGCCAGATGGTTAACATGGTTATCGAGTGTGTGTTGGTATTTGACAGATTTAGACGTTATTTCCACTTTAACAGTGGTAATATGTAGATTTTTATGTATAGTGGCGTTTGACACAAACCAGAGGGCATTGCTTAATATTCTAAGACATTTAGATTGAAATCTTTGGATTATTTCTACATTTGAATGTGAGGCTGTCCCCCATAGTTCAATTCCATATGTCCATATGAGGTTCAGTATTGTTTTGTAGAGTAAAATTTTATGTTTTAGGCTTAGGTAGCCCAGGTTGCTGCCTTGTGGAACTCCTGATAGTATAGGGTGGAACGGTGTTGTTTCATCTCCGAATTTTATTTGAAAAAATCGATCCAAAATAAAGGATCGAATTATGTTATAGAATGGATGGGGCAGACATTTCTTGATTTTGTAAAATAAACCTTGATGCCACACTTTGTCGAAAGCTTGTGTAATGTCTAGAAACAAAGCGGAACAATACTTGTTATTTTCTAGAGCTTCGTTGATGGTGTCGACTATTCTATGAATCTGTTCTATTGTAGAATGCTGTTTTCTGAAGCCAAACTGATGATCTGGGATTGCCTCATTTTCTTTAAGTATAGGATATATGCGGGATAGTAGTAGTTTTTCAAATACTTTAGACGAGGCAATAAACTTATTGGTCTGTACGATGTAACTTCTTGAAGAGGTTTTCCTGGTTTTGGAATTATAATTATCTGTGCCACCTTCCACTGTGAAGGATAGTATCCGATGCGTATTATTCCATTAAAAATGATGTTACGAGAGCAATGAGTTTCTTAGGCAGTTTTTTAAGCATTTCCCCTGTAATATGATCATGTCCAGGAGCCTTGTGATTCTGAAGTAATTTCAGTCCTGCTGTGACTTATTTTGTTGAGAATAATTTAATTGGCAGCATTTTGAAGAGGAGATTCCAGGAATTCTATAATTTCTTGTTCTTCAGTGAGTAAATCTTAGAGATATGGTTGAAATAATTTGCAAATACTTCTGCCTTATTTTTATCTGTTCTGGCCAAACTTCTATCCATTTTACGGAGGGGGAGGGGAACAGGATTTGTAGGTCTTTTCAATTTTTTAGTAGTTTTCCATAGGGAGTAATCAGTTGCTTCTGTTGGTGATAGCTTTCCTATTAGTTTCTTCTTATATATTTATATCTTATATCTTTATATCGTTATATCTTTAACATGAGGGAAAAAACACATTCTACACGTAAATCAATTTTCTGTATACCATCACTACGAACGAATTCCTTCGTTGCAAGAATCGTTCATAAAATGGCATTTTATGGCTCAAATTATGACGTATTAGCCGCTTATGGCGCAAACAATTGAGTCATCACACATTCAGCTAATCAGAGCGAGCGTATTGTGGGTTGCGAGCGATAAACCACACAACCGACCACTGATTTTTCGAACAATTGTCAAATACGTGTGACAGCATAATAAACTTGTTTCCTAAAATTGACTCTGATTCTCTTATACATTTACAATGCTGTTTCACAAAAAATGAATAGCATAAAAAAATGCAGTTCATTCATTGGCACAATATACGAAATATGTTCCGATTTCTCCTTGTTTACCGCCACCAAAACAATCGTACAATTGCTGTAGTGAGATTATAAGGCACTCTTCTTTGGGTTAATAACATTCAGAATGAGACCTCTTCTACGACCGAAGGTGCGTTAATTTTGCAAATAGTTTGCATAAGCGACGGAATTATGTGATATGGAGAAGCTGATACTTTCGTCAAAGTGTCTGCAGTTAAAACAATGCGCGAACGTATTCTACATTCACTGAATCAAAACATTTTAAATCAACTTCAAAATTTAATAATCTTTTAATCATTTTCCTTTGAATATTTTTAAGGAAAACCTATAATACAGATTAATTTTCTTAAAAATTATTATGAACACTTCTTAATGTTCATGGAATGATTCGCTTATTCATTCAGGATCATTTTAAGAACATTGTACTCTGATATCTGCGGCCATATTATGATTTAGAATATTTTAAGGAGATATTTAAATAATGTTTTAAGTTTTTGTTCTAATAAGAATATTGTAAAAGCGCAGACTTCCAAAATACGTTATACTAATAGATGGCAAAGAGTAATTAAATGCCGGTTGACATTGATTTAAGTGTCTAATCATCTCTGTAAACTTTGAATTGTTGTGCTCCACTTCCTTAGAAACTTTGACTTCTCTTGAGCGCAGAACTCGCCATTACTTTCGGGGCTTTTCTTCCAAGTAGAACAAAATCTCTCGTTCGAAAACAAACCCTTCTTACAGAGCAACTTGCCCTGCAGATTGCAAACGCTGAGCACGAGATTCGCCCGAAGATTCGGGATGTTTTCCTTCGTTTTTGATGACGAAACTTACGGAGAATTTCCGGTGTTTGCCGGCGCCACGTCCCGACTCCATCGCAGCTGCGAGCATCCATTTCGCTGCAAAGAATCCTGCGCTTTGTTTTGGTATGCGCTATGCGAACGCCCGTCTCGCGAAAAGAACTATACCAGAAAGAAACCTCCAGCGCTGACGTTCGTCTTTTTCCCTTATATTGTGTATGCGTCTGGAAGATCTCTGTTAAAGAAGGCGGTGCTCTGTGAGATTTGAATTTCTGAAAGAGCTGCTCTTACCTAAAGGAGAAGCAATTGAAGAATCTAAAGATGCTGCAGTAAAGCGATGTGACTCTATTGCCATCTCGGCTGGTTGCTGCAGAAGTAGTGAAGCTTCACTGACGCCCACCCTTGTTTCCTCAGAAAGGTGGATTTGATGAAGAATGAAAGATTTAGTAATTGTTGATTACATGATTTGAAATTTCGTCTCTTCAAAAGAACAAATCCTTTTGTCGCAACATCATTTTGCATTCATGCAATTAAAGAAGTTTACTAATAAGTTTTGCTTCTAATTGTTGTAGAATTGATTTGCTTCCATTAAACCTTTACAGATATAAGCTTGGGAAGAAAAAAAATGGTAGTGTTTGTCTTCTCTCGCACTAAAATCACAGAGTGCGTTTTGGGATCACAATTACAGTGATACAAGATCATGTAGATTTGCTCCAAATCCGGTTAATTCTGATTGCTATATTCGTTTCAATTCTATACATTCGGAGAATTGACCATGATGTATAATTACTTATCTGGTATCGCAGATCGACTGACGAGACTTGGATTTCGAAAGAACACGTGGCAAATTTTGAGCAATCCTAATTGCAAACATTGCATTATTTTGAAGGATGCAAAACCATCGACCCAGCAGACAAATAGGAGACATGCCATATTACCTGATCACCTACGACATTTCAGCTTGGGTAAGGTTGAAAAGAAATCAAAATGAGCAACATCTCACGTGACGAAGGGAGCCAATTCAGACCCATTCAGAAGTCAGCTGGTCTGCCTTGCAATCGCAGCACCCGTGGAAGGAAAGTAGGCCAGGCACTTGCCTCGCGCCGGCGCCGCCGCCGCGTGCTGTCGCGCTGTGCTGGCGCAGCGCGTCGCGCGTCGGGTCGCTGCCGCCGCCGCCGCTTCGCCGCGTAATCTGCTTAGCCGCTGTTTCGATTCGCCGCGACGCGGCACGGCGCGCTGCGGCGGCCGAGACAATGCTGGCGGCGCACTCAAGCTCAGCGGCGAAGCTCAAGTTGGTGCTTCTCGGTCTTGAAAATTGGAACTGTTTTTGAGAATGTGAAGTGATCTAGCTGAATCTTTCAAAATTAAAAGATCCTTCTGAAAATCTCGTACTGTTCTGTTCTGTTCCATGGCATAATGATATAATAATAATAATAATTATTATTATTATTATTATTATTATTTTGAAGGATGCAAAACCGTGCGAATTATTTATTGACGATTAAAGATGTTATGGGCCTGTTGATTATGAAGTCTACTCCGGGTTGCAATATAACAATATTGCAACTATTATTATTATTACAATAGTTCATCGCAATTCTTGTGACTCTGACGAACCACCAAAGACATATATGGTATCATTTTAATATAATCGGTATTCATGGAACGCTTATTTCTGACCGAAATCAGATCTAATTCGGAAGGCATAGATACCTTCTTTCTACTGCACATTCGAGAAAGTAAAAAAAGAAGAGAAATACTGGGCGACTAAGTTACTGGGCAAGGCAGGGTGAACCAGTTTGTAAGTTGCACTGATTAATCAGTGGCCGGATGCACGGCTGCCAGTTTTTTCTCCTTGCTTGCTCAGGGCCTCTAAAATTGTGTTGAGAGATTCTCTGACCATTCAGCTCCGCCCAGGGATGCGACATCGAAGTCAGTGTTTTGAAAACATTGGTCATAAAAGAATTAACTTACGATGATAACAAAAAGCCACAATAATTTTCAAATATCAACAAATTGAATATTCTTTCGAACGAAAATGACCACGGGTGAAAATAAGTTAGACGAAAATCGTTGTTAATGTTGTCTATTGTATTTTTGTTATCCAATTAGATAATATTATTCTTAATTATTCGGATCATTTTTAATCTCTATTTCGCCAGTTCTTAATTATAAATTAATAAACACGATCACTGTTAAATTAAATCTCTCCCTTTAAACCTTTGAGCCCCAAAACAATCGAAATTAATCGAAGACGCTCTGACGAGAAACATTCAGCCTTTCCTCCTCTCGTGTGTTAATCGCCTATTACTCTCAACGCTCCTATAGCCAAAAGAGGAAACGATTTTTAACTACTGACTACATGGCAGTAGGCGAGAATCTCCTCTCTTGCACTGCCATCTTTTTTAATCACATGTACGCGTCATGTCAAATCATGCACCGGGAGGCAAGGGTCAGATGAGAGCTCATGGAATCCACGGGAAAACCGAACTGATAGATCTTCTCTCTTAAGCCATCGCAAGCCGACGCATGTAATCTAATTTGTAGTATGTCTCATTTGGAAAGTTTTGTGAATTACAGTTCTTTCCTCCTTTCAAGAATCAACAATTTACAGACAGAAACAACAGATCTGAAGACATTTTGCAAGTGAAACATCAATTTACAAACGGCGTATGGACATTGTACTTCTCCCCTATATGCCACATACAGTTTTTAACTGTTCATTGACAAAATAAATCAAATCAAAACACACTAGGGATGCGAAATCGATGTCTTCAAAACATCGATGTTTCTAAAAAATATCGATGTTTTAAACGTCGATGTATTGAAACCGATGTTTTTTGAACATTGTGTTTTTCTGATCGATGTTTTTACATTTAGAGCGTTTTGTTCGTGGATGAAAAATTCCCATAATCACAATTTTGTGAAAGTGAATTATGAAATAACTGATAATACCACGGTCTGTTTTCAAACCACACAAATACGATACGTATTACGTTCATTGAAGAGTCAGGTACTCCTCGCCCGAGAAGATCATGATGCCCTGATATTTCCATCGTCTTTCCTTGCATTTCGCACATGGAGAGGTGTTTTTTCCGACATTGTTTTCAATTAAATTTTAATTATAAAATAATATGCACGACCATTGTCAAATTAAATTTTGTTGCGCACGTACTTTAAAACATCGATATTCAAAAACATCGATGGTTTTTGGTCGATGTATTTTGAACATCGATGTTTTAATTTTGAACACTAAGCAACATCGATGTTTTGTTAGCGATGTTGCATCACTAAATCACACGCGAGCACTTCGTGTCGCGTCCGTATTTCCCCCCGCGCGCGGGCACCGGCACCCCGCGCGGAGCCTCGGAGCGCTGGCGGCGGCCTGTCTGCTTGGCGGAGGCAGCGGCGCAGCGGAGTCTGAATCGAGTCTGCTCCGTCTGTGGGTCGAGGCCGTCCGGTCGCCGATGCCACTACAGCCTGCGGCGAGAGCGCGTGGATCGAAATTGCAGTGGTCATCTGAGTTTGCGGAGGAATAGTGGGTGTACGAGAGTTCTGGCGACGATTGAGCGTGGTTCCGAGTCGTACGTAGAAGGCTGTGATAATTTTATTCGGTTAAATCGGTCGTTAGACATATGTCCTTTAACACTATTTTAAAGGACGGTTGTTATAGTTGCTGAGATTTTAGATATATTTGGGTTTATATTTACTTGTATTTATATAGTTGACGATTGTGGTTCTCCTTTACTCCGTATTTTCTATTCGATTCAAGTCTCAATGCTTCAATCTCTGTATTCCTTCTCAATGGAAACTACTTGGTAATTCAATTATTTACAATCGCTTCACGTTCACTTACCCTGTCAGAATTCTAGTCGGCATGTCTGTGTAAAGTCATGCCCGAAAGTATAACCACAGATCCGGAAAACAGGTTTACAAATATTAATTATTAAAAATTGTTCTGGGGTACGAAACAAGTAACAAAAACTACTTCATGTTCATAATTGAAGGTTATCTTATTTTACTGTGTCCTATAACATGATGTGGACATGTCCTGTAAAATAACGTGGACATGAGTATTGGCACATCTAAAAGTTGGGTTATTAGCGATAAATTTGCACTACTTAATAGTTGATTTTTCGTTTCTTTGAATAACGGTCTTAAGTCTAATTCATGTCGAAAAAAAAAAAGTTTGTATTGATTTTGTTGTCTATTTCAGACCATTCTTTATGCAACACCGCCTTCAGTTAGTTGGTTCTTGCTTATTACGTTGTTTGCGAACCAGTCTGCCTAGTTTCTCCCACATGTTCAATGGAATTAAGATCTAGAGATTGTTGTGGAGTAGTATTTAGTTGATGAGTGGTGTTGTACACAATCTACAAACGAGTTATTTGGGCAGTACGTTTGGGATCATTGTCATGTTGGCAATTGTCAATTTTCCATTGACTCCCAAAATAATAGCATTATTTGCACAACAGCGTAGCACACATATTTCAGAAGAATTGAACGAGAACATTAGTTGCCCTCCTTGCTGTGCCAAGTCGCGCTGCCGTCGCGTCGCCGTGGCCGTAGGCGCCGAAGGAAATGATTGCCGCCGCCGCCGCAGCGGCCGTAAAGAGCGCAGCAAATTGGAGTTGACGGCCCGCGCGCCCGCGCCCGCGCCCGCGCCCGCGTCCGCGTCGCCCCTCCAATGATAAATTTGTTAGGGGGTCGCGTCGCGACGCAGCCCGCGGACGTTTAGCAGCCATTCGCTGGCGCGCGGCCTGCTTTATGGCGCGCGCGGGGCGGCCGCCGCCTCCGCCCGCGAACGAGATGGCAGCCGCGACGCCGCGGTAGGTGCCGGAATGAGGGGAGAGGTCTCCAGGAACCCTTGGGAATGAGGCGGGGTGAGGGTTCTTAGGAAAAACGTTGCTCACAAACAATGTGGCGAGGAGAAAAATGTCTGCCAATGTAGCATTACCAAACATTGGAGAGTATTGCGATGTCTACTAATACACAGTGCGGTAGGAGTAGAAGGTAGCGACGTTTGAAATATAATATTGAATGTCTACTGTGTCTCTCAATTAAGTTTTTAAGAAATGGATATGCATGAACCATGTTTTCAAAAAATCACATAAGACGTTTTTATTTGGAAAAATTATCTTCTAGGGAAATGTAATGATTAGAGACCGGAAAAATATGTAGAATTAAACGTCAAAATATGTACATAAATATGTAATGAAAACAGTAAGAATATGTAATAAATATGTAAAATCGGATGTAATATGTAATAATATGTAATATTAAAATTTTCTAATTAAAAACCATTTACATAGCAAGAAATTACATTTAGAAAAACTGCTCACTTTACATTTTACAACTTTCTCGCCCTTAGTAAAAGCTTAATTTATTGCAATACAGGACAGTAGTTTAACAGCCAGACTAATCGCAATAGAAGCCATCGCACAAACTGGCGAGATATACGACCAGCATACATACACCTTAGCATCTTCATTGAAGTGTTGCATGTCTGCGATCGGAAATTTTTCTTGGAAATTAAGGTTACACAACACTAAACGCGGTGTCAGTGATATTTTGGACACCTAGATTTCCCCAATAATGTAGGAACAATGCTGATTTTTAAAAAAAAGCAACATCTTTTCATAAAAATATGGAATTAAATTGAAGAAAATAGATAAAATAAGAAAATCTATTGTGAAAACAGCAAAATATGTAAAATATGTAATAGAGTACTAAATATGTAAAAATATGTAACGAAAAAATTTGATATTTTGTTAGGAGGGCTATGATTCGCTAAGATTACAATTTTGAGAACGGTAAGTTGAAAGACACAAAATATGTAATTACATAAAAATCCGGACTCTAGTAATGATTCATCCTAGAATTACGGGTTGTTTCTGACATCCAGCAAGTTGTCACTTATTTAAAATTCGAATGTTTAGATTTATTAACGTCCAATGTTATTACTCTTAGTGCCTTCTTATTATTAAATGGGAGATATTTTCCTGCGTATTTAGAATTTTATATTCGGTTTTTATAGCTCCTATGTAATGTATAATATGGTTTTAACATATGGTGGTTCAACAATGGTTCAAACTGTAATATTCAAAATATATTGCAGTGATTAGCTGTTAATTTTCCGGTGGGATTTTTCGATGAGAGATCGAATCGTTAGAAAACTAGAGAGTGAGGAAAAACAATTAATAAAGTCATCACTAAATATACGGGGAGTATACATCTTTGAAACATTTATCTGTAAAAAAAGAAAAAAAAAACACTACGATTAAAGTAGATATAATACTTTTGTATAATAGAAAAACGTTTTCTTTCGAAAGCGAAACATAAAGTTTGTGTTAGTAGTTGCCAAGGGAGAATGCCGAGTGACCTGCATTGCTATTGCAGCGCGGTCTAGAGAATGGAGGTTGCGAGCACTATAAATATTTCACTCGCGTCGTAACCTCGCGCGCCCGCATCGTCGTTTCCTCGGCGTCACCGTGGCCGTAGCATCACGCAGAAGAGCACCAAAGCACTAACCTCTCTTCGGTGAACCTGCTGCTCTCCAACTTTTCAAGTGTCTGCGTTGCTCAAACTTCATCAGACTTTTGGCGCCGTTTTGATGACTAAATTCGATGAAGATGTTTTAATATTTATGAAATGGATTTTAAATTGATACATCATTGTAATCCGCTAAAACGTGCTTTTCAAGTGCATTATTCGTTTGGAAATTACCTCTGGCACTTTACAAGGTATTTATATTACGAATTATGACAGAAAAGATAACATAGATCTTGAATTACATAAAATTAGCATAGTTGTCGCATCGTTGCAAAACAAATTTCGTTCTTACATAGCTTCAAATGCTCGTATTTTTTGTAGGCTGATTAATTAAATGGTTATACTATCACTTTCCGGCATTTTTATATTTTCAGTTTTGGACGTTTCATTAATCATTAGTATGATTTCGGAGAAAAGAAAATTATTTTTCGAGATATTTTTAGGGAATCACAATCACCTTTCTGCAATATTCTTTAATCAGTGTTTTGAAACAACCTGATTTAACCTTTCGAGAACATTGTAGAACAGAGTAAATTACTATGGTTGTAATTGCTGAAATAGTTGATGGCCAGGTATGACTGTAAGAGAACGCCGGAGTTTCCTCCTAAGAATCACGCATGGCGATGGTTTCGAATTATTTTGTAAACATCCGACAAGCGTCGAAAGGCGAATTATCACTAAGAGTTTTAAGAAAAGTTTTAATAATGAATTATGGAGGTACAACAATTGTGCAAATATAATATTCAAAATAATTGCATTGCCAAGCTGTTAACGATAAACGATGAAAGAGCCTTGCCTAAACTAATAGAGAGGGGGAAAAATGACGCTGGCGCCGATCGTTGATCTTCCGCTCCCACCCCTCATTGATAGGGGACCTAGCTGATTCTTCTTGGACTTTAGTGGATTGGACTGGAATGGAATTTATTTCGCAAGTACACTAAATCCATAGCCCTGTTGTCAGTTCCCATCACCAATATTACACAAAAATGATCAAGGATATCAAGCGAAAGAATTCTTTGGCTCATGACGGTCAATGCGACGCACATAGGAGACTTGTATTGTTTTTAATTTATTGATTTTGGTTTGTTTTTGAAGTACTAATTTATTTAGATAACTTTCGAATGAATTTCACAATAATGTGTTTTTCTTTTTTTTCAGGTACGTTCGTGTTCATCGCTGCCTCAAATCATTCTTCGAGTTCCCAGTCAATTTGGTGAAGTACAATACAATTTCACATAATATTTAATTTAAATAACTAAAAACAATTCCTTTAACGGGATTTTCATTCAAATCTGATAGCGGAGTATAATCCATTTTATTTAATAATTCTCATAAAACGTAGTTCAATGATAGTATACTTTTAAAATTTCCTTAAGAAAATAAATATATAAGTAGTAGTCAACCAGATCGAATACCCGTATCTTTCAACTTATTAAACCTGAGCTTGTATTAAGCCGATGTTCTGTTCCTGGAAAGTGTGTTCGCCGAAACCGAGCTCGTAGGCACAAGAACACTTATCCACTGGACCGCTCCCCATCGCAAGCGTCGCCACAACGCAGCGTCGCACTGGATCTCGATGGGCGCGCCGGGTGTTCAGGTCATAAGCTGGATGCCGTGCCGTCGCCAACGCTGCCACTGCCACAAGACAACCCCTCTGCCGCTATCCACGCCGCTTCATCCTCCGCTCCCCACACCCACCGCCTACGTAATCGATATTTCCCGCCATCATGGAACTTCTATAACTACTCCCCAGGATGCTCCTGAAGCTGAACAACACCCATCGTTTGTTGTACGTCCCTCATACTCTTCCTCTTTACTTTCAATATTGCCAGAATTTTCCTCACCCCCACTGCGAACAACCGTGGTGCGTCACTATCACTATCTCGCCATCACGTTTCTTTTTCGTTCACGAAATCTTCATGTCCAGAACTATTATTTTACTCTTATAAACACCACCCTTCTACCGTCAACCTTTTCCACGCGGCGGGCGTTGCCTCCACCACCACGATGCTCCCCCGACACGCACACGGCCCGACGCTCATAACGAGACGCCGCAACGAGTTCCCCCCTCCCCCTCGCTCTTAGCTGCACCGAAATCTGCCCTCCACACGCGGCTCCCCGGGCGTATCTGGCGCTGGAAAGCGCCGCAATGAACTTCTGAACGCCCCACGAGAGCGCTCCACGTCGTAATGGCGATCGCAGCAAACTCTCCCCCCCCGCCCCCGCGGTGGGTGATGTTCACGAGACTCCTCGGAATGGCACCGCAGCCCGCGCCGTAATATTGCGAATTCTCTAATCGGTATAAACAAGTCAATTTGTTATTCGCTCTTTTATTATAAACGTTTCTATCGTATTTTGTAATCATAACAAAAAAGCGAGTGGCACACTAGCAATCAACATTTAATGCACGTCTTCTCTGTGATTGCTAACTTGCAAAAGGATTGCCAAAGAAAAAACTCCGAGCTCTGATTACGATGGAATTATTCATGTTTGAGCGGCGTGTGTGTGTATGTGTTTGTGTGTGTGTGTGTGTGAGAGAGAGAGAGAGAGAGAGGGAGACAGAAAGACAGAATAAGACCCAGAGAAAGAGAGGGGCAGAGAGACAGAGATAAATAAAAAGTAGTTGTGTTTGTTTTTGCACGTTCATTTGCACTACAGAAGTACCAGCTAACCTTCAACACTTTAGCTAACTAAAATTGGCGTTAATTGAAACTAATGGAAATTACTCTTCTATTGGGTGTATTTTCCTCCTCCTCTAAAAATATTATAAGTTCTCTAAGTGATGCAATCATGTTTTGCTTGTGGCAGTGTCTTTCTTCCCCCACCTGCATTCGCACTTTCCTCCCGCACGAAATGCCCCCGCCATCTGACTATTTCGGAGCGTGGGTTGCGTATTCTGCCTCCTCGCCGTCTCACCACTTTTCTCTCCCGTCGTTATCGATTTCCCTATCACTCGCCTGACCACCTCCGGCTCCGATACGGCATATTGCTACCGCCTCCGCATTGCACCAACTCTGCAGCGTCCGTGTCGTTTTAATATGTTCCTGTCCCCGAGAGCTCATCATGTCGCACCACTGCTACACGCCTGTTAGGATAATTGGTCGTGTTTTGGGCAGTTTTTAATCATAACTTACTCGGAAATGTGTTTCGACGTACGTCCCACTTCTTGTCCGGCTTTGTAGAGCAAAAACTACAGGATCTAATTAATAATGACATACCCCTCACTTCATCCCTCTTGCTCTTCTAGGGTTAGAAATAGAACTGCACCAGGGTTAACCAGAACAAAATGCTGCAACAAACTATGATTATTCTCAAGGTTTCCCTTATACCACTTTCCTTTGGATGTGAAGAATAATGTAGGCACGAAAGCGACTTCGATCACATTCTTTGTACATTTCAAATGCAACGAGAAATTCGCATTCGAAAGGGTGATATTTTGACGAGTGTAGTGTAGCATTCAGTTATCATAGTTTTTTGTTTTTGTTTTACAAAGAAAACTTCAAAATGTTTACATTTTGGAAAGTGGTTTCTCTTTCAATATAAGAAAGAAACTCTGAAAAAAACTGTTGTGGGATGATTAAAGCAATTCATTAAATGTTAGTACGCACCGCTATTAAGTCCCGATATTTTTTTATCTGCGAAGCATGCCTCGTAAGCATGCCTTTGTAATAATGCAAAGCTCCCTTTGTTCCAACGAATTTAGAAACTTCAAATAATTTCGAAAAATTATTAGAAATGTATTAATTTTTATACATCGAGTACTAAACTATATATTGAATTATGTTTTGTTACTTATTTCTACGCATAAAAGTTCATTGGCCACAATTTTCTTATAATGGAAAACAAATAGAACATTTCAATCACATATGTGCAACATAGTTTTGATATCTATAATTTCTAATGCACGCAGAAATTGAAAGAAAACCATCCAGCTTTCGGTCATGTGAGAGGTGCCCATGATTTCGTTATATGCCCAGGAACTCGGGAAAATCCAAAAACAATGTAATAGTTTCGATTGTGTCTGAAGAATGCAAATATTAGATTGTGTTATTTCATACTGTGCATACCAAATGAATTCGCATATGTCAGTGCGTCAATGCTTACGACACCTCTGGCGTCTTGCGACAGCATGGCACCAAGGAAGAGACCGCCCGCTATTAAATATTTGCTATTTCTATGTTGCGTAACGGAACAGTTTTTTTATGACCTCGATATGTAAATATCTGTTGTAATGTCTTCCTTTAATCAACTCTCCATGCACTTGTGTTCGGCAGGCACACGAAAGTTTAGTCTGCATACGTACATGACCTACAAAACACCAGTGCATCAGGATTTTTCTTTATGAGGTACAAATAGTACATCTGTAACTCCATTATATGAAGTTTCCCACATGTTCATTGGCAAAAAAGTGATCGTATTCGTTTTCGGCGTCTCTGCGTGCCCTGGAACGTTGTAACATTTAATCTGAGACACCTGTACACGATGTGCTAGGTTATTACTGTATTCGTGAAGACTCAGGACGTCACTACACAGTTGACGTCATGCTATAAGGTTCCTAGGAAGACGCCGCCAGCTGTTAACTATTTGATATGCATGTGTTTGCGTTATGGAACAGCAACTTTTTTTATTATTCTGGTATGTAAAGAACTATTGTACTTATTTTGTAAATATATTAAATTTATTTCAGAGTTATACGAGAGTATTTTAAACGTAATCACGCAAAAGAATAAAAAATATGCTGCTACCCTAACATACGAACATTTTGTAATATCAGGTGAAGGGTAATAAGTTTAATCTGCAACTAGTTAATGAAAAAATAATCAATGATTTTATTCTCGTTCATTGGAAGTTTTTAGTTGAATGTAGTAAGTTATTCGAGGACATGGTAACATGAAAACCGCATTAATTCAAAGATGCCAGCTAAACCTATCCGGCGTTTATTTCGTGGCTGAAAGCGCTGTGAGCCCTTGCTGCTCGAGCGGACCGTACTTTCAATGTAATTCCATGTGCACCGTTCTCTGCCAAACCCTCTGTACAGCGCGTTCCCTGAGCGCTGGTATCCCCATGGCTAATATGTTATCCCCGCGCGGTTGGGGACAGTTTCCATTAATTATCTGCGGAAATCAAAACACGCGTCCGCGGTAATACCGCGTGCTTTTTTGGTGCACGGTTCTCGGTATAGGGGCGCAATATTTTTGACGAGTTACAGATGTAACGAGAGCGGCCGGGATTTTAGCAATTATTATAAAAACATGGGTAATGTTAATGGGATAAATATTCGAACTAATTTGGTAGGTTGATGTGAAATCAATATTTTTAGGGGTAGCGAAAGCTTAGTGGAGATACTGCGAATGGCGGGGGAGGTGGGTGCGAGAGGGTGAGATGGGAGGAAATGAAAGCAGAGGCGCAAGCGGTGATAGGGACGGAGGTGAAGGCGGTGGCGAAACCTTTGGGCGGGCAGTTGTGGAGGAGGATGAGTAGGAGAATGTGGCGGCGGGTATGGCGGTGGGTTGTGGAGGCGGGTTGTGGAGGCGGGTGTGGAGACGGGTTGTGGAGACGGTTTGTGCGGCGGGTGCCGGGGTGGGGGAGGGGTGTAATGGCAACTGTAGAAGCGGTAGTAGAGTGTATACGGAGGTGCTTGTGAAGGCGGGTATGGACGCGGACGTGAAGGCGAGTATGGAGGTAGATGTGTAGGAGGGCGGAAAGGCGGTAGAGGTAAAGAGGTTTAGAGGTGGGTACTGAGGCCATGCGGAGGCTGTTGCTGAGAGAGGGAAATGGGCATTGGTAAGGAGGCGTGCACAGTGGGTGGAGATGGCGCAGAGGACAGGGAGACGGAGCGGTCACGGTGGCGGGGAGAGAGAGAGAGGGACGCAAGCGGGAACGGGGTCGGGAGGCGCCGAACGGCCCGCGGCGGGAGGCGTGGTTCTGCGCCCGGGGCCCCCGCCGCCTGGGAGGTGATTATGCGCTGCCTGGACGCGGGCGCCCGCAAACAAAAATGTTTCCCTAATTGAACGAAATTAAACGCGCTGCTGCTCGCGGGTGGCGCCGCGCTGCAGATGGGCGTTTCGGTTCGCGCGTGCGGGCGGTGCCGGATCTGGCCTAGCAACGGGCGCAGCCGCAGGTCGATGGGAGGCGCACGTCAGAAATGGCCTGCCTTTTTCCCCCAGAGCATCTAATGTGTTTTTATAAAAAAATTAATTTCTTTTTTTTTTTAGTTTTATACGTTGTGACGTCGCGAGGAGAAGAAATCTCAATTAAGAACATTGTCGCGAGAGTAAGTCTGTATGTAAGTTGTTTACATTGGATTTCAAATTGAATTTTCTCTAAATATGAAAATAAGGGCTCTGAAAATTTACCATCATACATATTTTCCAGCTTTTACAAAATTTTTCTCCACAATATTGACACATTTTTGTGCTGTATGTATTGAATCAACAATTTCAAATAATTAATTTAATATTTTGGAATTAGACATAATATTACAATTGGACGGGCAATGAGTTATAAACTGTTAACGTTTAATTGAATAAAAATATTTTTTGCAAAAAATGTATTTTTTTATAATCCGGTGATTTGCGTTAATTATTGTGCATTTCAATTCATTTGTCTTCTTAATTGTATTAAATATCATCAATACTCAATATATTGGAATATGTTCGAAATTCAAATGGCTTTTGGTAAGATAAAAATGAATATCAGCATTAATGATAATTAATTGCGTTCGATCACTTTTCTGAGTAGCAATTCATCTCGTGTTAGAAAACGCCTGATGAGTCCAAGTTACATCTGCAATATAATGCAACAACGAAATGTATCTCAAAGTTAATTTGAGATTAATGATGAAGTGAAATGATGAATCCGTCAAAGTTCATAGATCATCTATTAGGTCACCGAAGTTATCCACGGGATGTTAAGTATTTGGAAAAGTAGAAGTCACATGAAGGCAGAATAAGATCATTGCCCAGCAATCAAAATGGGCCTAATATCTTATTGCAGCCAGCCGTACTGTAGATTCTCAACCCCGACCGGTACAATCTCGAGTTGAGATTGCGAGTCCCACTTCAACAGTAATCACGTTTTCCTTCCCCTCGTCCTTGTTGATACGGCCTCGAGCTAACAAATGTTTTGTAGCTGTATCGAGATAAACCGAGAACACACTTCCTCGTTCTCGGTTTTCCTCGGTGGCCACAAGGAACAGAGATGATTCCCTTCAGGCCGCCCCGATAAGTTTCCGTCTGTCTGGAGGCGAGGGCACCGCCGGAAGCAGCGAGGTGGTCTGAACCCGGACACCGCCGCCGGAAGCGCCGAGCGCTGTACTGGCGCCCCCTCGCGCTGGGAACGGCCTTCCTGCCGCCGCCGCCGCCGCCGCCGGCCTTTGCCCCGAGCCCCCGGCACGCACCTGCCACGCGCCGCGGACTCGTTCTACGTGTTGGGGTCCTATGGAAAATACCTGTTGCCGCTGCCGGTGTGTGAATAGAGAGAGGGATGATATTCGTTCCAAACGTTGCCTCTCAGGTTGTTAGCCTTAAGGCGACTCCACACATTGGCTATTCGGCGAGCAACGAGCAACCGCTCGCCGAATCCAGAGTAGTGTGGGTGGGTCGCTTGCTATTTGCCGAGTAACGAACATTCGGCGCTCGCCCTACCCATCGCGTGGCGGTCTTTTGGACGCATCAAAGGGAGCGAACGTTCGCCGAACACATCAGCTGATCGGGAGCAGTAGCTTGCTGCTCGGCGAATGCGGAATGTGTGGAGTCACCTTTAGGGCAGATCCGCGGGAAAGGGGGAAGGGATACAGAGGCCGTGCCAATATTTCGGTACTTTTACTCAATTTATTCAAAATAATTATCAATTGTAATCGTTTCGCAGCCAAAGTAGGATTACTGTTATGAATATACTGCTTCTTACATTTTATTTACATTAACAACTTTAAAAGAATATTATTTCAACGGTGTTTATGGGGGCCTGAAGTTATCTCCGCCCCCTCCCCATCGCTTAACATACTTTCTGGATCTGCTACAGGTTAGTTCTTCCTTTCCAGCGTAAAGGATTCAAGGGTGATCTTGCATGTGAGGGACTGAGCTCATACACATGCCTTAAACAAACATTGGCTTTCCCCGCACGAAAATGTCACACACAAACGACGCAACAAGTGCATAACCTGCGCATGAGAAGCCGGACGCACTCGGGGAATGGATGTGACATTTTCGTGCGTCTACGTTCCACGACCACATGCCACACTCCACTTGTACACGCACGCATCGTGTTCCAACGCAGCCTCCCTCGTCAACAGGGAAAGCTGTAAACATCTTTCCTAGTGCACGTTTGGCAGAGAGCAGAACGGACATGTTTGTAGAGCGGAGTTGTGTGGATTTCATGCACAATGCCAACGCAGCTCTTGTACGTAACCTTTATTGAGTTTCTGCCAAAAGCATCCTGTTTCTGGACATAGAACTGGGATGTCACTTCTGTTACAGTTTAATTAAAAATGTGCTGATGAATTGTAATCAAGATATCAATATTATAACCCAAATAAAGTCAACAGTAATTCTTATCGGCACTGAAGGAATTGAAAGTACTAATTAACCTCAAAGGACTGCTCTGTCGCAATTCTCGTAGAATAGGCCACGAGCTGTGTGTTTCAATGTTATAAGGTTTCAATGTTACCCTTTCGAAGGATCATTACATCTCAATATTTTGGGTAGTCCATTCACTCTTTTAGGTTTGTTATTACTTCTGCAGAATAGTTAAGCTCCGTGGTGGCAACTACAGAATTACCATCAGGCATAAAGAAACACAAACAATGCATTTTAATTTTCAATTTTGGCAACTTCATGTCCTGTGCACTCGTATGAGTCTCTTGGAAGGATGGAGTAGAATTTTCTCCTGGTATGCCCCAAGCAGACCTGCGATATTATCGGTAATCGAGACGTCAAGAACGTCGAAAATCGAATAGACAAATCATTATCGAAAACGGGGTATTCATGACAGGAAAGAACATTATGCAAACGCGTGACATTTCTTTCAGATTATTTCCATAGATTCTGAAAATTTTTTCTCGTTTATTCCTGTTTGGGCAGGGTTTTATGAATGGTTCGGTCACATCGATTTATTTCAGTTGATCCGTCGAGCCGTGTCTCTAACAGACGGAGCTGCCTCTGAGATGAAATAGAGGGCTACAATGTACTGGTGCAATGAAGTTAAATTAGTACAAGGGGTTCACTACAGTTACATTTTTGCTTTAACGTTCGTTCAAATTAAATAGATATTAAAGTTATTTGGCCAATAAACTGTAAATGTACAAACGGTCTGTTATTTGTATTGGTTTTGTGACGTACAGTTTTTATGTAACACCATCCTTTATAAGAATAACAATTATATAAACGGTAAATACCATTTTTGAAATAAATGTGCTCACGCGCCTCCTTTAGTTCCAACTCATGTTTCGAATTATTTTGATTTTCTGGGCGAATGATGGACTATTAAATCCTTCTGTTAATTGGCTTTTCGTTCCTGTGGTTATATTTAAGTAGAAATTAAAAGTATAGTACTATGAAAAATGTATTAATTCAGATTATACTATTAATAATATTGTTTTTTTCTAAACACCGATGAACAATATAATTAAATTTTGGGCGCTTGCAACTTTCACAAACGAAGAGGGGAAAATCATTCGTACTATTCATCTTTCCAAAATTTGCGTTTGTGCAACTAAAACCAAATATATTGGATAAATGAATTAAAGATGTCCATAGCTCATCTTCCTTAATAATTAATTTATCAAGATCTCCAGCTTTATCAATAAATTCTCTGTAAACGAGCAATACTTGACCCACTCCACTTTGACTTTACATCCGTCATTTTCCAGAAGTTTTTAAAACTATCAGAATCAAAGAGAAGACTTTACTAATTTGTTCGCACACTGTGTATGCATTTTTATTTACTTGACATACTCTTATTAATAATTCATTAGTTCAGCAAATTAAAATCTATTGAACCCTCTTTCTAATCTCTTTCGTTGTGCGTGAATGAGTAGTAATGAAACTCGACAAAGAGGAAGCTACGCATATTCCAAATTTGAAACGGAAGATTGGAAGAGCTCACGAAATTTAATGAGAAAGCAATTGCGATGCTGTCAGCACTGAGTCTCTGAAGAGATGGTTCAGCTTACCTCCGGTTATTCATTCATCAAAGCTGACAGATTCATTCGGTGCTACAGTGATTAGCTGCAGCGTTTTTTGTGTTGCAACGTTTTTAGGAGCAAGTCTTGAAAGCCTTTTTACTCCCGATAATTGAAATAATGTTTAACTACACGTTCATAACAAGAAATAATTGCCGTTTTTTTGCGTGCGCGGATTCTAATCAGGGAGATGAAAAAATGGGCGAAGAAGCGCCAGTGGAGCTGCTTTACTCTATCGATCCGTAAAAAAACTTAGCTTTAATTCACAGTTCTCAGATAGGACATAGTGATAGAACAATTCTAGGTATAGCCACAGATCAAAGGAAATAGTTGGAACTGGGTAAAGTTTTTAAAGGAAATGTTAGAAAAAATTATAAAAATGTTAACAATTTTTTAAGAAATGTTAGAAAATAATGGACATCGCTGTGGCATCTCTTCCAGGCAGGGGTGTAAACGTGCAAGCTGAAACAGCGCGAACTGTGTAATAGTGGTTTCTTACGAAAATGCTTTTGCTTGATTTGTTTTATAAAAAAAAGGGATGTTGCATTACTTTTATTTGCGTTACTAATTACTTTTTATTTTATTTTTCTATTTCTCTTGAGCCATGAATAAACATTTTTGTGAAGTGGTGGGAGTATGTTGGAATGACGAATTCTTTCCTTGTTTTCATTTTGTGTTGTTTTATTAATTCGTTATGTTTTTGGTGTATAACAGTATAGCTGAGTTAACAAGTTTCTCTAAATTAACAATTCTTGCATTAGGGCGGTCAGCTCTTGTAAAAAAGAATCTTTGTCTATAACTCTGTCTCCGAATCTGAATGGAGGATGTTAATGCAGTTAGTGCACTCTTAGATTACTGTATCAAAATACTTTCAATTCAAAATGTTTCGTTTTACTCTCATTCGATAATTTGAAATCTACCTCATGTATTATTTCATTTTAATAGAGCATTTATTTTGTAATGAAATGGGGTGAATATTTTCTGATGAAATGAAATAGGAATTTGGGGAAATAATTATCAACCACCTTCTCCAAAAGACTGCTGGAACAGGTATTCAGAAGCATGCCACTTGGGAGCAGTTGTACAAACCTTACCCTTAAATCTCGCGCCAGTTATTCTGGACGTAGTGCTCGCAACCTGTAGTAAGCTTGTTTCCTTGCCGGGTCCATGACATGGCTGTACTGTATAGATGACCAGTTCATTGGTAAAAGACCCTGCCGGGACTGAGGTAGCTTGTCTGGTGCGAAACAGTATCGACTGCGTTAAGCGGGGCAAACAACACAGTACCGTTGTCGAGGAGAGAATGCGAACTTGATCGTTGAACATTAAATTGGGTGTTATGTTACATTACCTATTCTTCGCTTAAAGCCCTCCCGTCTCATGCTCATGACAGTTTAGCAACTCAAGGTTAGCCTTCCTGAACGTGACAATGCGATCTACGGAAACTTTGCCCTTGTACTACCAGAAGCTCGAGGTTGATGTTTTGGCTATAACAGTTTCACAAAAGAGAAAGGTAGCAAAACACTGACAAAGTGCGTGCGTCCAATGTTTTTTTGGCGGTTAAATGTCCGCATTTGTTTGCTTTCTCCCGTGTCGTGTGACCATCACAAAATACTGATTGTAATGGATGGTACATTGTCCTTTTGCTAATATGAATCAGTTCCAATCGCATTCCATGACGCTCACACCCCTACAGTAAATATTCCTATATTTCTGTCGTCACATCTTTAATGCATCAAAGTAATTTAGGTAGCCCCAGAAACACTGGACAGCTTACTGCAAGGCTCTTTGCTATTGGGGACCATACGGAAATTGGAGATGTGAACTGTTCAAATTGTAATTTATTTTAATTATTTCCAAAATTAACAGTGATGTACATCGAATGTTAACGAATTTAGAGCGTAAAGGAACGTCCATGGCAAATCTCTGAAGTCCTGGAATAAAGGATTGAATCACACTTCTTGATAAGTCAGAATCTCATGAGAGTCAAATACGTTTGTAAATACTTTAACTTGATTGATTATCTTTTTACGGATAGCATTTCAGATACACGTTCGATAAAGCACTGTATTTTTAAGTTCATATCTCTGCTAATCCTTTAATCACAATATCTTTTCTTATACAACTCATTTTACGCCGAAAGAGGCAGGGAGGGGGGCGAAATGCCCCATGTTAATATCTAGACGAGGGAAGTATGTAAATGTGGAGGGAAGTAGCGGTGAGAAGGGTTGTAGAAGAAAGTAACATGTTGCGAACGTATATGCTGAATTGTCTCAGACGTTATTGTTTCCAAAGACACGTTGCCCAAGAACAACAATTCGAAGAACTTTATTCTCGAATTCAGTGAATTGCTACTGATTGCGAGGAAAGCGTGCATGATGTAAAAACGTGCCGTTGAGCGAAAGTTTCCTCCATGCGATAGTGTTCTCGGAAGGCGGAAAGCGGGCGAAGGAGAGCGGTAGACGAAAGCAGAGTCTTCCGGCCGTCGTTATTTTTAGGGCAGTGCGATGACAACACGGAGACGGCGGCGGCGGCGGCGGCAGTGGCGATGAGGGGGCGTCTTGTGTTGAGGTCGTGGGAGCTGAGGCGCCGAGGACACGGGATATTCGTTGTTAAAGAAGAAGACGTAGATTCTTCTTGCTAAACATTTATTTCAGCAAAACAGCTTTCTTGATCGAAATGCGCCCTTCATTAAGGCAAACACTTTTGGCTAATGTAATGTGTAATAAATGTGTATGTTGATGAGGCGACATTTTCTTCTGATGAAACTATTTCCTCGAACACTTATAATTGTACGAAGTTGTTTCGTTTATTCAAGTCACGAAGTATATTGCACAGTAGATACATTCAACTTAAATGGCATTAATAGAGCTGTGGTACGTATGCATATACATATTTTTTATTTTAACCAGAACATCCAGTTACCAACAAATTTTATGCGTTATGAGACATTAAAAATGAATTTAATGTACTTCTGTTTTGCGTATTTCTTCATAGTCCACCATAAATTTGCACATACTATGTTGCATTCCACCATATTTGGACCTTCGGTGCATATTTTTCAGCATATTCGACCTTCCTCCGTAGAAAATTTTAAAATGGCTAAGAGTAACTAAACTGTCGTTGACAGTCGCTGACATTTCAGCGCTCCACGCACGGAAAGGAAGTCATCTCCCAGAACGTGACGAATGTCACGAATGTTACGAATGTCGTAACCTATGCCCGAAAGTAATCGAATCGAATCGAATCTTTCGCCACCCATGTGCCAATACGCTGACCCGAGGAAGCCGCTATGACAACGAAGCTACCCTCGCTCCCACGCTAGATGGATTTTCATAGTTGGTGCGTATCGCGATCTCAGGCTCTGGCCGCTGTTGGGTTCATTCTGCAATCTCCCGTCCCGTGTCTGCTCTAATTCCTTGAAATGTGGAGTCTTCCCCTCCCCCATTTCTTACCTCAGCTCTTCTGTCGTGTCAGTTTGGCACTATAGAACATTTCAAAATGTTGAATAGACACCGACAGTCGCCGCGTAAAACGACAGATCATATGCAAAAAGTATGGACGGAAAAGTATAAGGAGTTAGTAAAATGTTCTTACAAATTAGCTCTTGACTTGTGTTTTGGCTTAGCTAAGAATTTACATGATTTCTTACCTTGCTGCAACATTTGCTATTCACATGTGATAAGGAACAGCATTTTTTTATGTCCTGGGAATGTAAATAACTGTTCTAACGGCTTGGAACGTAAAGAATTGCAGCATTCGTGAAGATTGTTTTTGTTAAAATATTTAATTACTCCAGTGTTATACGAGAGAATTTTATTTGTTGTGCTTGAGCAATGGGCGCCCTTCTTTTGGGAAAACTATTTCTTGCTGTTTTGTTCAGCAGCATGCTTTGTTGCCACAGACTACTAGTTCTTCAATCTTTTTCCTTTCATTAATATAAAGTATTTTATATTTCAACAAATGTTCTAAGAGTTGTTCTCCTAATACGCCATTCAATTTTATACCGTTTACGGATCAGTGTGCAGTAATTCGATGGTATTTCGCTGACGGGAATTTATGCATGTTTGTGGAAATGAATTTGCTTAGGAGGTTATAAATGATAAAATCTACATACATGACAAACTATTGAAACGTAGTTAATTTAATATTTTATAAATATTATGTCATGTATAATGGCTTGAAATTTCATTTCCATTTTATTACGAACTCACTTTTATGACGTAACTCTCTCTATCCGAACAACGTCGATTTTACCTCTTGATCCCATGCCAGCTGCAGCAGTGTAAACGGAGCCCTCTCGTGCTCTTGCAGTTGATAGTGGAGGGGTCACAAGGCGCGTGCCATCATTGCTCTCGGCTACATCCTTAATTAAACTCAACTGCTTCAAATGGGTCAGCACTAATATGCAATTCTGGAAGCTCTGCTTGCGCTAAGCGAATAGGGAGCCCAGAGTGTTGACTGGCAAGAATTGAACGGCGAAGACATAATAATTTCGAAGATGGGACGCTGAGAATTTCCATGACATCAGTCTTCTACTCATATTCAGTAAACACATTTCCCGTGAATGACAACGGTAAAACTGTTTTTAACCATTTGTTCTGCAAAATTTGGCGAGGAAATATTTAGACAGCCCCCGTTCGGCAATGTTCTTTCTTCTGTGCCTCTCAGAGCAGATGTTTTCACGTCGCGTAGTAGCCTTATTTGCCTCGTGGTCGTTCGTTCGTTCTCGCGCCTTTCCGCCGCACTTCGGGTGACCGCTATACGCGCCGGCTTCACTTGGTGACGAAAGCATCGTTGGCAACGTAAGCAACAAGTAGTTGGCCATGTTTTAAACAGTGCAGCATGTTGAAGCAGGCAGTTTTTAATAAACGAAGTAGTTCAGTGTGATTCTTGATCGTCCTAAAAATTGGAAACGCGTGTGGTTACATTGTGCATCGGAGCGTTGTGGCGTGGCCTGCCGTTGCATCGCCGTGTCTCGTCTTTGACCTTGTGAAGAGGAAGAAAACATGGGGAAGACTGCAGCAAGAAAGCGCCCGAACGTGTAATCGTCGTACGCCGGGGTGTTGCAGTGCTGTTTATTTAAAATCAATTACATGTTAATTCATATCGTGTGCGACGATAAAGAAAACGCGATAAATGATCATCTCCTTTCTTAGCAACATCTGTCTTTCATTATTTGGCGTAATGTGACGGGTCGAATATTTGGACATAACCCCATTGTGCAGTGAATATTATTGAGTCTCCCGCTGTAATCGCAGTCACGTGTACCACAGGAGGATTTGTGACACAGCCTATTTGATTACTGCCAGTGTGCTTTTGAGGCATAAGTTCGGATTGTACGACAGATCCTTTAGACAAATGTCAATACAACCCGTGTTTGATGAATAGATGTACGAGGTTTTTGTGATAAATTGCTTGCCAGATCGCGGATGACAGTAATATATGCAATACATGTTTACTGTTTCTATATCGTTTAGTTTTTGTTATTGGGGCACAGCCTGTGATAAAACAACAGTGTTCGCATTATTCTCGACAATGCAATACCCACAAAAATTAATTAATATCTGTTTGTATAATCCATTAATTAGCATTTGTTGAGAAATTGCATATTCAGTTCGCTCGATTCTCAAAATAGCGTTGTGATTTTTAAATGAAATAGCGACTGCACTAAATAATTGTACTGAACGTTGTGAATTTCGGTTCCAGGAATACGAACTGTAAGCTCTTCGGTGTTGTGCTCACCACTCCACTATTGATAAATTTTTTGCTGCTAAAAGTGCTTCAAGCAAGAAACGAAATGCAATCCATTAGTGTCTTCTTGTGACATAGAAATGTTCTATTTGTGAGGTGCAAGTGTAGGATCCATTGTATACCTTTTGAGTGTGGTATTGTGTTCGTTCGTCCCGTTTCAAAGGATTAACAATGACCAGTCGCAGGAAACGACGTCAGCAGGATGGCTTCATCAAGAAAGTGTCCTCATTGTTCAACTTGGACACGGTAAGTTTTTGTGAATATTTTTTATATGCATTCTTGCACTAATTTTGAGTAGTTGGCTTCCTGATGTATTTCCATGTACTACGCTTTCTTCAGAATATAATTACAACTCGTTTCGCATAAGCGACTTGTACTTTTATTGTTATCACTTCATTTACTTCGTGAATTAAGTACTTCATTTTCATGTAGAATTTGTCTTGAACGAGAAAGAATTTGCGATTCCAGAACATGTTTTGTTTAAAAGAAAAGCAGCTATAAAAGATAAGCAGCTCCGTGTTGCAGGGCGTGACCGGTTTTTTCTAGAAGAGAGAGAGTTGCATACTTTTCCTCTTATTCACGCCCCCTCCTGGTTTCTGCCATCACAGCTGGAGTTCGCTAGGTAGACAGATTGCGCGCGCAGATTAGCTGCCGGAAAAGAAAGAACCACATTTGATCGGCAGTAAAATAAAATAAAAATAGAAAACGTTCTATACATTTTTTTCTACAAATTTGGCGTTCTCCAGTTCCGCAAGATATTTTGCTTTTAATCTCTTGAATATTGCATTCATTTACACTTAATAAATTTTATTTGCAATTTTATGTTTGAAAATGTGATCTCGCAAACATTTTTCGTAATTTATTTTTATTGATGCTATTCTAAAAAGTCTGGTTGTTTGCAGGGTCAGATCTAGAGACAAGTTTTGGGAGGGAAAATTAAAAATATTTTTCCGAATGTGTCATTAGAGACGTAGAAAAATATCGCAGGCTACAGTCGGCTCATGCTGAGATAAGATTTTATTCGTTTTGATGATTATCCTAAAATATGTTTGCTCGAAAGTTTCGTGACAAGTTATAGTTGGAGAAAAAATAGAGGGGGTTTCCCTATTTTCCCTACCCATGGATCCACACCTGTTTGTTTAGTCATACATTTATGAATAGCTGTGATTTTTTTATTTCGAGGGTAGCAACATAAATTTCGCTGTGCACCTGTGCTGCGTTCACAACGCAGGATTTTATTTTTCTTTTACTTTCCTCCATATTTTCGTGTGATTGCAAATTGCGGCCTGGGCTGAGTAGTTAGTTGCTGGTGTTTTTTCTACATCAAAAACTAGGCATGTTTTCCTAAATTTGCCGATAATAGGCGGAGCGACTCGTATTTTTATTACTAACCCTAATTACAGGAATATAGAAGGTAGGAACGTGTGCGGTCGTGTTGTATTGCTCGTGCTTTCCAAATTAATAGCTTACTAAACGAATCGACGAGAACATCCACCGGCGCTTTGTAGGTTAGAAGGAACTAGCGCCTGAAAACGATGTTGCCAAGTGAGTCAGTCAGTAGCGTATACCCCTGGGCACATAATCTCTATCACGCAGGTCTTGCGCGGGACCTTTGTGTTTGGGTTCCACGCAACAACCGTTGTAATAAAGGCTCGAGGTCGGAGACCCGCTGTGCTGGGAATCGACCGCGTAGGAGGCAAGGTGCTTGTTCCTGGCGTTCCTCGCCGGGTACGCTGCTGCACTATTGTGTTTCTCACGTTGGTAACTGTTGGACGCCGCGGCGCGCCGCGCCGCGCGCAGCAAGGTCAAAGTTGAATGGACCGGCCCGGTTGAATACTCGGCGGGCGGTTCCCAGGGAAGTGGCGAGCCCACCTTTTTATGCGGCTCGCCACCGCCGCTCGTGTTTTCTTTTGCATCGCGCTCCTCGCGAGCGGTGTACGCGTAGCATTTCGTGTGTCATCCCCTGCTGCACCTCCCACCTTTTAGATAATTGTGCCATTAATATATTGCTTCGGCATTCAGCATGCACCACAACACATCGCAGGTCGTTACTTTCAACGCATGTGGGATGTGGAGCTGGAATTAGCAAAGGGGGTTTGAGGGGATGAAACTTCAGCTGCTGGAAAATTTGAATGGTGGACTATTCAGTGAACCGACGGGGAAAATTGTTCTATCCCTCTTTTTCATTTGCGAACGTGTCTTAGGCAAAGAATTTTTTAAAATTATTTAGCGCTATTGAACGAAATTATGTGAATACGTAAATAGTTTATATTTTTATAATCATTAGCCTATTCCAGCTTTTGTGTAGATTGTATTTGGAGACTTGGTGATTTATTTTATAATGGCGTTTATTAGACAATATGTGAGTAATCCAACACTGCCATTTCAACGCTTCTCGGTTTCCTGAACGAGTTAAATATATTCTGTAACATCTACTCAGATTTTGGAAAGATTTCTCTGGATAACATAAATCGAAAACTTCCACCGGGTAATGAAACTTTGGAATATGCACTGAGAATGTAAACATGTTAGAAAATATCTTCTCAATAACTGTGTTATTCATTCCAAAACAATGAGAGGTAGCGATATCATGGTCCATTTCAGACTTATTGGAACATTGTATTGCGCGCATAGAATACAAATACAATGTGGCGTCAAACTCTTCATTTGATCGAATTACAATACAATGTTTCTGACGCACGAAATATTTTTGTGCATGTGGTCTTGGGATCTTTTGCCCAAGAGAACTTCAGGCAAAATGCAGTATCAATCTGTGGGTCACAAAATAATTAAAGAGTATTACGTCCCAAAATTTCTGTCGAAAAGTGTGACGGTCATGTGAAAGTTGAAGAGATCGGTAGTGGTTCAGAACACTGTTTTTTTCCCTCCGATTCCTTGGGGTGTGATACCTCATCTAATATTTTGAACTATCACACTCTTGTAAATGTATGAATTCCGCTTCTCTTAGGAGCGAGGTCCTTGTGTTGGAAAGTTAGCGTCACAGAAATGTCGGTCATTGCGCCACGTTTCATACACTGAATCTGTGGTCTAAACCGAAGAGAATGCCGTGGAAGTGGGACACAGGAGCGCTAGGGACCTCCGAACCTTGCGAAGTATGAATGTTTCTTGTGATGTCTTCGTCTTTTGTGTGCGAATGTTATAAATTAAAACGATTCAGAAGAACACCTTCTGTCATCAGTTCTCAGTCATGTCTATCGGAATTACGTCAGATATAATATTTTTGCGTGCAATGTGCTGGCGATACATGTCGCGCCGATGGCAAATCAAAGCTTCTGGTTAATAAAATAAGAACAAATTTATGCTTTTGCTTTGACGGCGCAAGAGGTGCTTAGTTCGCGTAGAAAAAACAAAAGAAAAAAAGAAAAGCATGGTTATCTGGGACGCGGAAAAAGGCGTAGAGAACTGTGTTTTACTAGTTGATCACCGTCGACAGCAAAGATTAGACCTCTTGATCTGTTCCGTCTCGAAATTGCTCATGTCATTTCTTCAAGGGGTGTCCTTCACTCCTTTTTCCATTAGGTACATGGTGAAAGAAAATTTGACTTATCCTATGTTTGGGCATTCTCAGGACATGGTCTTTCCTCTTTTTTCGATATTTTTTTTTATAATTTCAATAACAGGCACTATATTTAATCCTTCTCTGATATCTACACCTTTTTTGTGGTCTAATCGTGAATATCCTGCCACAAAACGAAGAAATCTCATTTCTACGGATTCAATTCTCCGCAGCTGATCTGATGTTAATGTCAAGCTCTCCCTTCCATAAAGCAGTAATGCCAGCAATACTATTACGAGTTCTTGTTGAAGTAAATTAAAACCTAAATATTTACACTCACGTTAATTTTCTGTCCACGCCCCAGTTTAAAATTCCACCGTCTAACTCTGGCTCTGAGATCCCGTGCCTCGTCTCGGGTGGCGGCTCATGTAGGAGGAGCGCTTGCAAATGGCGCTCGTTACCGTGCCTTGCCCTGCCTTGCTTCGCCGAGCCCAAGGGGCGCCTGTGCCGCTGGTCATTGTGCCGTGCTCAGCCGCCCTGCCCTGCCGCCGCCGCCGCCTTCTCCTCAACTGGTTGCTCCCGCTATTATCCCCTTCGGCGGGCCGTGCGTCTTCTTACTGGCCGGTGCGCTTCCGCCCATTACCGGATCGCATTACGCGCCATTACGATGACTGCGAGGCACCTGCTGGCAAGGGCAGGCTGCTCCGGAGCACGGCAGTCAGGGAGGCTGCACTTGTTGCGTGATTTTTTTTAAAAATTTATTTGAAAGCGAGGGACAATTAAAATACGTATCAGAATGTTAATCGAAACTTATCAGAATATTTTTTTTAATTACTCTTTTGTTAAACCTTAATGCCTGCATATTACGAAAGACCATATTTGCTTATATGCAAAACCACTTATGGTGTCGTTCCACCCTAGGTTGACAGTGAAGAAAAGGTATTCCATAGCAGTATATTTTCACTGTAATTTTATGAATTTTCGTACACCAAGCATATTCATATGCTCGGTTGTTTTAATACACTTTTGTCGTGTTGGACGTCCTCCGCTGAAGTAACGAAAAGCGAACACGAACAAAATTTAGCATAGCATTTATTGTATTGTGAATAGCAATTGTATCGATTTATTGATTTAATATTTCATAGCAAATTAAACGTCCATTGTTCTATTCACACAATTTTGGAAGCATAATTTTTCTCATTTTCGTTAAAATGTTCTAAAGTTCTCAGTGCTTTTAATTTGTTAACTCGTCTCAGGATTACTGGCATCTAAATGTCCGTTGAAGCTCCACAATCGCCGGGGTTAAGGCCTTATAGTGCCTTATTAAGCAGGTATTAGCTCTGCATACTTCATTAATTTCCGACCCAGCATTGTTCTCTCCACTTTGCGTGCTTCATTCCATTACCAGATCGCATTACACCCAATCACTAGGATTACGGGCGCCGCCCGTCGGCGTGTGGCTGTCGACTCGAGAGGCGTTCTCGAGCGCGGGCACATCCACATCCCCACCGAGCGGCGGTGTTGCTCCGCGCCCACGTAACTTCCGCTCGGGCCCACCCGACACCGGAAACCGCGGGGCCCTGGCACGGTGATAGGTCGTCGCAGGCGGGGGCGGCGGGGAATCGCGCCTACCTGCACGCACGGCTGCTCCCGCCCGCCCGCGCGCCGGGCCAGATGGGCGAGGGCGAGGGCGAGGGCCGGGGTGGCGGCGCCGCGCGGCGGTGTTGGCGGAGGCCGGCGCGCCGGTGTTAGTATCCGCTGCGGCGGCGGTGGAGCTGGCATCGTGGCGTCTGTTGTAGCGGTTTCCTTGTTTCGCGGCGGCGGCGGCGGCGGCTCCCGCCGGCCGCCCCGGGCCCCGCCGATGGGGCCCTGCGCAGCGGCCGCGCGTCGCAGGCAGGTAGGGCGAGGGCGAGGGCCCGGCAGGTGGGCGGCCGGCGTTGTTGGCAATCAGCTGGAGCGCGTTCGGGGGCCTCCGGCCCTTTCAGCGTTCATTTTTTCCCCCATTTCATGCGTATATTCCAAAGCTTTGATTGAAATAAGGATTCCATCCTTAGTGATGTTACAGCACGTAATTGTTTCATTCAATGCATTTTGAAGTTCTAAATTTCCGCGAAATAATCCTGTTCTTAAGTAGTTTTTAAAACTATCCACCATACAAGGACTCTGAATTAAATGAAGTGCAAATATTACTCCCAAAACACTATTCTAGTGCACTAATGAGTTTTTGAGAAAAGATTTTGCCATATTAAAATTCGATTACATTTTGACGCTGCAAGTTTTTCTAGACATTTGATTATTTTTTTGAAATTGAGTCTATTTCCTACCTTATTTTTCTGTAAAATTTATTTTCTTTGCGTAAGTCGAGAAGACCGCCAACTGTTGTCATACTATCACGGAAACTTACTCTGCCGTAAGTACGATATGCCTGCAGTTTCCAGAAGTTCACGTGCGAGCCCGGGCTCGAACCGGCGACCTCCTAAGAACAATTCATCGCATTAAGAGGTTACACCCCTCCATTTCGCCGCATCTACGGCAGTCGCAGCCGCCACCCGTCACCGCCGTTCGTTTGCAATGCAAACGTCTCTCATCTGTAATTCCTGATTGCCGCGCGCGGCTGCACTCGGGAGGAAATGCGTTATATCGGATTAGATCGCTGCCGCCTTAGCCCGCGCTCCCGGAGGTCGCGAGCGCTGGCGCTGCTCTCAAAGATGGAGCGGCACGCGTGTAAGCGCCTCCGACCCGACCCCCCCCCCCCGCGCGATGAAATCGTGTTAGGTTTGAGGCGCAGTTGCGCGAGTGGTGGAGCAGAGCGTTCCTGCTCCGCCCTGTTCCTGCGCTCGCTCCGTGTGGCTCCCCGCCCACGCTCCTGTTCCGTCTCGACCTCCTGCCTGCTCCACCTTTCCACCGCCCCGCTCGGTCCTACCATATGCCCCACCTCGCCCACAACTCCACTGCATTATCGTCCCTGCCACACCCTCGACTCCGCCACACCCTCTGATCCCTCCAGAGCCACTGCCCCGCCACACCCTCGTCCCCTAACATCCCGTTATTCCCACGACTCCGCTACACCCACGAACACGCCAGTCCCTCGATTCCACCCTCGGAACGCCTCCCACGACCCCGTCCCTCACTTCCTCGCCACCCCCACGACCCCGCCAACCCACGACCCCGTCACGCCCCTTCTCCGCCACCCCATGACACCGCCGCCCCCAAGACCCCGCCACGCCCGCGACCCCTCCACGCCCGTGACCCCTCCACGCCCGCGACCCCTCCACGCCCGCGACCCCTCCACGCCCGCGACCCCTCCACGCCCGCGACCCCTCCACGCCCGCGACCCCTCCACGCCCACGACCCCTCCACGCCCACGACCCCTCCACGCCCACGACCCCTCCACGCCCACGACCCCTCCACGCCCACGACCCCTCCACGCC
The DNA here is from genome assembly GCA_031308135.1 of Acheta domesticus. Lineage (NCBI taxonomy): Eukaryota > Metazoa > Arthropoda > Insecta > Orthoptera > Gryllidae > Acheta > Acheta domesticus. Next base: position 232,716,220 of record JAHLJT010009436.1, read on the forward strand.
CACGACCCCTCCACGCCCACGACCCCTCCACGCCCACGACCCCTCCACGCCCACGACCCCTCCACGCCCACGACCCCTCCACGCCCACGACCCCTCTACGCCCACGACCCCTCCACGCCCACGACCCCTCCACGCCCACGACCCCTCTACGCCCACGACCCCTTCACGCCCACGACCCCTCCACGCCCACGACCACCACCCCACGACCCCCACCCCCACGAACTCGACCCCGCCACAGCTTCGTGTATTCGCTTTGCCCTGTTCCTCGCTCTCGCCTTCCCCGCGTGCTCCTCCCGTCGGTCCCCTGCTCCGCATCCGCGCGCCGGAAATAGGGTCGGGAACTCGCTGTCGAGGACATCCCATTTGGCCCGCGCGCGGCAAGCGCCAAGCGCGCGCGGCGGATATGTCGTTAGCGAACTTCCAAAATGTACTGCTTTCGTCGTTTCGTGCGGATACGGTCGCTGCGGCAGCCTGTGCTCCATTGCACCTTGGAGCGCCTTGTAAACGCGCTCTCTGCATCTAGAACGCAGCGCGAATTGAGGACGATTGCCGGCCCAAGCGCCGGACACTGTCCCCGATGCAGATACGTGTGGGGGCGAAGCGTTTTGGAATATTTTCCCTTCTTTATGAAATCTATGAGCTTGGCTTTGCGTTCTTGGCGGAAATGAGCTCAGGAGACTGGAGTAGGAAAGGGTTGGCTTTGCTGGTTTTTTTTCTTAAACTCATCCATTTGTACACGCAATTGACCCTGACTGCTCTGTGAGTGTTACTAAGGTGCCTACTTGAATTTTGTGACACGCGATATTTTGTTGTTTAAAGCGACAAGTCATGTTTTTAGAACGCGTTGTCCCATCAAAAAGTGACCATCTATCTCAATTACTTGCCAATGATCAACATTCCATTGTAGAAAATGATTTCTTAAGATTCCGTTACAACATTCGTTTTTTATTTACGTTGGAGAGATGTAGTTTATGCTTCTGAATACGATTCCTGACACATATTAGCATTCTCCGTTAATACTTCGTTGTGGAGTGGTTAGCAATTACATACAGAAGTGCTATTTGTTTTCTTTTCTTTGTACTTGACGCCCAGTGTGTAATTAAATGCTGCTGGCGTCCACACTTTTACTGTCTCTATCGCTCATAACTTACACTATTTGGCAATTACTCGTTGAAGGGGCAAATTTTTATGAGGGAGAAGAAAACGATGATTCGAATTCCGGTGCCTGATAACATACAATGAAATGCATGCATGGATACAAAGAATAAGAGAGGATGGATACAAAGAGAACCTCGTGAATTTCTTGATGTGGGTTTAAGAACACTTACGAAGATTTTGCAGATCATTATTTGTATGTGCAAGCCCTGTACTGACGGTATACGGTACTATTACAATTCTAGCCGTGGTGATTCATTTCAAATTACGAAACACCATATGCTCTTATTTTCTACTTCGATGTGGCCTGCTGACTGATGTAACTGTGGTTAGATGCCTCAACGTAATCAAGAACTGCAGATAAGATACCAAAATGCTGTAGATACGCTTATCGGCTTTGGGTTATGAATAGTGGTCAGCTATCTATCTGTTTGCGACTGCGCTCTTGGCGGTCAGTTCCTCTTGTTCGAATAAAAATCCACTGAAACGATGCTAAAGCGGAGCGTTAGATGTGACTTATTGTTAGATT